>CM054141.1:67635350-67732850 GCA_028751875.1 Rapana venosa
GCCCAAGACAGCTAGCTAGCTAACTGCCCAGGGCCACTCACTCTCTGTCCGCCACCTGCTGGCACACATTAACTTGCCACCTCCAAAAACGGGTTGGCTGGGTGCGAGTTCCAACCCATCACTGGTCCATAACCATCACTTTATTGATAGCATCGAGAGGAGGGAAGTACGGTGGCAGTGACCACAGACAGGTAAAATAAGAGAAGAAGAAGAAAAAAGAGTAAAATAAACAAACCGGACAACAATCAAACAGAATAACTCTACCCACAACAAACATGCGGACAATGAAACAAACAAAAGCAAGCGCGTGCACACACACACACACACACACACACACACACACACACATCCCGAAATACTTACACGAACGGGCTGTATAGTGTTGCAGTTTTCTAGTAAATCTTTAAGGGTAACTTTACCCCTGTCCAAATTTTCCCCCAAAAAATCTGGGGTTCACAATAACATACATAAACACCAACAGGAAAACGTCTGTTTATAATTCAGTACACATACCGCAAAAACAAAACAAAAAATTGCTTGCTGGTATAAACAAGTTCCTGACTTCCACCAACCAAGTCTTCAATTTTTTTTTTTTAAGTCTTTAAATCTTTACCACAGAACTGCTGGCAGACGACAGAATGACCCAAAGGTTTCCAGACACCCAAACACTGCAGAGATTAACGAGAAACCCATCAAGCGACATGCACAGAAAACAACAAAGCTCAGCACATGCCTGGCCGGGCCCAAACCTCCCTGCTCTACGCCAAGACGTCCGCGGCTTCTTGTCAGCAGCCAGGTTAACGAGGAAACAACAGCGCTCCTTGGCGGCGGCAGCGGCGACAGGGGCTAGCTGCTGGTTAATGACGAAATCAGCACGCCCCGTAAGCCGGCCAAGGCAACATGTTGGCCGATCGTTGGGCGCCAAACAGCGCTGACCACATTCCCAGCACAGCTTATCTGCTTAAGCTCTTAACACTTTCCCCCCTCCTGCACGCACCCAAAACACAGTATTAACTCTTTCTCCCCGGCCCGCCCGCCCACCCCAAGAAGAAGAAGAAGAAGAAGGGCGCGCTGGTGTGCAAAAGCAGGCCTAACCCCGGGGCGCACGTTCTATCCGTCAACTATGACCCGCTTTAACCCGATTAGCTGATAATCAGGGCGATCAGACAGACCCGCTCCGCGATCAGTGCAGTGAGCCATTCCGGTGATTCTGGCTTTGGGCACCTCAGTGTGTGTGGCCGCAGTGTAGATTTGGAATGGTAAGTTTGTATTTTCAAGAGGAGAGGGAGGGGGGGGGGGGGGAGGGGGAAGGGAGAGTTTGGATGAGGGTGGGGGGAGGCGACGGACAGACAAGAAGCGCAGAGAGGCAGAGACACGAGAGACAGACAGACACAGAGACAGAGAGAGACAGAGAGAGGGAGAGACAGAGGGAAAGGCAGACAGACAGACAAACGCAGTGGGAGAAAAGAGAATCGATTGGTTTATTGATCATCTTTATTCTGAAGGGTTACAAGGGATGGCGAAGAAGACGCGGAGAGAGAGAGAGAGAGAGAGAGAGAGAGAGAGAGATGAGAGAGAGAGAGAGAGAGAGAGAGAGAGAGACAGACAGACAGACAGACAGACAGAAGACACACACACACACACACACACAACACACACACACACAGGAGAGGATGAGGGAGAGGCTGGAGAGAAACAGAGACAGAGAGAAATACAGAGAGAGACAGACGGAGGGAGGGAGACAGAGAGAGTGACACACATACACAGACAAAGACAGACAGAAACAGACAAAAAGAAGCATAAGAGAAAGAAAAAAAAGAGACAGGGAGAGAATGGCAAAACAGAACAGAACAGAAAAAAAAGAGAGAAAGATGGTACCGGGAACGACCACTATAGCTAGCTGATCAAGCAATCAATACCTGTAGCAGCTAACTCATTAACAAAGCAAACCCCGAGATCTGAACCATGCCTGAGGTCACACACCTTCACTCGCTCACTCATTCACTCCCTGCTGTTTACAGCTCTGCCGACTACAAGGGCCATGTGAGGACCGAGAATGCTCCGTTACCTAGCCGTACTCTATAACGAAGGAAGGGAAAGAAGGAAGGGGAGGTGGGGGTGGGGCGAGGAAAGCGAATTAAGTCAGGTATGGATTATTGAACGAAATACTGTAATCAGTATAATATCAACATCATCAACAACAACAAACAACTACTGTTTTTACACACACACACACACACACACACACACACACACACCAGTGTTGGTGATCAATACTCTCTCTCTTGAATGCTATTAGTCACACACCACTGGCCATGCAAATCGATGGCAGGACTCCATTGGTAAAATGCAAAGGGATGAATGAAACCAGTTTTGATTCTGTGGCGTCCTTCTTCACTTCAGCCTCGTTCTCTCCTTTCGGACACACACGTGTGTGTGTGTGTGTGTGTGTGTGTGTGTGTGTGTGTGGTGTGTGTGTGTGTGTGTGTGTGTGTGTGTGTGTGTGTGTTGTGTGTGTGTGCACGTGTTTGTGTGTGTGAGAGAGAGTTCGAGTTCAAACAAGTCAGTTTTGTGGGGTGTTTGCGGGGGGAGGGGGGGGGGGTTGATTTTGTTTTATCAATTGTTCTAATGGGGTGTTTTTTTGTTTTGTTTTGTTGGTTTGTTGCTTAGGTCTAAATTTGGGCTAGACTGCGTGATTTTATCGAATTGTAATGTATAACACTCAGTCGCGACAGATTTCTCTGCGTGGACTTTAAGGCTGCTCTACCCGATTTGAGGGCGCCACTACCAGTGTAGCGCCACTCTCTTCTTTTTTCCCGCCAGTCTGTGAATGTACTCGCTTCCCTATAAGAGTGGCTTTCTTCTTCAACAAAATTTTGCCAAGAACAGTACACAAGTTGTCATGGGTTCTTTTACGCATGCTAAATGAGTGTTGCTACACAGCCTTGGTTTATCGTCTCATCTAGCATATTAGCACTCAGACCACCGCTCAAGGTCTAGTGGATAGGGAGGGGGGGGGGGGGGGGGGGGAGATGTCCGGCTTCATGACATAGTGTACTTTCAGACACTGCCTGCAGCAGAAGAAACGAAAAAGAAATGTCTGTCCTCAACCATGCTTGCTCCCCCCACCCCCTTTCCCGATACCCACCAACTCCTGTTGTTTCCTACTTTGCTACAGAGGAAGACAAACACGTTTATCAAAAAATTTCAGATACAAATGTACTATAGGATCTCCTGTAGATCCATGTGTCAAGCTCACAACTGCACCTACTAAGTGCCCCCCCCCAAAAATCTAAAGATTCAAGCTACAAATCACTGCACCTACAAACAACTACACATACTAACTATATGCACTCCACACTACAAGATAACTACCATGCCTACTAACTACATACACTCTACACATCCACACTACAAGATAACCACGCCTACTAACTACATGCACTCCACACATCCACACTACAAGGTCACAGCCATACCTTCTACACTCATATCACCCAGATCCAAACTACAAGGTCACAAACTCACCTACCTCTTGCACATACTCATAAAGATCCAAACTACAAAGTCACAATGTTTTTGCACTCACCAACTGCTCATACCCTCAACATCTGAACTGCAAAGCCACAACAGCACCTACCAGGTACACACACTATACAGAACCAAACTACACAGCACATCAACATCTACCAACAGCACATTCCATAGATCCAAACTACATACCACAATCACACCTGCCAACTACACATACTCGAAAGACCCAACAACAGTGCTCAAAAACCGATTCCTAACTGGAAAAATCACAACCGACTTTATAAATTTATACACACTCTTAAAGACCCCAGCAACAAAGTCACAACAATGCCTACCACTCAATTACACACACTCTTCAAGACCCAAGCAACAAAGTCACAACAGTACCTGCCACTCAATTACACACGCTCTTAAAGACCCAAGCAACAAAGTCACAACAGT
This sequence comes from Rapana venosa, assembly GCA_028751875.1. Classification (NCBI taxonomy): domain Eukaryota; kingdom Metazoa; phylum Mollusca; class Gastropoda; order Neogastropoda; family Muricidae; genus Rapana; species Rapana venosa. Next base: position 67,639,326 of record CM054141.1, read on the forward strand.
ACCTGCCACTCAATTACACACACTCTTCAAGACACAAGCAACAAAGTCGCAACAGTACCTGCCACTCAATTACACACGCTCTTAAAGACCCAAGCAACAAAGTCACAACAGTACCTGCCACTCAATTACACACGCTCTTAAAGACCCAAGCAACAAAGTCACAACAGTACCTGCCACTCAATTACACACGCTCTTAAAGACCCAAGCAACAAAGTCGCAACGGCCCCTACCAATCAATTACTCATACTCTTAAAACTTCTAAACTACAAAAGTCACAACGGTACCTACCCAATCAATGACACATACTCCTGAAGATCCAAACTACAAACTGTTCACATCGGACACAGGCCAAAACGTCCCAGCAGTTTGGACACGGAAAGAAAAACGACTCTAACACACACACACACACACACACACGGAGGCCAAACGTTCCAGTCAACAGGGCAGGAGGCAATGGACACAGGAGGCCATGTGTACTGTATGCAGGGTGCCTCGACGACAGTCGCCACTCGAGCTGAGGGCGCCACACCCACCGAGATCCCGGGTGGGAGAGAGAGGTGTTGACCCCGGGTAGAATGAGGCTGTTTGCCCAAACCCTCCTGCTCGAGGACTCTGCCAACACACTTTGCATACCCCGCCCCCCACTTCTTCACCTGTGTGTATGTGTGTGTGTGTGTGTGTGTGTGTGTGTGTGCGTGTGTGTGTGTAAGTGCGTGCGCATGTGCGTATGTTTGCGTGCAAGCGAGTGATTTAACCGAGAGATCACCACACACATTCTTTGTTTCTACACTCCTTCAGGTATGCAGCCATGACGTGACCTTTTTCCATTGCTGTACGTTACACCTGGACATTTTCCTGCGCATACCTACAATAATCAAGGTATCCACACACGCTATTTTGTACATAACCCTGAGAACAAGGGCGTAGGTGTGCGCATGTAAGTCTTTCAGGGCTAACTTTTTTTCTCTTTTTTTTTCCCGTCTTGAAAGAATGTGAAAGGAGATATCGAATGACTTGGATCTACAACTATCCTAGGCGTACACTCACTGCTAACCACTTCTGTGCACTGTGTGTGTGTGTGTGTGTGTGTGTGTGTGTGTGCGCGCGCGCGCGCGCTCACGACTGTACGCGTGTGCTATGAACGGTGTCCCAAGGTAAATGTGTCTGATGAACTGACTGGTATGTTGCTGAGTTGACTGTTCATCGACTGTTGACTGATTAGCTAACGACCTACTACTGTTCACAACAAAGTTCAACGGCCAAAACTCCAGAGACGCAAAAAGTTCAACTGAAAACAGAAACTCCATTTGGGAGGATACTCGTGGGAAAAAATATATTTAAAAAATCATGATGCCATCCTTTACACCCAACAACTGAATCAGAAAGGTTTAAACAAGATCAACCGTCCAACTGACTCACTGACCAATACACCACTGCCACCACCCTCGCTCGCTCGCACGCGCGCGCGCGCGCGCTCACACACACACACACGCACGCGCGCGCGCACACACACACACGCCACTGAAAACAACGCCTCCCCCAAACAAGAATAGCAAACAAACAAAAAAAACCAAAGCAGCAATAACCAAACCAAAACAAACCCCAAAAACGGCTTTTGGCATGGTGTTTGACGGACACGTATTTCATAATAACAGTTCAGAAGTCAGTCTTCAAACGTGCTTTCTTTAGCTCCATGTTGTTCAGATACAAAATAATGATCCACTGGCCGCCAGGCTGGACATGCAGTTCAATAATTCAGAGACTGATTCCGAACATGTCCATTTCCTGCCATGCCACTGACTTCAGCATTAAGTCTACACAGCAGTGATGCCCCTGGCATGACCAGGTCACGCTAAAGCCATTGATTCATGCTTACTAAATTCACCCCCTCCTCTTCCTCACACACACACAACACACACACCACACACTCTCTCTCACACACACCCTCTCTCTCTCTCTCTCTTCTCTCCCCTCTCTCTCTCTTCTCTCTCTCTCTCTCTCTCTCTCTCTCTCTCCCGTTTCTTTGTCCTTTCTAGTCATTGACAAAATAAGCAATTTTGAAAACATTGCAGCATGATGTGACCCTATATATCAGAGATCGATTCTGGGCCCTTCTGCTTTCTATTTTAACTGTATTTTCGTCATACGATCAACGTGATTTCTTTCTGCTCTTAAAGACAGGTAAAAATGCATATATAGCTTTTGAAATGTGATGGTCTTTGCAAATGCACTGTTAAGGACTGGATAGCTGTTGGGTGTTGAGCCATTGTGGCATCCTGGATAGGTGTCGTCTATCAGGAAAGACGAGCCCTGGGTCACCTATCATATAGCTAAAGCGACAGTTACTACGGGCATTGAAAATATTTTGTTTTTCCTCTCCTATACAAAGAAGGATTTGGTTGTATTGGAGAGAAAGATGGAGTGCTGTGTTACATCGCTCTGAAAGCAAAATATACCTTAAAGAACATAAACCAAACTTATTCGACGAAAAATGCACACAACCCTCTGTACATCAGGAGAGAAAGGGAGGAGATGGGCACCGCCCTCATGATGCTGGCCTCTAGAGAAGCTGAGGTCTCCGACATCTTGCTCCCAAGCGACTACATAGGGACACCACGGTTTAGTCAATAGAACTGTCTTCTCAATCAGGTGCAGAGTTGATCAAACAACAGGAATATATCTATTTTTCAATGTTTATATCCTTAAGACTGCTCCCAAGCGACTACATAGGGACACCACGGTTTAGTCAATAGAACTGTCTTCTCAATCAGGTGCAGAGTTGATCAAACAACAGGAATATATCTATTTTTCAATGTTTATATCCTTAAGACTGCTCCCAAGCGACTACATAGGGACACCAGGGTTTAGTCAATAGCACTGTCTTCTCAATCAGGTGCAGAGTTTATTCAACAACAGGAATATATCTATTTTTCAATGTTTATATCCTATTGATGGAATAGCAGGATCAGAAAAAGAGCTTGCCAGCCTAACAGAACACCTGAATAAGGCCTCCAAAACATACGGCATGGAAATCAGTGCAGAGAAGACCAAACTGATGACTAATAACACCAACGGCATTAGCACCGATATCAGGGTTAATGACCAAGTTCAAAGCTTCAAGTACCTGGGAGCCATTGTATCAGACCAGGGATCCAAGCCAGAAGTAGTATGCAGGACTGCATAGACAATAACAGCACCGTCAAAACTAAACACCATCTGGAGAGACAAAAATATCTCACTAATCTCCAAGATCAGACTAATGCGCTCCCTTGTCATATCCATATTTCTGTATGCCTGTGAATCATGGACCCTGACTGCAGATTTGGAGAGAAGAGTACAGGCGGTGGAGATGAGATGCTTTCGGAGACTCCTTGGCATCTCCTACAAAGACCACATAAGCAACGAAAGCGTGCATAACAGAATCCAGCAAACCATTGGACCCTATGAGAACCTTCTAAAGATCGTGAAAAAGCGTAAACTTAAATGGTATGGGCATGTCACAAGATCCAAAGGACTTGCAAAGACAGTTTTACAAGGCACTGTCCAAGGAGGAAGAAGAAGAGGCAGACCAAGGAAGAGCTGGGAGGATAACATCAGCGAATGGACAGGCCTAGAACTCAACAAAACCCTGAGAAATGCAGAACAGAGAGAGGAATGGAGGGAACTGGTTGTTGAGTCTTTGAGGGTGCCCCCACGGTCGTCAGACTACGGGACAGATAGATAGAGATAGATATATCCTAAGACTGATCGGCAGGTGTCATACACAGAGACATGACACAGGTGTGCTTTCGTTTTTCTTCCACACACAACTGTTCAGAAGGGTGGGTGATCCTACCTAACCCCAGGCTGTTTACGTCCCCCCAGCTAGCTATGTTCAGAAGCACTTCAGAAGTGTAGAGATGACCCTCCAGACCCTGTCCCCACTGTCTGAAGCCTTTGACCGCACATACATTCAGCCTACGACTCCGTCTTCTCTACGTTGCAACACAGGCGTGGAATTCAATTAAGTACTCCGGGGTCAGTTTTCATGGGCCAGAATTCCAACAGAGGGCTCCGAGTGTGTCAGCTCCACGTGCTTGTGCATACTAAGTGACGATGAAACTCGGTGTGTTTTTTGTGGCGACACAAAGCAGGGAAAGAAGAGTGGGGGTGGGGTGGGGTGGGGAGACTTGGCCAAAGAAAAAGAGGCGGGGAGGGGAGTTAAGCAGTTTTCTTGGCGCGCCAGATGATACAGAAGTGGCTTTGTGTCACAACACAGGGCATATCATTACGCTGCAAAGGGTGTTCTTTCTACTGACAGCCGCTTGTTGTGCAGTTTAACAGGTGTACGTTTATCACGGCCTTTCTCTTACTAAGAAATAATAGTGAAAGACCACAGAACACGTTAAAAGGGAAGGAAAATGAGAGCAGAAGTTGAGAACAAAAGGGGATGATAATGTGGCCATGGTCACCCTGTGTTAGTGAAATACGCAGAAAAAGAACGAGCCAGTGCATTATCTACTGCATATTTTTTGGTCCTCTTTTCGCTCACTTCGATCATCCTTTTCCCTGTTACTGCATCATCGCTTATTTTTCAACCTGATCTCTATTTTATGAGCAGCCGCAACTTGTTCTAACTTTGCTTAATGTCCATGTGTCTCAGCTGTATTGTTCTCTAAAATCCGTCTGCTACCTACATGAAATGATGCTTCTTCCAAATGCCCTAGTAAAAAGATTTTTTGGGGTTAAGTTTTAAGACAACAATAATGTGTCTTTAACGAATATTTCTTCTGACAGATGGTAGCCAATTATGACGGGGACATGAAGGGGGGGGGGGGGGGGGGGCAGCTGAGATGGTAAATCGCAAGTACAGCAGACCTTTCAACTTACCTGTAGCAACAGGATTGAAGTTTGAAGCAGCACGTGCCGCGCTGATTTTTGTCCGTTCTGAGCCGTTCAGCCTTCATTGGAAACTAGCCTTGCTCTTGTGACATGTGCCTTTTGGAGTTATCAGGCTATCCACCCCTACACGTAGTTTCCAGAACGTACTATCTTTATTTTAATAAAAGAAAAAGAAAATATAAAATGGCTCGTAATTAAGTATCTTGTATAACATACGTTTACTAGGAATCACGGTCAGCACAGTCCTGTGTGACAGCATGGACCTGACATCTGGTAGTCCCCAACAGAAAGATGGATCAGTCTTCTTCCCTGAAGTAGTTTTCCTTACCATGAAAGATTTTGTAGGCCTCCCCCCACGAGATACACTGCTTAGTACTGAAGGCCAGACCCTTTCCGTTCATGCTGTTTGCTTGGGGGTGGGGGTGGGGGGGGGGGGGGATGTCCCGTAAAATGATCAGCTTCTTTAGTCCTTTAGCAAAGTCACTGTCCTCTTTTGGTGTCATTAGCCTAAGTTGATCTTGACTGAAGTTCATTCAGTCCTCTTCTACGGAGTCTCAATAAAAATCAATCATAATGCTTTTAACCCACCGACAACAGAGGCCATGACATCTTTGGGTCTGCTCAGGTTCTGATGTAAAGAAAGCCATGGTAAGGCAAGGCTATCAAGCCGTCTTTCTTCTTCCACCAGGATTTCAGGCTCTGTACAGTCCTTCCAGAAAGCGTTGACCAGCATTGTTTGCATAAAACATTCGGATTACTTTATTTTTTCTCAGTATAACTAACTAATCAAAATTCTTCAGCTCCTGTCTCTCTTTAGCTCATTATACAGGCAGCCATTTAGAAAGTTGTCACGACATTGTTGTGGCTTGAAAGTATGTACGATTCAAAAGGGCCCCTTCTGAGGAAAAAAGATCGAGCTTTTCAACAAACATGTACAGTAAAGAAAATCTCGTTTCCGACAAATGACTGTAAAATCAACTTCGAAGCACTACAGAAATCGCCAGAAACCGACCCTTTATATACAGGGTGAAGTGGTTCCTGGCACAACATGATTCAGCCAACAGTAAGGGCTATCACTTGGCTACACACTGTATTGGAAGAAACACATCTGACTCTAGTGGCTCAGCTGAAGGGGAAACATGTCACTGTACCTGAAGAAGATCCATCGATCGAAACATCAATATGTTGGTGGGGCTGTGCGCTTTTTCCAGTGAAAGTATTTTACGACGATCTGCTTCGGATAGTGCCCCAGCAGTTAGTTAGTTTTGCCATTCCATCAACATAGATTTGTCCTGGTGAAAATCTACGGCCCCACAGCGGATGGAATTAGCGAGGTTAAAAGTAAACTGAAAGTGATGGTCCGCATCCGAACGTCGTCCCCTTCCCGACGACATCTCAACACATCTCGTCACGTGACGTGACAATCTTGGGATGTCACCGTAACCCCCTCCCCCATCCCCGTCCTTTACACCCCCCCCCCCCCCCCCCCCCCCCCCCCCCCCCGCCTTTTTACCATGGCCAAACTATTCTTTTCCAGTCATGCACGTGTGCTGTTACTGTATACCATCTGTCTCCAGACACACACACTGACTGTGTGGGGAAGTATACCAGCTTACCTATTACCCGTACAGCTGCACACGTCTCATCAGTTAACTTTCTGAGTGCCTCATAAGTTCACTTCTTTTCCAAATGGGCTTTTTATTTTATCGTTCTTATTTCTTAAAAATCCTTTGTTCCAATCAACAGCTCTGCTTTCGTCAGCCCTAAAAGCAGCACTCAAATAACTGTGACATACTTATACTACTACCGGGAGGGTTTAACGTTGTATCAATAACCTTTTTTTCCTCCTTCTTTGTCTCAGAGGCAGCTCAGCTTTCCTCAGCTTATCATAAGCGCTGCACCTAGTCCAACTCACCCCGCTCAGAACGGCGGATCGATGGACAAATTCTTGCTCAGTGCGTCACACCATCTCTGCGACCAACCAGCCAGCCATCTATTAGGGGGGGGGCCAACTCATCGCAGAAATATGAGTTCTGCTCAAGCCGTCTTGATGAAGTGGTAGACCCAGCTGCAGAAAGACAAAAATGACTAACAGCAGAGCGCGTTGTGTGTATGACTACTATGGCTTTTCCCCCCACCCTTAGCAACACATGGCCGACAGGCACGTGACACTCATTCTGGAATCAACCAGTCTGCACGCGCAGCCCTGCGCTGTGGTTTGGTAAAGGGGCAAACATGTTGCCAAGCCGTGGTGTATTAGGTCTGATAATGCATGAAGCGGACAACAAGTGGCCCATGTACAGATCAGCTGACGGGCGTTAAGACAGTAGGAAATTGGGAGGCTAGAGTCACGTCATCAGACACAGCCTTTGAGGGGTTATCTCCTCACTGTGCACTGCCAAGAAAAATGTCAGAGGAGGCTAACAGAAAGTGAGATGGGTCGGCACCAGCAAAGAATGGACGGGCTTGACCACTGCCCATTACCAGAGAGCAGAAGTCATACATCGGGGTAGCGAATACGACTGCCAGGTGACGAACTTACCTTCGTATCAAGGGACGAAGCTTTACTTGCAAAGCAGGCCTGCCAGTGCCTTGATATCTTATAGACAGTAATTGATAGATCAGACAGACAGAAGACAGAATAATACACACAACACAACACACCACACCAATACACACACATATATATATATATATATATATATATATATATTATATATATATATATATATATATATATATATATATATATATATATATATATTATTCGTCTACATCGCTTAAAATGGAAAGACACAGTGAAGAACACCCACCGAAAAGTGATGAGGAAAACAGGCAGGCCAGTGACATCAGAGAGAGAGAGAGAAAAAAAAAGCCGTGTAGTGCGCAGATGGAGAAAGTGAAAAACAAGAGAGAGGCAGACAGACAGACAAAGAGAGAAGATGCAAAGATGTAAGCTAACGACAGCTGTGGGGCATAAATGAGATGTAAAGAGAGAGGGCAGAAGTGGGCCGGGGGAGGGAGGGGGGGGGGGGGGGGGGGGGGCAGAGCGATGATGGTGGTCTACTGTCGACAACAACATTGCGCATACACCTTCTTCCCCTTCTGCGCGACTCGCGTAACCACATACAGTGCTTTCCATCTCAAAGATGAAAAGAGTTTGGGGGGGGGGGGGGGGGGGTAAGAGGAGGGGCAGGGGGTAAGGATCGATCGATAATTTGTGAGCCAACTGGCGACGAAGGCAGAATCGTAAATTAACGAAATAAAAGAGAACCAGCCTCTCGGCCAAATTGATGTTTTTATATTATTTCAAAAAAAGAAAGAAAATGAATTGCAGTGTCATCCTTTCAACTGCTTTGAAGCTGAACCGGGCCGGGTCGCTTCTTTTTCCCTACGGGCTTAAACTAACTCTCCTCTCTCTCTCTCTCTCTCTCTCTCTCTCTCTCTCTCTCTCTCTCTCTCTCTGAGGAGCTCATATAATTACATCGGGAGAAGAAGAAAAAAAGGAGCATGTTGAATAAAACATTACTGCCACCACAACACAACACTTTTGTCAACCTACGCATACATATGCCTTCCAGTTCTTCTCTTTGCACAAATACTCATCTAGCTCTTTTGGCTAAGCGCAAGATCTGCATTCTAAAGGCTGCTGGTTCGGTTCTCGGTTTCACAACATAAAAACATGCGACGTTCTTTGCGCATATTGTTATGTCGTCGTTCCAGACTGCCATGTTGTTGTCAGGCGTTCTCCTGTTTCATACCCCGTGTTTACTCCAAATAATGGACTTTTTCTCACACATCGCATTCATTTTTATCATCGGGGTGAGACAATAGTACACACTGGGCGAAAGGTTTGCGTGTATGGCGGTTGTCTAGCACTTCAGCTTATAGGCCACACACACACACACATACAAGGATACACACACGCGCACGCACACACACACACGCACGCACACACACTCAACAACACACACGCACGCATGCACGCACACAAACGTTACAACACACACACACACGTTAAACATACACACACACACCACGACCACGCCGTTAAACACACACATACACACAGACAGCCCACACGTGCTACTAAAACGAGACCAAGATAACGAACGCACATTAAAGGTCCACACGGTCAGACTTTCAATCGCTAAATCCACACCACTACAATCCCACGTTAAATGACAAATATGCATACCGACGTGCTCGCGCACACAGACAGTAGGTAACACAGCAGTGCGCGCACGTCACACACACTCACACACACACGTAACACGCACGCTCGCGCGCGCCACACCCACACCCTCACACATACTCACACAGCGCACCGGCAAACACACAAAACAACAAGCCCAATAGTGATAAAACACCATAATACAACAATAAAAGGCTCGGTCGGAGACAGGCAGAATCCCCAAACTGATTCACAAAACTTGAAGAATGTGCATAACTCAAAACACAACAAACAAACACCACATGCGCACACACACACCACACACACACAAGCACCACCCGAGAGCCACACCACCACACACACACACACATACACATACCACCAGGACACACCCAAACCACCGATGACGGACTGAATGACACATTCCAAATAGTCGTGTCTACTCACAACGTCACTATTCCACGGAACAGACATCTGCAGCAGAAAGAGGACTATACCTGTACTCGTGATGTCGCTGTGTTGGACGTTCCCCGCACTGACAATCCCGGGATCACCCAATTATACCACACATATATATAATACATACATACATACATACATATATACATACATACATACATACATATATATTATATAATTATATATCCTACAAATCTACATACAAAGAGAGTTGTCCCTGGCAAAATTTTTGTCGAAAAAAAACCCCTCTCATATTGAAACAACCACATTTCATGCAGACAAGGAGAAATGAGTGGCGCTGCTCTTGCGGTGACGTGTTCTCCCCGGGAAGAGCAGCCCGAATTTCTCGCAGACCATATCTACTGTGACCGAAAGTGGTAATATAACGCAATACAAAAGTAAAGCACAATATAGTACAGTACAACACAGTACAATACAATACAGAGTACTGTACAGTACAATATATTACGATGCAATGCAATGCAATAGAATGCGATGCAAACATGATACAAAGCAATGCCGCTCGACTAGAATTGATAACCACTGATGTTGCAATGTGTAAGCTTCAAGCCAAAGTCTAATGAACTTGTCACGTGTTTTTGAGTCCATGTAACTTTACAGCAGCTGTCGCTGTGAATGTGAATGCCCATTATATGCTTTTCATTCTGAAGAAACATTTGTTTAACTAAACACAGTTTACAAACATCCTCTTCAGGCTTGCTGCTTTTAACATACCAAGCCAAGATCGAAGAATATCAATATGGAAACTATGAATAGTTCGTTTCTTTTTGTCTTTTTCTTCTTCTTATCCTCTGCTTCTTGTTATGCAGACTTCTTCTGCATATTCTCTTCCTCCTCCCCTCCATAGGAAAAATCGTGTGTTTTTTTGTTTGTTTGTTGTGTTTTTGTTTTGTTTTGGTTGTGTGTTGGGGTTTTTTGGTTTTTATTTTATTTTTTTTGGGGGGGGGCTTTTCCCCAAAACACAAGGGCCAAAAATTAGTATATTTCTAATATCTTATCCTTGAATTTGTGTGGTAGATATGAGGAAGAGGGTGCTGGGAGGGACAAACTACCACTATTACTACTATACTCCTCTCCCTTCCCCTCCCCCATTTATGTTGTGCATGTATGCGTGATAGGTCGCTTAGCTTACAATGCTCGCGCGCTAGCGAGCGTGCAGGAGAGCATGTCCGAGCGACACAAGAGTGGAAAAAAAAGGAACATTAAGGGTATAAAGGTCAGAGCACGCCCCAGCGAAGCGAAAGAGCGACAATGGCTTTGAAGTGGTGTCCTCATTACACGCCTCATTAGCCATCCCTGTCCCTCCTCCCTTCTCTGTTGGAGATGGTTAGACTACACGTTTAGACTTCTACACCCTCAGCATCCTTCTGTCTTCCTTCTTCCCCCCCCCCCCCCCCCCCCACACACACACCCTCTTTTCGGGCGCAGGAGTAAAAATAGCACCCGCATGCTCCGAGCAAAAATATAAAATATCAAAATTTTGAAGAAGGGGATTATATTGTTCAGCAAACTTTTACCAATATGAATAATGGATAGTGTCTATTATTTTGGTTTCTTGCTGTTGGGGCACGGAGGAGAGGTGACACATCAAGTGATACGAATAGTATCAAAGTATTTTCACTGCATACAAAATCAATTATTTCTACATTTCTGATAACTTGTATATATGTTGACTACTGTAGCTTTTTCTGTTAACAGAAGACAAAATTCGACAAAAATCATAAACTGAAACTGAATCTGGAGTGAAAAATATTTTACAAATCATAGTGGTCATAATGTGGGTGTGTCTATACACACACGCGCGCACGCACACACACACACACACGCGCGCGCGCGCGCGCGCGCACGCTCAGACTTCAGTGTATGTTGCATGTGCGTATCTACGCATGGGTGACATTTAAAAAATAGAAATCTAAAACAGCAAGTTCTATCACGGAGATGGCCAGCATCTAACCATCGTCATTCTGTGCATCACACAAGGGAGGAAGAAGCGTGTGAAGACAACCATACGGCGTGTGTTCAACCTTCCCTGAAGTCGGAATAGGTATGACATCACAAGCATCATCCACATTAATTCTCCCCTCTTTCACAGAAAAAGCTGACCACAGCACAAGTAAAAATGCTGAGTTCATGTTTGTAAGTTTTTTCCAATGAAAAAGACATTTTCCACATTTTAAAAAACCGTGGATATTGCCAATGTCTTCACACTTCCCTCGACTTCAGGAGGTTTGAACATAGGCCAAAACAAGACGGTGATAGAATGAAGTGGTACTAGCATAGGCAGGGCACTGAATGTGCTAAAAAAAAATCATCTACACATCGCATCCGTCCCTCCCTGCCCTTTCCCACTCTCTGCATTCCGGTGGTTGTCTTTTTGTGTGTTTGCTTTGCTTTGCTTTACTTTGCTTTGCTTTCTTGTTTTTGTTTCTGTTGATTTCAAAGAAACATTCTAATTAAGCAATTCTGTCAACTATCCTTTGAAATTCCAATTTCACACAACTTTTTCCTTTTCACCCCGCACCCTCCCCCCCCCCCCCCCTCTCTCTCTCTCTCTCTCTCTCTCCGCTATCTTTTCTTCGTGCACGTAAGTGCAGGCACACGCACATATGTGTGAGTGTGTGTGTGTGTGTAGATGTGTGTATGCGCACGCGCGTCCGTCTATACGTACATCTGAGTGTTAGAGACAAAGACACCGAGACATAAACAGAGAGAGAGAGAGAGAGAGAGAGAGAGAGAGAGAGAGAGAGAGAGAGAGAGAGCGAGAGAGAGAGAGAGAGAGAGAGAGAGAGAGAGAAGAGAGAGAGAGAGAGAGAGAGAGAGAGAGAGAGAGAAGAGAAAGTCTTCCATTTCGAGGATAATGGAATTAAGCACTCATGTGCTTTTCTACATTCAGTCCCCCGTGTAGCCTGTATGCAGTTTTGGAAATTTTGTCATCCATTCCCACCGGTACACAATGGCTTACTCTTCCAAAAAGCGGAACGGGGAGAGAGACAGACAGACAGACATACAGTCTGGCAAGCAGCCAGACAGACAGAGAGGGGGGGGGGGGGATGGAGAAGGATTGTTTTTGAGATGGATCGGTACATACAATAATTAGTCTTGTTTTGTGAGCGCTTTGGCGCGATAAGAGGCCCAGAATATCCTGACTAACAATAACCATGAACTTAGACTCTTACTATTTCTGTTCCCCTCTCGTCACAAGCCCACCCTCTCGTCCCCCCCCCCGCCTCTCCCCCCCCCCCCCCCCCCCCCCCCCCCCCTCTCTCTCCTCTCCTCCTCCTCTCTCTCTCTCTCTCTCCTCTCTCTCCTCTCTCTCTCTTCTCTCTCTCTCATCTCTCTCTCTCTCTCTCTCTCTCACTCTGCATTCTCTTTCCTCAAGGTGCCAACTCCCTGCCCGTTGCTATGCTCGTTTTCTCCGTCCCTCCATTTGTCTCTCTGCCATTCTGTGTGTGTGTGTGTGTGTGTGTGTGTGTGTGTGTGTGGTGTGTGTGTGTGTGGTGTGTGTGTGTGTGGAGAGAGAGAGAGAGAGAGAGAGAGAGAGAGAGAGACAGACAGACAGACAGACAGACAAGACAGACACAGACAGACAGAGAGAGCAATACAGAAAAAGAGAGGAGATAGAGAAAAGAAGGAGGAGGAAGCGAGAGAGACAGACAGAGACAGATACACAGAGATAGAGAGACAGAGACAGGCAGACAGGCATGTAGACAGAGACAGAATGAGAGAAGAGCACCTAGCACAGACACAATAAGTCCCAAAATAAAGCACTCCAAAATATGGCCAATGTCTAATCAGAACGTCTGGATGTCCGGCCATTGGCTATTATATATATCACCACTTAGCTGTTTAGCTGTTACCACCCTAACATAGCCTGCTGGACAAGAAAAATGGGTGAGAGAGGGGGAGGGGCTAAGAGTTCGTGATAAAAATGAGGGACAAGATAGGTCGGTAAAGTAAAGGGTTCCCATAACCTATGCAGTCGTTGGGCAACGAGGTGTCAGAGACCTCAGCTTCTCAAGGGACCAGCATATTGAGGGCGGCGCCCATCTCCTCTCCCTCCTTGCTTTACCTTCCTTGACCCTAAGGAGGCCATTTTACAGCTGGGGGGACTGTACTGAAGCCAAGGCGCGCAAACGGTCACCCACCCACTTGGTAACCAGGCTCAATGCTGCTTGGGGAAAGCGAGTGTTCTGACCACCGAGCTATTCGTCCCCACGAGGGTAAGATAGGAGATTATAAAAGTGAATAGAACTTTTTTTCAGCGACCATAAACGGTTATAAGAGGTACTTGACATCTCTGCTTTCCCGGGTCCCTCCCTCTTTTCCTCTCATCTCCTCCCTTGCACCTGACCTGAGCATACTGGTTGGTCTTTTGACCCCATAGCTGAGTACACAAGTGACCTTTCGACCTCGTGTATGACCAGAATATGAACGCGCTTTTAAAAAATATATAAATTAGCCCATAGCTCCTGGACTATTGCCTTTTTCTTCTGCTACGTCTACTACTACGCCTACACCTACTATTACGACTACTACTATGACCACTACCTAACTCGATTAACCACTAATACTATAACTACATTAGGCTTTAATAATAATGGAGTTTATATAGCGCTATATCTTGCAAAAAACAAATCAAAGCGCTTTCATTCATCCTACTCATTCACATGCAGCCAGTTACAATTAATAGGGGGGGGTTGTGGGTTTTTTAGGCTTTCACCACTTAAACTGGAGCATTTTCTTCAAAGTCCCATTAGGGAGTTCCCCTGATAAGCACTTTATCAGATTCCACCATTTATACTGAATGTGCCACAGTCTGGCTATCTGCAAATAATTTCTCCATCTGTTCTGCAATGTTGTCCGCCCGCCATTTTTCTTCTCTTGACTCCTTCGCCTCTTTTTTTTCAAAACTCCTCGGTTTACGGTGATTTTCTGGGGAGTAATAATAATAATATAATAATAATACATGGAAATTATACAGCGCTATATCTTGCACAATCCACAAATTCAAAGCGTTCATTCATCCTAGTATTCACAGCAGCCAGTTACAATTAATAGATTTTTACAAATTAAATGTAAACACATACACGGCCCAATTAACATTTTTTACAATACAAAATGTAAACACAATGCGCCGCCCCCCCCCCCCCCCCCACAACACAAAGGTTTACACTCGGGCAGGGGGTGGTGCGTGGGGGGGGTGGGGGGGGGTTGGTTATTGAGGAGGGACAAAATGAATGAACAAGGGCGAATCTTAGTTTGAAATAAATGCGTCTTTCGAGTGGAGTCAATACCAAGTTAACTAACTTTCAGGGAGTGGATTCGATACAAAGGTAGCTTTCAGGATGGAGTCGATACCAATCAGCTTTCAGGGGTGGAGTCGGTAACCAGTGTCAGCTTTCAGGGATGGAGCGATACCAAGGTCAGCTTTCAGGGAGTGGAGTCGATACCAAGGTCAGCTTTCGGGGGTGGAGTCGATACCAGGTCGCTTTCAGGGGAGTGGATTTCGATACCAAGGTCAGCTTCAGGGGATGGAGTCGATACCATGTCAGCTTTCAGGGAGTGGGTCGAACCAAGGTCAGCTTTCGGGAGTGGAGCGATACCAAGGTCAGCTTTCAGGGAGTGGATCGATACCAAGTCAGCTTTCAGAGGGAGTGGAGTCGATACCAAGGTCAGCTTTCAGGGAGTGGAGTCGATACCAGGTCAGCTTTCAGGGAGTGGAGTCGATACCAGTCAGCTTTCAGGGGAGTGGAGTCGATACCAAGGTCAGCTTTCAGGGGAGTGGAGTCGATACCAGTGTCAGCTTTCAGGGGAGTGGAGTCGATACCATGTCAGCTTTCAGGGGAGTGGAGTCGATACCAAGGTCAGCTTTCAGGGGAGTGGAGTCGATACCAGTGTCAGCTTTCAGGGGAGTGGAGTCGATACCAGTGTCAGCTTTCAGGGGAGTGGAGTCGATACCAAGGTCAGCTTTCAGGGGAGTGGAGTCGATACCAAGGTCAGCTTTCAGGGGAGTGGAGTCGATACCAGTGTCAGCTTTCAGGGGAGTGGAGTCGATACCAAGGTTAGCTTTCAGGGGAGTGGAGTCGATACCAATGTTAGCTTTCAGGGGAGTGGAGTCGATACTAATGTTAGCTTTCAGGGGAGTGGAGTCGATACCCATGTTAGCTGCACGGGAACGATCTCCTCGGTGGAGGCTCGAACCTACACCCTCAATTACCATCAGAGTTCAACGGTCAAACCGCTAGCTATCCTGCCATCCCCCCCCCCCCCCCCCCTCCCCTTTCAACCCCTCTGACAAGGAACATGTTATAAGCATAATCTCAGCAAAAATGACCATGTACTTTGCATCTGACCTCGGCGAAGTGGTATTAATAAACACTACACTTGAACCCGTCACATGGTATCTCATCTTCTGCTTGACCTTAAAACAGAGCCGACGTTTATGTTCCCTCTGACCTCTCCAACAGAGATTCACGGCTACTTTTACCTCGTTTCAGTTGATGTATAATAACTCATACGGCCTTTAGAACACATGTTACATGTTACATTCCACATCCAACGGCGCGAGAAGAAAAACAAAATGATGTAGCACTTTTCTCCAGTATGCGACAAAGATGGAAACACAATATCCCACATCGTCTGGGCTGGTTTAAAATCTCACATCTCTTCATTTTTACACCGCATTATTTCAAGTGATATTCTTCGCTTTCCACGACAGAGAAGGCTTTGTTCGCGACCTGGATACAGCCGCAAAGACCGCGAACTTGAGATCTTTAGTATGAATAAAAAATCAGTTGCTGTTGCTGCTAAGTAGTCCACTAGAATGGGATCCAACTGCTTTTGCTAGGTTCTCTAGTGGAATGGCTTTTAACCATCAAAACGAAGGAGGGTCTTTTATGTGACCATCAACGTCACGTTTACTGCTTGTGTTCTTTAGGGGGACTGTGCTATTGCTGCAAAGATAAACTGTGTTGTGCTTTGAAACATGAAGAGCTGAAATGATCCTAACAGTCTTTTATAGGAATGTGTGTGTGTGCGTGCGTGCGTTTGTTGTTGCTGCTAGAATTCCACGAAGTATGAGACTGCAAAACAACCTCCATTCAGCTCCAATCTTTTTTTTTTTTAAAGACTTGCAGTAAACAAGAAGATGGGTACTTTTCTAATCTCTTCTATGACTTACATGAAGACATGCCGTTTACACCACACCCAACCAGATAGACAACTTCTGCGCCTGAATGTCAGCAGACACTGAATTCTGAGTTCGTAACAAAGGACGAAGATCGCACAGTTTATACCAATGATGCTTTCTACAGCCAATCGACATGCGGTTAGAGCTTTATACTCTTTATATAATGGAAACAGCTTGTTCAAATCCCCACTCATCCCTGAAGTTGGAATGCGGCTACCTTCATGATGGGCAAAAACTGTCGCATACGCACGACCTCACCATTGGTGACCACGGAGCTCTAGCTGAGGAACTGGGGGAAACAGTCCTACAGAGTTGTCCGTATGGGAGCATTTTTTTCCGCGTGGTACTGATTCCACTGCCTCGAAGTCCTTCAGATGAGACTATAAGTCGAGAAAGGCACATTGCCCGGACGCTACGCTGAGGAACATTAGGGGACATTCCTAACAAGGTTCTGTCTCTTCACATAAGACATGCTTTTCGCGTGACGTTCACGCTGAAGTCTTCAATACTAAAGTCGAAAAGGCATGGCGGACGACGCGAGAGATTTAGGACTGTTAAACGCGTGCGTCACAATGACCTACTTGATAGACGAGTACTGCATGTGTTTCATCAAACTGTAAAGTCAGGCATGGTGTCCGTGACTCATCTGACTCCTCTTAGAGGACTGACATCATTCTTACATCCCATCATCCGGCTCTTCTCCTCTCTCCTCTCTCTCTCTCTCTCTCCTCCCCCCTTCCATCGTTTCAGGTTCTCTCCTGTCCACTATGTCCGTACATATTTGACTGTCCCTTAACTCCTCTCCTCTTTCTCCTCTGACAGGCGGGACAGGTGATTACTGACGTCAAAGGGATGAGCAGAAGAGGAGGACGGATTGACAGAGATGAAGTGGGGAGGATGTGACGATGATCGTGCGACAGGGAGGACAGGTGAATACAGGAGACAACAAGGAGAGAGAGGGGAGGGTGGACAGAGAGGGAGGAAGGATGGGGACTGGAGAGGACAAGAGAAGAGAGAGAAGAGAGGAGAGGAGAGATGAAGAGAGAAAAGAGACAGGCCGACAGACGAGAGAGGGAGAGGAGAGATGACAGATGAGAGACTTGACAAACAGCCAAGGCAAACAGAGGAGGGAAAGAAAGAGAAAAACACAAGTAAACCGAACCAAAGAATAACAGCAATGGCAATCATGAACACACAAGAGCAGACAGACACAGACAACACAGACAACAAGACACAAAAAAGAGAATACAAACACAAAAAGGATGATCTTTTGCCAGAAGAGCCAGAGCAAAGACAAAAAACAAAATACGAATCTACAAGGAAAGGAACATAGGTGCAAATAACAGTCGACTTGGCAATAAACGATTAACGATTCACACACACACACACACACACACAACCACACACACAACACACACACACACACATATTTATATCTTTTTAAGATAATATAAAAAATAATAAATCACCAAAGCAAAGGAAGGAGAGTACAGAATGGAGATCAAATTAAGCGTGCAATACACAAGCGAAACTGCAACACACACACACTAGACAACACACCACACACGCACATATATTTTAAAAGAGAGGCTATGATATATATTAGTATTTTAGTGTGATAGGAGGGGGGGGGGGGGGGAGCGTCAGGCAATGATCAATCACAGCAAGGCAACCAATGACACAACTGCAGCGAGGACAAAATGAAAAGAGAGAGCTGATGTGTTGAGTGGGGAGGGGGGGGAGCGGGAGGAGAGAAGGGAGGAAAGTGGGAGGGGGGGGAGGAGGGAGGGGGGGGGGGGGGGGGGGGGGGGGGGGGGGGGGAGAACACACATACACAAAGACTGAAAGACAGACAGGCAGACAAAAACAAAGGAGGGCGAAACAAAAGGCAGAGACTTGGGGCTGGAGAAACTACAAAGAGTTGAAATGAAAGAGTAAGATGGCTATGGAAAATCAGAGTTCTGCGTCAACTGTGTGACATTCAGCCCCCAAACAGACAACAATCATGATATTCAGACCCCCCATCAGATGACACTGACAGCACCCAGACAACCACGAGTGCCGATAGGATGACAACACATTCGTTGCATTTTTTCCCCTGACACAGACTGTGTGTGGTAAATCTTTTTATCCTCTTGATATTTTTTGTGTTTTGGTATCGTTTTTCAGTGTTTATCTTCCGACTCGGAGCCAATTCTGTCTCCCCCCTTCCCTTCCTCTCTCTATTCATTCTCTACCTCCTCTCTCTTATTCCATTTCTTCTCTCTCCACTGCCCCTCACCCCCACCCTCCACCCCCTTGTCTGTGTGTGCTTGCACTTGCACTAAGCTCATAATCTGTACTAAGCTTTAAAGCAAAAGAGAGAAGAGACGTTGCAATGTCCTGAGATGACAGTATCCATTTTTTTTTCTTGTTTAGTGTGTGTGTGTGTGTGTGTGTGTGTGTGTGTGTGTGTGTGTGTAAGTGTGTGTGTGTAAGTGTGTGTGTGTTCTTTTGATTTTTTTTTTATCACATCTCATCTCTTTTGTTCTAAATCTCTCAATCTAAGGACCAATGGCATCTGTGGATAAAGGTTCTGAATTGTGAAAACTGCCTTAGTCTTTCCCTTTATCAGTTTCTCTGTTCGTCTCTCCCCTTTCTCCAAAATATCCTGGGATAATGATCCCCGTTAAAAAAAGAAATTTAAAAAACAACAGCCAATACAGTGTGGAAGTGAAGAAATAATGTCCAAAGTGACATTTTTAGACCAACAGCCTGATGTTGTTAAGAATGAAATTATGCAGACGACAACAATGATAACAGCAACAATAGTAACACCATCAGTAACCGCAGCTAGATATCCTTGAGAACAGTTAAAGCGTGCGAACGATAATGACAACAGCAACAACAACTAGATGTCCTCGAGAATTAGAAGCGTACAGACAAAAAACAAAACAAAACACTAAAACATTGACAAAAGTAATAACAACACAAACAAAAACGAGCCTAACGGTCGCAACACACACACACACACACACACACACACACACACACACAGAAGCGGAAGGAGCTAGTGAGGGGGGGGAAGGCCAACTATCTCAATTGGCCTCTTGGAAGGAAGGAATAGATGAGACAGATCTTCACTGCACACGTCCATACCATACAGCACGACACACTGACAATGTCTCTCACCTTCAAACATCTGAGCGTACTGGGGAAAGCCGGCTGCCCGTAGCCATTGGCAGGCCTCCACTGCTTCGATTTCTGTAACACACACATAGACAGTGCCTTTGTTAGATACTGAATGACGCATTATCAGATATCACAGAATGGGGGAGGGAGGGGGGGGGGGGGATGGAGATGCAGAAAGGAATAGATGAGACAGATCTATATATTTTAAGTACAGCATGCAATTTTACATTTTAACTATAGATCTGGATTTATATGCACACCAAATGATTAGGTCAATAAATGAATGAAAACCAACCACTCCAAAACATAAATGACACATGTATAATCATGTCCAATCTATCTTTTTTTTTCCCAAGAGCAAATACGTTTAAATCCAACACATTCATATACCTTCAGTCAATACAAATCATGCCGGTCCCGAAACGATCACCACTCTACACACGACGACACTCGCACACACCACCCTACAATCCATATAGATCTAAGACTGTCGCCGAAACCATCTTTACGAGGTCGCGGCACGCGAGCACCTCGTTTATATCTGTCCGTTCCATGGGAAGCACTAATGAACACACAGCTCAGGTGCATGCTTCCAGCCCACCGCCCCTTCTCGTGTCCTCTGTCACCCCGAAATACCCTCAGACACTTGAGAACGGAGATATTGTTGACATGGAAATTCCCAGATAAAAAATGTCCCCCAACAAAATGGAAGACAAAAACACCAAGCAGACGACAAATGACGAAAAAGAGAACAGGAAATGAATCAGATGTATGTTAATTAAAACGGAGTGTTGTTTTAGGTGTTACCTCCTCCTCCTTACCTATGGTGATCAGCCAAGCCCAAGCGATTTGTTTTGGAAAAGAAATGTATGCTGGTGGATCTACAAGTGCGCAGACGATCACTGATAAGGGAGAGAACTGTCAAACGACATCCGAGGAAACGAACTCCTATAGTTCAAGGCGAAATGAAAATCAGTAACGATAACTGCCTCTAATTATCATGCATTGTGGGTGGTGAAGTATTTCTCTTTGATGCTGAAGGGCATTTTTCCTAAAGAAAACTACCGTGAGTCAGAATGTCCTTGAAGTTGATGTCTTTTCGCACCGGTTTGATTTAAGAATGAATCATAAAGAAAATAACAGACTACAGCTTCCCCACTCACTCCACCAATCCACTGTGTTGGAGGAATCTTGAAGATAGTAAGTGCTTGTTTGTGTGGGTGGTGGTGGTGGTGGTGTGTGTGTGTGTGTGTGTGTGCGCGCGCGCGCGCGCGCGAGGGGAAAGGGGAATTATCCATACATTAACTAGGTTAGCTTTCCCTGAACACTGATCCAGAAGGCTGAGCATTTTCATACTCTCACATGCCAGGTCTTATTTATTTGTTTGTTACCAAATCAAGAGCCAGAGAGCTGAAGGAAGGAAGACATAATTGTATGGTTGTATCGCGGCTTATTTGTTTCATTTTTGCATCGTGCAAGTCACTGTTTTTCAAGCGTACCATTCACGAAAAACAAGAAAAACACGCGCGCGCGCACACACACACACACACACACACACACACACACACACACACGCTTTTCGTAAGAGTAGGCCATTGTGTGCCGGTGGGAACAGATGACAGAATTCACAAATCCGCATACACAGGGGGACTGAATATAAAAAAGCACAATCGTGCTTATTCCATTATCCTCGATATAAAAGAATGAAGAAAAACAACAACAACAACAACAACAACAACAACACACACACACACACACACACACACAACACACACACACACACACACACCACACACACTGAAGACGCTGAGTGTGATCACTGTCTTCAGTTTCATCTCTATCACAACAGTACAGACAGGCCATGGATGACAAGTTTGCAGAGACCTCTAGGCTTTGGCACAAAACCGACATAAATGCAAGAATCTGCTGAGTAACTTGTCAGTGCCGGTACATCGTTTCTATTTCTCCGGTGTAGCATAGCAGGCAGAAGATAAGCCTGGATGATCCAGGGCCTATTTGTTCAAGACGTCTCAAATATCGAACCTTCCACCCCCCCCCCCCCCCCCCCAGTTCTCTCCTCCTCTCTCTCTCTCTCTTGCCTTCCCACCCCTTCCCTCCCTTTGCCACCCCTCTTCTCACACCACCACACAGGGACCGACCCACCCAATCACCCCTGACCGATATTTTTCTCCCTCTTCTCACCCCCCCCCCCCTCCCCCTCTCTCTCTCTCCACACACACACACACACACACACAACACATTCTTGACACCCACACGTCAAAGAAACAGATGAGTGGAAGGGCGGGGTGGAAGGGGCGAGCGAAGGAGAAGAAAAGGGAGGGAGGGAGGGCTGGAGGTTTAAAAAGAAAGAACGACAGAAAGAAAGAGAAAAAAAAAAAAGCAGGTCTTTATTCTCTCTCTCTCTCTCCCTCTCTCTCTCTTCTCTCTCTCTCTCTCTCTCTCTCTCTCTCTCTCTCTCTCTCTCTATTTCCTTTCTTCTTTTCATCCTCCCGCCCCATTCCCTGGTGTCGCTTTCGCGGGCAAAAAGAACGAACGGAACGCCGTGGCAAGGTCTGTCTATCTGTACATACACACACCTGTTCGACGACACCACCACGCCAACAACACCAAAAAGAAACTTCTCGCTCCCTTACTCGCGCCCTTTCCTTTCCTTTCCTTTCTAGCCCTCTATTCCAAACGTTCAGACGAAAAAGACTTTCAAACAACCACCATCCCCCCAAAAAATCCCAACAAACACGAGAGCGAGAGAGAGAGCCTCTGTTTCTCTCTCTCTCCCCCTCTCTCTCTCTCTCTCTCTCTTCTCCCCCACATCAGCTACAAAGGGTGACCTGGACAGACCTCAAAGACTTGTCGGAGGCTCAGTTTCGCGACCTTGGCAGCCAGGTGACCGGTCCGGCACGATTCCGGCCACCTCGGAGGTCCTCCGACCGTCCTTGAAAGTCACAGGTGTGTGCGGGGGCAAGGCTTTGAGGTGTGACCCGCCCTGGTTCAAGAATGTGTGCAAGGCAAGAGAAGAGAAGAGAAGAGAAGAGAGGCGCGGAGAGGAGAGGAGAGGAGAGGAGAGGGTGGGGCTACAGAGAGAAGAGGGAGGGGGGGGAGGAGAGGGTGGGGCATACAGAGAGAGAGAGAGGAGAGAGAGAGAGAGGGAAGAGAGGGAGGGGGGGGGGGGGGGAGGGAAAGGAAGAAGCGCGGAGGAGAGGGGAGGAGAGGGTGGGGCTACAGAGAGAGAAGAGAGAGGAGAAGGAGAGAGAGAGAGAGAGAAGAGGAGAGAGAGAGAGAGGTGGGGGTGACAGAGATAGGCAGTATATCATAATCCGGGGATTTACAAGGGGGGTAACAAAGGAGAGGAAGAGGTAGGATGGGGGGTGGGGAAGGTGGGAGGAGGGGGCACACATTCCTGACGATGACCTGTGGCCCTCTCATGTTCATAACTAGAACTTTGGGGGGGGAAATGGGATGGGGGGGGGGGGGGGGGGGAGGGGAGGGGGAGAAGAAGCACACCCTCTATGGTTGCGTTTAATCACGCCACAGCTGGTGTGTGTGTGTGTGTTGTGTGTGTGTGGTGTGTGTGTGTGGTTGTGTGGTGGGGTGTGTCTTTATTTGGGAGTGTGTTTGTGGTGTGTGTTTCTGTGGGGTGTGTTGCATGCGTGCGTGTGTGTGTGTGTTCAGTGGTGTAGTGTTTTAGTGTTCTAGTGTGTGGGGTGTTGTGTGTGTGTGTGCGTGTGTGTGTGTGTGTGTGAGTGTGAGTGACAGGGACGACACGACACCTCCCTGCACCTAAAACCACTCAGCCTATTATATAATTGGACAATTTTTTTTTTCCTAATTTCAATTGTTTGCACAGGACATGTCGTTCGCCCACGGACACTTCTCTTCTCAGTTTATTCATGTAATGATATAGGGTTTTTTTCTCACAGGGGTTTATGTACTCGTTAAGCTAGTTTATCATAAGATAATGTAAACAGTAACGCGACACTGAGTGAGGTCTGTAAAAGAAACACATATCAAACACTTTGGTGTATTACGGTGTGAGACACCCCCCCCCCCCCCTCTCTCTCTCTCTCTCTCCTTTTCTTTTCATTCCAAACTTTCAACTTCCACTTCGCCCCTCCCACTGGTGCTTGAACTGATCACGCGATTGCGTAGGCGGAATAGTATAATAGTAAAAAAAGCTTGCACACACACACACTCACACACACACACAGGCCCTATATGTGTTTTGCACTGAGCTTGTGTGGTTGTGCACTGCAGAGAAAATAGAGAAGCTAACGACAGAAGCAGAAACGATGCACTCGCACTGGTGACCGACTTGTTAAGCAGATTCCTTCATTTATATCGGCTTTGCGTGTGGAAGCAACAGCCCTCGAACGGTCAGCCTGGAGACAGACTGTGCAGAAAGGTCTCTCCCAAGTTTGAAGAGACACTTACTCAGCAGCACGAGGCAAAGAGAAGGAGAAGAAAGGCTGCAGCCCAGGCAGACAGACAGACCAGCATTGTCAGACTTCATCTGTGCCCTCCTCTGCCATAGGCACTGTCTGTCATTCCCGTGTGGGACTGGCCAGCCACACCCGACGCTGACCAGAATGAACACCTAGAGCGCATCTCCATAGTCTTCCGAGACTGAAGGCTGCCAATGTGTGTGTGTGTGTGTGTGTGTGTGTGTGTGTGTGTGTGTGTGTGTGTGTGTGTGTGTGTGTGTGGTGGAATGATGTGAACCCGGATGTATTATCTGTCGGATATTTAATGTTGGTATTCACATGTCATGGAATATAGACTGTGTAGTTTATTACAAGATTAATCGCATGCTTTTAAATCTGTGTTTATGCTCTTTTTCATAATAGTTCTATGTGGATGATGTTACGTAGCCACACAGTCTACCCTCCACCCCCCCCCCCCCCTCACACATCTTTCCCACCTTTTCATGAATAGATTACTTGTTTAATACACACACCCAACCCCACACCCACACACCACACACACACACACATCCACACACTCAATACACACACACATACACACACACACACACACACACACACACACACACACATCCCTTCTATGTCATGCTCAGGACGCCAGTCTTTCTGTATCACTTATCACCCGAAGATTTTTTTTCCCGAAGAAGCGATAAAGGAAAACAATCAAAGTAACCTGAACCACATACAAAGAGTGCACGCAGCAACAAGGATACATTGCCCAATGGACGTTGTCAGCCAATCCCAGTGGTGGCAACAGTTTTGCCTAGCCACGAACTTGACATTGTACCAACATGACGTGTCGTAAGCTGCAGGGACAGGTTGGTCTTAAGAAAACCCACCTTTAATTAAACTAAAAGAAGGTATAGGAGAGGAGTGAGAGAGGAAGCAGAGGAGTAGAAGTATGTGAGAGGACGAGAGAGATGAGAGGATGAGAGAGAGGAGGAGAGGAGAAGAGAGAGGAGATTTATTTTTTATCTTCTATCTCGAGGATAATGGAACGCGCATTCGTGCGCTTTTTTATCCAGTCCCCGTGTGCATGCAGGTTTGTAAATGTCATCCGTTCCCACCGGCACACAATGGCCTACTCTTCCGAAAATCGGAACGGGTTTTAACGTATGCGCAAGATGTTCTGCGTGCGTTCGAACACAGGACCTCGGTTTATAGTCTCATCTGAAGGACGTTTGCGGAGAGTGGAGTCTGCACTGATGTTAACTCCAATAAAAAAAAATTCTCCTGAACGAGATTCGAACCCGGGTCAGCAAATCACGAATACATCATTGTAACCACCAGGCTGTCCAGAGAGAGAGAGATGTCAATAGTTACATAGTTTCCTTTTCTGAAATCCATAGTCCTTTTCTTCTCCTTAATTGTGTGTGGGACCTACCCATATCAGCTGACAGAAAATCCCAACCCACAGGAAAACTCACCAGGTCAAGAACGAGATGACAGCACAAAACTGATTAAGTTCACCAATTCAGTCAACACACAATTACTTTTTCCTCATCACCAAGGCAAGACTTAGTCCATCTTTTGCGTGACTAATCAAAACAGATACACACTTCTGACCAGTGCAGAACTAGCTTTGTTTTATTTTCAGTACAAAATTGCACCAATGGTCCTCCACTCATTTTACTACAATTTTACAAAAAAAAAGGTCTTCTCCTTTCCCTTAAAAAAAAATGCATCTGAATGATCTGCTCTTCTCGCTTATAAAAAAAACCTCGTACACTCTAAAAAGTCCACTCTTTTCACAAACTTAAATGGTCCACTCTTCTCGCAAAACTAAATGGTCCACTTTTTCTTGCAAATTTAAATCGCCAATTTTTTTCACAAAATTAAATTATGGACCACTTTTCACAAAATCAAATTATGGTCCACTTTTTTAAAAACAAAATTAAATAGTCCACTCTTTGTTAAAAATTTAATGGCTAATCACGCACTGAACGGTCCACTCTTCTCGTAAGAAAACACTAAAAATGACTTTTCTCATGTGTACAAGTCAAAATTCAGTCTTGAGACACAGTGAAACTGTGATACAAAAAAGGGTAACTGTCTCAGCTGAGGTGCTGCTTGGCTATTGATTGGAGAACTGCGACAGACGCCATTACACCAGGGCCGGCATTCTGACAGGAAAATCATGCCACACATGTATAGAAGCCCTTAGACCCATGTCACATCAACACTGAATGTTTCAAGATTTTACTATCCAAGATCTGTCTATCTGTCTGTCTGTATCTCTCTCTCTCTCTCTCTCTCTCTCTCTCTTCTCTCTCTCTCTCTCTCTCTCTCTCTCTCTCTCTCTCTCTCTCCTCTGTGATGTGTTTACTACTACTACTACTACTACTACTACTACTACTCCCTCTCTCTCTCTCTCTCTCTCTCTCTCTCTCTCTCTCTCTCTCTCTCTCTCTCTCTCTCTCTCTCTCTCTCTCAGTTTATTAACGCTTTCAGGCAAAGATTGATTGACTGCCGATGGCAGCAATGGAGTGATCATATACAAAACAGTGAAAGATTTCAAATGTACAGACAATTTATAAGTTCGCATGATGTCAAACCTTATCTAAAACTTGATATGGATATACATTTGAAAAGAATTATGTCTAAGTTCAGACTTGGTGTATCAGATATAAATGTTCATAAATTCAGATACAGAGAACATGATATTGACGACCTCAGGCTGCTATGCCATTATGTAAGCAAGCACCAGAGGATGAAGTACATTTTGTGTTGTGCTGTCCAGTTTTTGAGGATGTTAGGCAGAACTACATCCCTGTTAAATATAGTAGACAGCCTAATTTATTTAGACTCTGTTTACTCCTGGCATCAAGTCAGCCTGAGGTTGTGCGCAGCCTCACTTTATATTTGTGTAGAGCTTTCAGAATAAGAGAGATAATGTTATCCTAAGTGATTTTTTGTAGCTGACTTTGTTATACAATAACATGTTGTCTGTGTGGTGGTTTTTTTTGTTTTTGTTGTTGTTTTTTGGTTTTTTTTAAAACCAAAATACTAAGCAGTTCGGCAACCCCCTTCATGTATGGGCCAATGGCCTTTTTGTGAATAAACCATTCGAGTTCGAGTTCGAGTTCTCTCTCTCTCTCACTCTGTGATGTAATATTTTCAAAAATAGGATTCCAGTCCACCCTGTGTCATTTTTCATTTTTCTACCAAGCTACATTTGGAAGAAAATTGCCAATATTTGAATATGAAAAACAAGCACTATAAATAAATAAAAAAAACACTTCGAAACCTATCAAGCTGAGCAAAGTGCAAAGTTTGCAGACAATACCTGACAGGTAAAAACCATGTCAACGGACTTACTATCTATAGATAAAGCCTGTTCTGAAGCCCAAAGCAATGCATCTTTTTTCTTGTTTTTCCATTGAATTTTCCTCGGTAAGAGTTACGAGGTTTACCAACGATGACCTTTTTTAAAGTACGCGACCGTTTTTAACCCACCATTAAGGTAGCAGCATTCCGAATTCGGAGAGCTGCATCCTTATACTGCTGTGACCTGGTTTATTTTCTTTTTTCCTTTTTTTTTCTTAATGTAACAGCAAAACAAAACAGAACTGAAAATTCCTTCCCTGATCATATTTACATATTTCTAGGGAGAGAAAAATGTGCTGAGGAAGAAAACATTATATTCATTTATTTATTCTTTACATATGTGTGTGTGTGTGACAACAGCTTTAGGCAGCAGACAAGGATGCAGGTGGCAAGCAGATGAGAGGAAGTGTGTGTGTGCACAGAGTAGGGGCAAACAATGCCTGCAGTTTTACTCCACTTTGCTGCTGCAGTATAGAAGGGGTGTGGTGGCCAAAGTAATGAGACCTTAGGGAAACGTGGGTGGGTGTACTGGTGTTTTGTGTTTTGTGTTTTTGTGAACCACTACAACGAAACACACAGCTATTTTACCGCGGGAAATTCGGGTTGCTCTTTCCTAGGAGCAAGACCACAATGGCCATGACAGGCTCCTTGTTTGTTTTTCTTTTGGCTTCAGTTTACCTCAAAATTGTAGACATAACAATTTCACGTGGTGGGTTCTTTAACTTGCGCAAAATTCGTCCTCCATGATAAGCACAGGGACTGTGTACATCAAATATGCCATGTTTTCATTTAGAGACAGGGATAGCCTACGTGCGCGCTTACTTGCACATTTGTGTACCACACACACACACACACACACACACACACACACCACACACACACACACACACACACACAGTAGAAAAGAATGCACACATACGTAATGCAGAAATGGATGTACACATTCATAATGCTACACACACACACACACACACATACATACACACACACGTATGCACGCACGCACACACAGATATACACACTCACGGGCGCGCGCGCGCGCATAGAGCTCTGCAAATGTTGTCCAAGGCTACATTGGTGGAAATGACTTGCATCAGTACTAGTCACTAGGGCGTTTCTCTTGCGCCCATGTAGAGAGGTTTTACATGCCTAACACACGTCGCCACAGTCCGCACACATCATCCATTCTTTGGTTTCCCTCACCCACCCAACCCCTTCCCTCTCTCTCTCTCTCTTTCGCCCTCTCCGAAACACTCATTTTCCATCTCTCTCTCTCTCTCTCTCTCTCTCTCTCTCTCTCTCTCCTCTCTCTCTCTCTCTCTCTCTCTCTCTCTCTCAAACACACACACTACTTATCACTTCTTTTAAAGTTGACCAGGAAAAGTACCAGGAAAAGTGGATGGGAAAATATTATGAAAAATTCTTATGCTTCTACTCCACACAGGCTGGCTTGGCAGAAAGGAGACACACACACACACACACACCACACAACCACACACACACACACACACACACACACACACACACACACACACAACACACGTAGAACCATTGTGTGCCGGTGGGAACGGGTGACAAATTTACAAAATACATACACAGAGGAACCGATGGAAAATACAACAACAAAAAACACTTGAACGCTCACTCCATTAACCCCGAAATAATAGATAAGTTATGAATAAATAAAACAAACACACAAATACTACACTACACTACACTATACTACACTACACACACACACACACACACATTCACAACCACACACACACACACACACCACCCACACACACACACACCACACACACACACACCACACACACCCACACACCGCGCGCGCGCGCACACACACAACCACCACACACACACACACACACACACACACAAACACACACAGCGCTTTGCAAGAACTGAACCCTGGCACCTTTCGCCTTCAAAAACCAGTGCCGTGGTGTCACCCACTAGCGGGTCACGACAGACACACCGCCACGAGTGGTTTTGATGTCACAACAGTTCTTCTCTGCCCTTTGAAGGAACTCATACCGAGCATTCCTGTGTAAATGCTGCATAGCCTACCGTCGTTTTCTCTTTTGCTTTCTTTTCTTTTTTTTGTTGTGGTGTTTTTTCCCCTCAACAAAAACACTCTTGTGCTACTTTCAGTGTGAGCAGGGTGATGGGATTGTATGTCACACAGGTAAGAGTGAAGCAACGTGACGTCTTTATAGAGGGTTTTGAATGTAAGGTCAGATTTTCTTTTTGGAAGGCGGGTGGGAGAACAGAGAAGGGTGGCAAGAAGGAGGGAAAATGCATCTTTGTTATGTCTCTGTGTGTTGTGTTTTGTGTTGTAATGAATTGTATGTAGTGTACTGTACTGTTCTCTAGACCACTTTATGAAGAAGAGAGGCAGAGACAGAGACAGCGACAGAGACAGAGAGAAGGCATCTTACAGTATTGTATTGTACTTACATTAATTAATTAAACTGTATATCATAATTGCATCGATTTGTACATCATCTCTGCAAAACATTCGGGTTACTCTGCTCGGGAAGACCATGTCGCCACAACAGCGCCACCTTTTAGGGGAGTGGGGTGGGGATGGTGGGTCATTGGTTAAAATGCTGAGCAAACTGTGTGTGTGTAAATTAATATTACCAAGCGTAAACAGCCCCAACATTGAACAATGACAACACTTAGTATCATTGCACTATTATGCACAAGTATTGACTCTGTGTGTGTGGGATGAGAGAGAGAAAGAGAGAGAGAGAGAGGAGAGAGAGAGAGAGAGGAGAGAGGTGTGTGTGTTGTGTGTGTGTGTGTGTGTGTGTGTGTGTGTGTGGTGTGTGTGTGTGTGTGTGTGGTGTGTGTGTGTGTGTGTGTGGTAAGTGCAGGCGCGTATCTAACTATCAAAGTCTCCCTTAATCTCATAATTGTTACTGTCCTCGCAAAATTCCACCAGATAACCTCAATTCAGACAAAATCTCTTATTACGTTGTCAACCCAAACCAAACCCCGTTCTTCCTGCTTGTTTAGCGTGATAAAATCTTACATTGTCTTAACTCTCTACTCTGGTCTTGTTTCCAAATACGTAAAAATATAAAGTCACCAAAATCATTCCTCTCTGCAGGAAAGCATTCATGACTCACACACAGTACAGCAGTCAGACGACTATAGTTAGCAAGTCAGTCAACATTGACATGCCTGGCTTATCGGCCGACCCTCCTGTCTCAGCAGTATCAAACTTTTGGTCAGTTGTTCCATGATACAGCCCACCATTGGCAAGTTGTTGGCTTCAAACTTCAGCGACAACATCTCCACTCGGATTCCTGGGTAGCCCAGTGTCAACATTCAAAACTTTGAAATATCCCAGTGAGTCACGAAAATAGCCGTGTTAAGGTCAGCCCTGACCTTGACAGCATTCCTTTCAGTTCCGAGGGGAAAAGAGAGAAAACAAAAAAGAAAGGAAAGAAAAATCCAGAGTCCATTTCTGACGATGTTGGCAGCTCATGAAGGCTTGAGCAGGCTGGGTGAAACATGCACAGAGGATGTGAGGGGCTGTGCTGTAGTGGTGGGGGTCAGGGCTTCCTTCCCTTCCTCACTCACGCTGGGTCTCTGTGTGGACTCTGTGCTTCTGTGGGAGGACTGAGGCACAAGAGGCTGGCACAACGTCACACAGCTAGCTGTCCCTGTGTGGTCAAGGTCCTGCTGGTTGTTTTCGTCATCATGACGCCTTCCACTGACGTCACGTCCTCTGTGACCTAGAGAGGGGTGACCTCTCTCGGGTTCAATTTGCCCAAGACACACTGCATGCCTGGTCAATTCAGTGTGCACAGTGCCCCATCTTGCCTGACCAATTGAGTGTGCACAGTGCCCCATCTTGCCTGATCAATTCAGTGTGCACAGTGCCCCATCTTGCCTGATCAATTGAGTGTGCACAGTGCCCCATCTTGCCTGATCAATTGAGTGTGCACAGTGCCCCATCTTGCCTGATCAATTGAGTGTGCACAGTGCCCCATCTTGCCTGATCAATTCAGTGTGCACAGTGCCCCATCTTGCCTGATCAATTGAGTGTGCACAGTGCCCCATCTTGCCTGATCAATTGAGTGTGCACAGTGCCCCATCTTGCCTGATCAATTGAGTGTGCACAGTGCCCCATCTTGCCTGATCAATTGAGTGTGCACAGTGCCCCATCTTGCCTGATCAATTGAGTGTGCACAGTGCCCCATCTTGCCTGATCAATTGAGTGTGCACAGTGCCCCATCTTGCCTGATCAATTCAGTGTGCACAGTGCCCCATCTTGCCTGATCAATTCAGTGTGCACAGTGCCCCATCTTGCCTGATCAATTGAGTGTGCACAGTGCCCCATCTTGCCTGATCAATTCAGTGTGCACAGTGCCCCATCTTGCCTGATCAATTCAGTGTGCACAGTGCCCCATCTTGCCTGATCAATTCAGTGTGCACAGTGCCCCATCTTGCCTGATCAATTGAGTGTGCACAGTGCCCCATCTTGCCTGATCAATTCAGTGTGCACAGTGCCCCATCTTGCCTGATCAATTCAGTGTGCACAGTGCCAATATAACTCCTCAAGGAATGGAGGGAGAAGTCCAGAAGTCAAATCCACAGATATATTTACGCGGCAACAGAAACTAAAGGAGAGGCAGCGTAACAGACATGCTGAAAACAGGACTGCACGGTGACGAAAAATGGACAGACGTGACTTGAGACCTATAATGACAAAACTGTCAACGTACGCTAAATATTGCAATAAAACTGAAACTTGGCCTACAATTTCCTTCCAATGACTATCTCTTACATGGTCAAGAGAGGTATGGGTCGTGGTGCATAAAACAAACATGCACCTTACATGCATGCCCCCCCTCCCCCCAAGGGGAAAATTATCGCTTTCCTTACAACCACTCCACATGATCTCAGCATTCCACCCTGCTCCCTGTATTTCACCACAGGCAGGCTGGACGCACTGCACAAGGTAAGGAGAGGGCTATAATTAGGGGTCAATATTTGCACACCTGTCCGTCTTATCATCAGCTGGGCCTGTGTTCACGCTATCAAACCTTGCTTCGTTTTCCAGAACAGGGCCGATCACAGGCATGTTGTTGAACCAACACCACTCTGTACACACTCAGACAGATTCCTGGGTAGGCAGGTGAGAAAGAACATGGAATGCCAATCATCCTGGTGACATCACGAACAAAATTGTTTCAAAAAATCAGCATTGGCCTTGACACCATTCTGTCTGCATTCCCTAAAGTAAAAAAGGTAACGGTGCTCCCATACATAACCAGGGCGGTTGATGGGGAGCGAGATGTCAGAGACCTCAGCTTCTCCAGGGGCCAACATATTGAGGTCGGCGCCGATCTCCTCTCTCTCGCTGCTTTACCTTCCCTGACCCTAAAGAGGCAGGTACCCATTTACAGCTGGGGGAAACTGTACTGAAGTCAAGGCGAGCAGCTGGTCATTCATCCACAAAGTAGCCACACTCAATGCTGCTTAAGCTTAGCTTGAGGAAAGTTAGAGCTCTGACCACTGAGATATCCCGTCTCCTAAGGAGATGAGAGAAAAACAAAGAGAGATATAGATAAATAGATAGATAGATAGATAGATAGATAGATAGATAGATAGATAGACAGACAGATACAGATAGATAGATAGATAGATAAGATGATAGATAGATAGACAGACAGACAGACAGATAGATAAATAGATAGATAGATAGATAGATAGATAGATAGATAGATAGATAGATAAGATAGATAGATAGATAGAGAGAGAGAGACAGACAGACAGAGTCAGACAGACAGGGAGGGAGAGATAGAAGTCTTTTGAAGCTTTTCATCTCTGTAAACTCTACTTTAAAAACAACAACAACAACAAAAACCAATGATCCCTCAGAGTTCCATTACATCCTGCAAGTGTGGAGCATCAACCTACAGAAAGAAGCCTGACTGCTGCCCTAAAGAAATCCACACCATAGGCAAAACAAACCGTTACCTCCACGTTACTGAATATCCTCCTGATTTACACACTCAAAATCTCATAATAAAATCAGTCTACACCTGACGATTCAAGTCCACGCTGCCTGGCACATAAAGCAAGGAGGCCATGTGCACACTGCTGCTGACCTCCAAGGTAAGCAGCGAGCATGTTATGTAGGTAAAAAAGGCAAGCTGTCAATAGATGATGGGCCGCCCTCTATTCAGCTCTCAGATATGTGGGGACTTTGCAACAACAAAAAAGTTAAAGACACGGTTGAGGTGAGGCAAGTCAAAAGCAAGGGTGTATGTCATTCACCCCTGTACTGGCACTCCCTGCCTGCCTGCTCCAAAATTTGTGGGCAGATTGTGTGTGTGTGTGTGTGTGTGTGTGTTGTGTGTGTGTGTGTGTGTGTGTGTGTGTGTGTGTGTGTGTGTGTGTGTGTGTTGTGTGTGGAAGTAGTGAATGAATGTAAGGTTAGAATGAAGAATATTTACTATGTCTCTTACACACCTAGGCTATATCTATAGGGTCTGTTTCTTGTGTCGTGTTGATTAAAATGCCCATGCCCACACACACACACACACACACACACACACACACACACACACACACACACACACACTTTTCATCTGATCTGCAGCTCCTCAAGTCTTTAACAAAACCTTGTCACACATAGAGGTAAGGAGGAGATACTATAAAGAAAAAAAAAAAGAGATCACTATCAGACCACAGCACAACTACGAGGCAAGAACCTCCGACTTTTTTTTTCCTTCGTTTTTTGGCATGACAATAAGGAGGAAGACACAGCCCCCATAATTATGGCCTCCGTGGTTTGCCAGGCTATTAATACCAAGACTCGTTTGAAGGAGGACGATTATAATGATAATAAAATGAGAACAGGGATAAGACACGAACATGACGTTTTATTTTGAAATAATGATATCATGGGATCAGCCACGTTTGATAGTAAACAACACCCTTACATTGGCATCGGCAAATCTGGCAGCATTCGACAGTGTGACTCCAGTATTGACTACAGAACTCTCCCTGTGGACACTCTGGTGTCCGAGCAAAACAGGGCGGGGGAGAGGAATATTTGAATCAGTTTTCTTTTTATCATTTTTAAACCTTGTTGAAATTCATTAGGGAGGGCAATGTAGCCGCTTGGGCGGGGGAGAGGTTTCTTTTAATCAGTTTTCATTTCTTTAAACCTTGTTGACATTCATCAGAGTGGGCAAAGCAGCCTACTGGTCGGGGCAGGTCTATAACAATAGTCAGTGAAAGCACACACTGTAGTTTCCGCACAAGCATCTGCTTGCAGGGCGGGGCTTTTCCTCTAATTTACCATCATACCGACTTCATTTTCCTGAAAATCATTCAGAAAGGTGATACAGTGAAGCCCTGTGTGCAAACACACACATGTATGTTGTGTATAAACTAAAGCTCCGCGTGCATGCACACACACACACACACACACACACACACACACACACGCACACACACACGCACGCACGCGCACACACACACACACACACATATCTTGAGTACACTGAAAAAATCCTATCACCTTTTGCAATAAGCAGATCAGTCAATGCCAGTGGCATGGAGGACGTGAACATAACCACATCCACCTTACAACCTGCAGAGGGATGGTCTCCACCAGGTTCAACTTGCCCAAAATACTATGTGTGAAGCAATCACTGCAGTGTTCCAATGACTCCTTAAGGAGTTACAGGAGGAGAAGTCACATCGTGTCTGAATTCAGCACTCCTGAAAGAACACCCCTTCAGACAAAGGACAGCTCTGCGTAGAAACTTGAACTGGGAGGTATATCCCTTTATTCTGCTCTATCTCCCAAGGTATCTCCATCCATTCAATTTGCTTACACAGAAACGTCAGGCCCAAGTGTCACAACCGTTCCGCCCACAGCAATTTCACCCCGTGTCCTGTTTCTCAGTTTACATCCCATCGGAATTGGGATGAAGACATAGGTGAAAAGGGAGGACACGTAAAGCTAGCCACACACCATCCTTGTCCACCTGGAGACTCAGAAGGTTCGCTCCAACGTTGGACATGTGAGTGTGAAATGGACAAACTGCCATAGACCATGTTGGAAAGACGTGTGCTATATTTGAATCCCGTTGCTAGTTCTGAGGCTTCAATCACAGACATATTGCACACACACTTGTGCATGTTGAAAAGGCGTGGGATTCAAGGCGAGTCCTGATTCACGGTATATTCCAATCAGTTGGGTTCAGTGTGATTCCCTGGACCGTCTGGGACGTATCTAACAAACAGACAATCCGACTACAATCTCTTTCAACCTCTTCTCCCAATCCATTTTGGTCCGAGGAGGGGGATGGTGGCTTGTCTGTAGCTTCTTTAGTTGTGATCATTTTTAAAAGCCTCACATTCACCAACAGCTACTTCCCAGTCAAAGTTGCAGAGATGTTGTCACCATGTGATGAACGACAGAAACCTCTCGAACAGAACATCTGAGTAAAGCTACAGAATAATGTTCAGACACAAATGTCAGAAGTATGGTTTCCATCAAATGGTCACCATTTCTTTGCACACTAAATCCAGTCCTTCTTAATCGCTAAAACACATTCAGGGAACAAATAAAGCCATTCCTGCCTGTAGATAAAAAGAAGAAGAAAAAATAAGAACCAACTTTTGAGTGAAAGGTAAAGAAATGCTGCCGTGAAAAATGTGAGAAAAAAAAAGACTTTAGACCAAGAATGCTATCACGATGTGAATGAAGTAAGTGAACTAATAAAACTGCTTATCTAAAAACAAAAATGACTGCTCTCTCTCTCTCTCTCTCTCTCTCTCTCTCTCTCTCTCTCTCTCTCTCACTCACTCACTAAAGCTCCCACTCCCATTTTGCACAGCTCATTTTGCAAGTCATGGATTGTGCAAGTTACACTTCTGTCAGACAACGTGGAAGAAAAGGGAATATCCACAGAACGGGAAATATCCATCAACCCATTGGTGTGAGCAGTCCCTTTCCACACACCCCCCTCTCCCGCCCTTTATATTCTTTTTTCTTCTTTTGTTGCTTGTTTAAGCACGTGATCACTGTCCTCAGGGCCCATCTGTCACCACAGGCAGGGAAGGCAGGGGGTCGGGTCAGAGGTCATGACCTGATGAGCAGGGTTGTGGCATAGAATATGTGTCAGGATCCCTTTTCATACCCCACACACACACACACCTATTTCCTGCCCCTCCTCTCCCCCCCCCCCCCCCCCCCCCCCCCCCCCCCCCCCCCCCATCTTCCTGGTGTCTGGATTACCAGTGTAGATAGATTAGGATCAGGGTGTAAAGTACACATCTGTGATAACTATGATACAGGGAAACACAATGGCATACACCCTGTGTGATCGTTGTGATAATTATGGTATTGAAAACACAACAGGTCCACACTCTATGTGATGGCTGTGATAACTATGATAAGGGAAACACAATAGGGCACACCCTGTGTAATTGTTGAGATAATTCTGTGATACTGAAAACACAAGGAGCACGCCCTGTGTGATCACTGTGATAACTATGATATTAAAAACAGCAAAATACACCCTGTGTGTTTGTAATGTTAGTTTTTGTTCTTCTTAGGCTTTTGGGGTTGCCGGATTTCCATTTCTTTATTGTTGTGGTTGTTTTTAAACTGCTTGCACCAGACTTATCCATTGGCAGTGCTCTTTTCTGGTCTTGTGGAAGCTGGCTGGGTGGTTTCTTTCTGTAGTAAGTATCTGTGAAGCGTGATATATAACATCCATACATTCAGTATGAGGTCCAACACTTTTGCTGATTTTTGTTGTGTTAGCTGATAACATTCATAACACACACACACACACACACACACACACACACACACACACACACACACACACACACACACACACACACACAACAGCCTCACAAAAAAGACTAGAAATGCATACAGAAAGTAGTCCTTAGGAGGCAAAGGCAACATGTTTCATCAGAGACAGACAGACACTGAAACTTCACACCACTCTAGTGACATAACAAGAGTTCCAGCTTACAGTAGGCCTAATCCTCCCTCCTCCCCTCCCTCCCTCCTACCCATTTGCATCCCCCCCCCCCGCCCCTCCCCTGGGCACTCCCTGACCCATCCATAACCTTGATCCACTCCACAAATCTTCACACACATAACAGACAAAAACGAAAAGAGGAGGTGGGGAGAGAGAGAGAAAGAGAGGGAGAGAGAGAGGGGGGAGGGAAGAGAGAGGGGGGGGGGGGAAGAGAGAAAAAGAAGAGAGAGAAGAGGAGAGAGAGAGAGAGAGAGAGAGAGAGAAGAGAGAGAGAGAGAGAGAGAGAGGAGTGAGAGGAAGAGGGAGAGAGAGAGAGTACAAAAGCCACAGAAACCGGAGAGACACTAAAAATGATAATAATCAAATCTTCCTCTCGAACAAAAAGGTTGCTAAAAAAACAAAACAAACAACAATAACAAAAAAAAGAGATCTACAGACCATGAAAATACCGTTTCTACCCCCTCTCTTTCTTTCTTCTTCTAGGCAATAAATGCTAAACTGCCAATTTTAAAGCCTTTATCCTCTCTTCTTTCTCATTCATCCGTCCTCCCTCTATGTCCCCAACCACGCCCTTCCGACCATCACCTCTTTCCGGATCGTCACACAGAGTGCATATGAGGGGAAGAAGGGGACGCGTGTGATGTCCTTAAATCTTTTTCTGTTTGGGTGGGGGGGTTTTTTTGTGCTTTTTTGTGGCTGCAAGCCTGACCCAAACGTACTTGAACATCGTTTTTAAACTGCTTAGCGATGCTAACTCGACATCAAAACACGACCCAACTTCATGGTTATTTTGGGGGGTCGTGTTTTCATGCGGGTTGATAGAAAACAATCTGCTAAATTAATAGAATTTATTTTTTTGATGGCATCAGTCGAGACTGCAACGTAAAACAAGTAATCGCTAACTTTCCCCGGGACTTGGGACCCGGAACACCGCACACCCCCCCCACCCCCCCCCCCCCCCCCCCCCCCACCACCCTTCACACATAACACAACACTCGCCCTGTTGTTTTACCCGATTCACACGCTCACAAAGACTAACAGCAATCATCAGATTTAAAAAATCGTTTGTCTTAGCACTGACAGCCTGTAGCATTGGCAGCCTGTTGCACTGACAGTCTGTAGCATTGGCAGTCTGTAGCACTGACAGTCCTGTAGCATTGGCAGCCTGTAGCATTGGCAGCCTGTAGCCTGTAGCATTGGCAGCCCACCTAGTGAAGGAAAGGTGAAGGTAAAGTTTGCACAGGAAAGTTTCCAGACCCCCAGAGAAGAGTTCTTCTCTCCGTGGAGCCTGTGACTACTTTAGGACAGTCACCACTTTACGACACCAGAGACGTGCTGTCCCATGGCAGTGAAATAATAGTACACACAGAACAGAACAGAACAGAACAGAAACCCCATCCTCCATAGAGGCTGGCTGGTTGGCTGGTTGGCTGGTTGGCTGGCTGGCAGATCGGCCAAGCAGAGATGTCATGGACACACAGTTCTGGGGGGCTAATCCCAGGTGTCAGATGTCCCGCTGTCCCTGTTCTTGATCTACTTTTTCATCACTTTTTCCCCCTTTGGGTTAGAGGGAGAAGGGGTAGGGTAGGGGAGGAAAATCCTAGGTTTTTTTGTAATGTCAAGTCGCGTGTGCGCGTTTATATACAAGCTAACAGGCGTGGACAGGTACACACAGAAACTAACCCCCCCCCCTATCTCCCCCAACACACACACACACACACACACACACACACCACACACACACACACACACACACACACACACTTACGAAGAACTCACCATGTTTCATACCAGACGTGGAGGCTAACACGAGCCCCGCCTTCACCATGGAAGCCTCAATGACAGCAGCGCTAACACCAGCACTACAAGTAGTAGTAGTCACAGCAGTACTGCCAACAGCAGTAGTACTAGTATTCATAGCAGTAGTACTTTTCACAGTCGTATTGCAAACAGCAATAGTAGTTTTCACAGCAGTATTACCAACAGCAGCAGTATTCACAGTAGTAGCAACAGCATCAGCTGTTGTAGTAGGAGCAGTACCAACAGCAGTAGAAGTATTCACATTAGTACTGCAAACAGCAGTAGTACTCACAGCAGTAGAAGTATTCACATTAGTACTGCCAACAGCAGTAGTACTCACAGCAGTAGAAGTATTCACATTAGTACTGCCAACAGCAGCAGTACTCACAGCAGTAGCAACAGCATCAGCTGTTGTAGTAGGAACAATACCAACAGCAGTAGTCCCACCACTGCTACTCGCCATCTTTGCTAACACTTATCTGCTGGTCACAGCCACCTTTCCTCTGCCCACATCCCTCGTTACGTTCACAATTTTCGGCATAAAAATGAGGAAACGGAAACTCCTACTGATCTCAGCTTTAAACAAATTAATCACCACCTCCTACACCGAAAAGAATGATTCCGCTATGCGTTCTCTGTAACAATTACGCCAGTCGTATTTCCGTTTATGCCAGCTTCCTTCTATTGTTAAGATATATATACGCACGCGGCTAAAAGCAAGCGAAACATCACCAATAAGAATT
Organism: Rapana venosa; assembly: GCA_028751875.1. NCBI lineage: Eukaryota > Metazoa > Mollusca > Gastropoda > Neogastropoda > Muricidae > Rapana > Rapana venosa. The sequence goes on from CM054141.1 coordinate 67,679,633, forward strand.
GTGTAGTTTCCGTTGTTTTAGAGACGGGATTCTGTATTGTTCTTGTTCAAACTACAGATGTTTAAGTCCATAATTTATTTTAAAACCAAACTGCTAGTTTATAACATCTCAATTTTTCATGGACAGAATTAGGGTCACTACAGCAGATGGTCAAACACAGCGTCCCTCATGTTCACCCAGTGACTATCTAGGTCAAGGGACTGATGACGATGATAACACTACGCGGCCTTTGTCTTCCAGAGAGTGTTCAGTGAATGTAGCAGATTTCCAAGTTCAGAGACGTTGCACAGCTAAAAACACAATTCTTCTTTGGATCTAAAACTCCCCTTCACAGCAAACAGATTTGGTGGTGTGGTCGATCAAATTTGAGTTAAAAAGGAAACGTGTTGATGTTCTGGTCATAGACAGAATGGCCAGAAAGATTCGTGAATACCGCTATTTGTGTTCACTCTCCGTCTCTCTGATGTTCTGGTGATCTCTGACTCACTCACACAACCTATGGAATGTTTGGGGAAAAAATGACATGGCCCGTGGATTTCGAAAGAAAAGTAATAAAGCAAGGAAACATACAACCAACTAGCTAACGAGCCAGCTAACTAACTAGCTAACCAACTCAATACTATACACCTCCAGAAATAAGTATGGCCCGTTACTTAACAGAAAAAATAACAGAAAACGACCGTACAAAAATCTCTAAAATGCAAAAGAAAGTTTTTAAAAAAATCATGAAACCCTCAAAACGCTAAATATCACAAAAGAAAGACAAACAATGCCACCACCCTCAAGAAAATAACCCCACACCAAACCAAACCAACCAACCAACCAAACAAACAAACCTAAAACAACAAAAACCAAAATATAAAACTGTCAACACAAATCTTGGAAAAGCTGTCATCCCTTCACTGTTCCGAATACTAAGCAGCCAGGCAAAAATAAACCTGGTGAAAAATACCTACACGTATACTCTGACTTTTTCAAATTTCACCATTCTGTTCACGCCTGCTAAGCTGACAGACAGATGGACGTCACGTGAACGACAGAGGCCAACAACAACACACACACTCACACACACACACACACACACACGTGCGCACACACTCTCACACACACACGTGCGCGCACGCGCGCACACACACACACACACTGCCTGAATTCAAACAGGAGTTTCCGTCACCATTTGTACCGCCGACTGATGACGTTGCCTCCAGGCTTTGAAACGTATAATGGATGCAGCAGCAACCTAGCTCCTACGTCATACTTTCGACTCAATTGTCAGGTTTAAATTTGAGAGGAGAGGAGAGGAGAGGAGAGAGAGAGAGAGAGAGAGAGGAGAGAGAGAGGAGAGGTGTTAATATAAGAGTATGAATAAGTGATGGAAGTCACTAGTGTATAGACAATGAAAAGTGCCTTTTGTCGCCACTGTTTTTGGGTGATTCAGATATTTTATTGCCATTTAAGTCATGTAGCATTGGACACACAAACTCAATTATAATTATCTATCGGTATAGTGTATACACTGAAAGACATGTTGCATTCTCTTCTTTTTCCTTTTTCAAACTCATACAATGGTATCTGCTGGTAAGTATCTGGATATGTCCTTAATTTATGCACAGTTTTTGGGTTCTGCTAGTCTTTTTTTGATTTTTATAACAAATTATTTGAGCACATAAAAACACATCGAAATAAATTCATTTCTATTTTTGGCCCAAATGATATACACTAAATATCTATGGTTGCCTTCCTTCTCTCTTATTTGCTTTTATTTCAAACCTTCATACACATATCTGATAATCTGCTTGTAATTTCAACTGTATTAGATGTCACTTATTATATTACACTTGTTTTTGCGTTTCCTCTGTTTTCGTTTTTGTATTTTTAATAACTAAAACTATATTCAGATTATCATTATAATAAAATAAACCATATAATAAACGACACACAATACAAAGCAAACATCTCAATTTAAGAAACAGTATCACACCCTCTCAGAATCAGAGAATATATTTTGGTGCCTCCCTTTCTCGATCATTAAATTGTGAGAGCTTGTGCGAAATTTACAATACGTCTTCTTATGACACTTCAGGATCTAGCAAGGATGTACATGTTTTCTCCAAGTACTGTATCAGATGAATACTTGTATGTATATAAACTTCGTCTTGCTATGTTATCCAAACAACACAACGCTTTTAGTTTTGTTGTACTTCATGAATGAAAACAGTCTAAACCATTAGTATAAACAGAATAATAATGACATTTTATTGAATAAATTTTGTTTAAACCAATAATAATTAAACCGACACAAACACAAAACAAAAGCAAACCACTAAAATATACTGAGAGAAACAAAGAACCATCACCACCCTCATCAAGAAAAAAAAAAGAAAGAAATGCAGCAGTAAAAGAGGAACACTCACGAAAAACCACACACTTCATCTCTACACTTTATAAGGATAAAGGAAAGGAATCATGCACATGTTCTTTTTTCAGAGAATAAACTTCTGTTCAACCCAACCAAAATGGACAGGAACCTAAACCTGAATCCGGTTTTCTAATCATTTCTTTTCCTTGAACTCTTCTATTCTGCAGATAACAGCATACACCTGAACCGTTCATTCACACATACATACACGCGCGCGCCGCTGCGAACTCTCCCAAACATATCTGAAAGTTTCAGTATGGGTCGGTCGCGTCAAAACGTACAGTTTGAAATCTCACCCTGATGCCAGGAATCAAATGGTATGGACATCTTCCAACACACTCACCCAGACACAGCGAGAAGTAATTACATAACTGGTTGAGGTACAGCCCTAAAACGACCTCCCCTGGGACTAATATATATCAAATCAGACCAAAAGGTGAAGTTTGATTCATTCTGCTGCTGGATTTTTGTCCTCCACCCCCACCCCCACCCTACCCCCTTCCACTAACACAGTCTAATGCTGTCTTCGAGCCATCTAATAGTGCCTCCATCCCTTCACATCCACTAACCACATCCCATGGTGCTTTCTTTCGAGACCGAGTTCGCTAACCGTGAAATTTTCGAATCGCCATTTGGATTTTGGTGGTGAAAATCCTTCACGAAGAAAGTATGAGACTATCCCTGGCAAAAATCCTACTAAAAAAAAAATCTCATTAGCTATGCACAGACAGGATGCGGTGGCGCCACATTGTGGCTATTACACTTCTTTGCTATAACTCAGGCCCCTATACAGTGTCCAAGTACATTCTAATGATTTTTTTTTAAATCCGTAGCAAGAAAATGACAAGCAAAAACCTGTTTGAAAGCAAAGAAGTAGCGAACCGATCACGGATTTCAAATTTCCTAAAGGAAGGTTATTGAATCATTGTACATGACTGACTTTGTTATGTCATTCATCATACCAACGTTGAATCGGCTGAAGAAAATCCCAGAACTGCCACACAAAGAAACAAAAAACCCATAATTCTTGCAAATTGTCTCCCTTCGTTCTTAACACACCCCCTTCCCTACTCCTTACCAAAGCTGTAAAGGCTCTACTCACATTTTTCACACAGAAATCTGTGGTGAAGAAATGCTATATGATGCCATAGTTGACATCAAGTTCTGACATGTAACCAACGACTGTCATTTCCTAACAGTTGTGTGAGTGTTGAAAAACGTGTCGCCGGTTACATGACAAACCTAACTTTTCTTTTGCTGTCGTGGTCTTTCTCGATGTTGAGGAAGTTAATAAATTACACTGATCCACCACAAAGCAAGGACATAAAGAACACGCAGGCTTTTTCCTCCCCCAACTGTATTTTACACGATTTCAAATTGTATAACTCGTGCAGAAGGAAGTCGTTTTTGGTGAAATTGAATTGGTTGGGATTTCCATTTCTTTGGTGTGACTGTAAGACACCATTTTTTCACTAGGATAAAACAGAAAAAAAACGGAGACCTAACTACATAGGTGTATGCACGTCAATTTTTTTCCGTTCCTGGGCTAGAGCTCCGATGCTCATCAACCGTGTGATTTTTACGTATGCATTCGATTTTGGCCCACCATTAAGGCAGCGGCATTCCGATCTCGGGAATGATGCCTCAACCCGACACCAGTGTGCATGCGTTCTTTACTGTTCATGGTTTGTTTTTTATATGTGATATTTTCATCCGTTCCTACCGGCACACAACGGCTTACTCTTTCGAACAGAACAGGCTTTAACGTGTGCGCAAGATATTTGTCTGTGTGTTCGTACACGGAACTTCGGTTTATAGTCTTTTAAAAAAATTTTTTTATCAGTTTATAGTCTTATCCTTCGGACTTTTGGGGGAACGGAATCGGTACTGATGTTCACTCCAGGGAAGAAAAATCCCCTCGAACCGGGGGCTACGATGGTGGCTCGAACCCAGGCCGTCAGATTCCCAGCTGAACGCTCTAACTAGTCTATCCCACCCCCACAAGATATTAGGACAGATGTCAAAACCAAAATGTTAACAGAAGAAAAGTCCATCCCCACTTATAACTTTGCATACTTTTACTACACGGGCTCCTCAAACGAAAAAAATTATTGTCTCTCTTCTTGTCTTTCCTGATCTTGCATTAACTTTGATACCTCCTGGAGGAAAAAAAAACCAGTCTTTAGACACGAGGGGGCGATTCTAGCTACTGTCAGCAATATCAAACCAATTCCAGCAACACGTGCACAGTGGACTGGAGGCCCAGTGGACATGCGCCTGTCAAGAAAACAAGAAGTCGCTGGTTCGATTCCCATCTGAACCCAGACTTTTCCTGAACCAGTACACCTTGAGTGATGGGGTCTTTCGATGAGATGCTAAACCGAAGTCACGTAAGCAGGATACCTATACATTTTAGCCTTCTTAAGAAAACCCAGGGCAACAAGGTGATTGTCCCTGAATTAAATTCTGTAGGGGGGTGGGGTGGGGTGGGGTGGAGGTGGGAGTCACCTCGAAAGGATAATAAAAGATAGTCAACAAATCAAATACACACCGACAACCGTCCACAACAAAAACTTGTTCCGAAAAGGTCAAGTTATGAAAATATAGGTTTCAAGTACTTACTAACACATATGTGGATATCAACTCCTCTCTCTCTCTCTCCATCTTCCACCCCACACACACAAAAAAGCCTCAACAAAAACGTGGGAACAAATTCTGAAGAGAGGGAAAAAACCAACCACCTATGTGTAACAGTTTTCTGCCTATCTGACCTCATGGAGAAGTCATTTTCTCACGATGCCAGCAAATATCCAGCCGAGCAGCCATGTGTGTGTGAGTGTGTGTGTGTGTGTGTGTGAGTGTGTGTGTGTGTGTGAGTGTGTGTGGTGGGCGTGTGCGTCATTCCAATCACAGTGTGAAAAACCACCTCTACTCACAGTGAGCCTACACTGCTAACTAACACAATACTCATACACTGCCGCATATTACTGTCTTGTCTCACAATCCACAAGACACAAACACACAGATGCACAAGAGATCAAAACTCCACACAGGTACACCCTCCAATCTTCACCAACATGTTGTTCACGAAACTCAGTAGTTCATAATCCACCGCTTTCCACCAACACAAGATTGCACTGGCTGTAGTGACTGTTGTAATCAAGCAGGCCCTCCTCGCACACTCACATACACATTCACATACATCCATACATTCACACACACCCCACCTAGAGGTCACGCTTGGTTGAAACTTTCTTTCCACCCTCTCTCCCCCCAGCTTTTTTTTTTTTTAAATAAAGCTCCTCGACAATCTGGCGTGTTGCCTCTAAATCTACCAGCTGAGCAAGACTGAATGTCAACTATTCTTTACCCTCCTCCCCTCTTTGTCCCCCATCCCCCTTCTCCTCCCCCTCCCAGACCCCTCAGCCTGCTCCCCCTTCCCCCCCCAACATTTTCACCTTTGACATACCGCTTTCCGCCCCTACCCCCACCCTTTTTGTTTGTTTGTTTTTCTTTTTTTGTGTGGAAATCATTAAACCGCCAAATGGCACCGCCCTACTTTCGACCTACCTTATAACAGAGAGAGAGAGGAGAGAGAGAGAGAGAGGAGAGAGAGAGAGAGGGAGAGAGAGAGAGAGAGAGAGAGAGAGGGAGAGAGAGAGGGGAGAGAGAGATTCAAGTTATGTCTGGACGGCCATATTGACGGGATTAATCAATCCCCTCTCCAGCCCCCTATTGCTATCAAAGTGAAGCATATAATTTATTATAAACATTTCGGAGTCAGTTTTGTTTAGAGTGGCTCAACCAAGGAGTGTGAACCTCTGACTGTAGGGAATTTTATACACAACAGAGACTCTGTGTGTGTGTGTGTGTGTGTGTGTTGTGTGTGTGTGTGTGTGTGGTGTATATACATGTATACATCCAGTAAGTTTTGGGGTAGGTCTTGCCTACTTTCTGACGTGGACTATCCTGACGGGACTAGGTTTGCTTAATTGGTCTATTGTCCTTTGTAGAAATAGATCCTTTCGGGGCGGTGGAGGGGTGAATGGAGGGGGGGGGGGGGGGGGGGGGGGGGGGGGGGGTAGGCACAGAGGGATGGCGGGAGGGGGAAGAGTGGAGTGGTATAATTATATATTCTATAGGTAGTTGTTGACGTTTGTCTTTCTGAACTGTTGGGGACCATTTTTTGCTGCACACTCTGTGTGTGTGTGAAAGAGCGTGTGTGAAAGCGTGCGCGTGCACGCGCGTATGCACGTACGCGCACACACGTGCCTGTATTTATGTACATGTGTGATGCTCAGGAATGTGTGCAGGCATGGACAGAGAGAGATATAAAAGAGAGAGAGAGAGAGAGAGAGAGAGAGAGAGAGAGAGAGAAGAGAGAAGAGAGAGCGAGAAGCACTTCCTTTCCAAACCAAAAACAGCATAAAATAAAATGGAATTAAGGGCAGAGAGAGGAAAAGAAGATAATTGAGGCTGGCTAAACTTGGACATAAAATATGACATGAATGAAGCACATGGGTCACATAAAGGTCACCCAACCACACCAGCAACACAGCATGAATTATCTATCCACAATGTGAATATTTAGGACCTAATAGGCAATAAAGTATGTTAATTTTTTTTGTTAGTTTGTGTGTGGGGTTTTGTGTGTTTGGGTTTTTGTTTGTTTTGTTTTGTTTTCGTGGGTAGAGGGTGGTAGTTGATCCTTGGCTAGAACTCCAATGTTTACTAATGGTAAAATTTTGCCTATGGGACTGTTTTTGGGCACCATTAAGGTTTACAACTGCACTCCGACTTCTGGGATGATGTCTAAACATAGCACCAGTGTGCACACAGTTTTTTGTTTGTTTTGTTTAACTGTTGTTATTTGTTCTTACACGCACACAATGGCCTACTCTTCCAAAAATAATGGCGGAACAGGTTTTTTACCTGAGAGCAAGATGTTCTGTGTGCATTCGCACACTGTCCCTTGGTTTACAGTCTCATCCAAAGGACTTTCAGGGGAGTTGAGTCGGTACTGATGTGGTTAACTCCAGGGGAAAAATATTCCCTTGAAATGGGTGCCTGGGTGGTGACTATCCTGGGATCACAAGGGTAATAATGCTCTAACCACTCCCCCCCCCCCCCTAACCACACCCTTTGTGAATCATGTCAAATGATCATAGCATGTTGCTCACGTCCATCAGGCACATGACCATATCCAACAATGCACATCAAAACAAAGGAAGCACATCAACATAAGTTAGCATATACTACCCGGTGTTCCCCAATTGAAGCACTTTGGGGGTCATTCAGAATAGGCCTAACTATGCACTTTTGCCTCACTCACCAACCACACCTATTGTGAAATCACAGGCCTGGTGAAGAGCTTGCATGTACGTCCCTTTTCAAATGTACCTCGCCATACACAGGAGAAAACAAGCACATCCAAACCAATAATCATAGCCTGGTAAATTCACACAGGTTCAATGGGGGTACGCCAAAAATCCAACAGGGCTCCTCAAAATCCCAACATTAGGAATCAAATCCAAAATGTCAGCTCAAATCCAGGGTTGTCAATCCAATCCAATAAAACACTCCTAAAAAAACCAAACAAAATATCAACAATCCATGTCAAAGTCATACACAGCTACTCCAAAAAACCCTGTGAGGGGTACGTCAACAAGTTTTCCATTATACATGTGTATGTGTCAACACAGGGTCAAGAGTGAAGTGTTGACACCTCAGTGGACCCTCACTCCTGTCTGGTCTCCTGCCAGAGCCCCCTGTACTGTACTGTACCGTGATGGTGAGTAGAGGGCCGGACAAGGACTGCCAGCTACAGTGTGTGTGACTGGACACTGACCACTCTGACAACTGACCTTTCCTTACACATGTCTGCCACTGACCAACACTTGTCTGTCTTGTTGTTTGTTATGTTCACACCGACATAAACATAGACACTGACAGAGAAACAGACACGCACGAAAGTATACTCACGAGCATGTGCGCGCGCACACTTACATATATACACATTGGCATACACACAAGCATGCACACACGTGCGCTCACACACAAATACACACGTTCACGCACTCAAATGCACACGTGTGCACGCATGCACATTTACACACACACTCACACACATGCAAACAGAAATCATGAAAAACACACATGAGCACAGACACACACTCACGCAGACACTCGTGCACAAATGCACGCATGCTCAGGTACAAACACAGAGGCAATGCCTACGCACTTGTGCGCGCACACACCACACACACACACACTTTTTGTGACCATGATATCTATGTCAGTTAATGGTCTCCTTGTCAGTCCAGCAGACAAGACCTGTGTGTAGCCACCATCACAAAATCCCCCTCCCCCTTCCCCTTACATACACACACACACACCACCACTACACCACACCACTCACACAAACCACACCACACACCACCACCACCACTACACCACACCACTCACACAAACCACACCACACACCACCACACCACACCACACCACACACACACAACACACACACCACACACACACACCCACACACCACACACACACCACACACACCCACACACACACCACCACCAAACCACACCACACCACACACACCACACCACACCACAACAAACCACACACCACACCACCACATGCCACACCACACACCGCCACTACCACCACACACACACACCACCACCACACATCCCACACCACACACATCCACAAACCACAAACCTACCATAACCACCACACAAACCACACCACACATAACCCCACACCACAACCATGCCACAGCCCACACACACTACCACTACACACCACACAGACACCACCACACCACACAAACACACCATACCCACCCCACCAAACACCACCACCAAACTACACCACACAAACACACACACACTACACCACACTATCCACCCCCCCCCCCCACACCCGACACCACACAGCTCTTTTTCCTGACCAACATAGATAATATATCTCTGTCAGTTAAATGGTCTCATTGTTAGCCCTGCCATGCTGACCAGACCTCTGTGTGTGTGTGTGTGTGTGTGTGTAGCCACGTTCAGCGCCATCCCAATGTCTGATGGCCACTTCACAGTCATGTGTTGGTCACCTCATGGCCAAAGGGGTCAACTCCCCCCTTCCTCCCCCCCTCCCTCCCCCCTATCCCCCACCCAATCTTCGTCATTGTTATGGCCCAAGTTTTTGTTTTCTTAGTCTTTTTTTTTTCTTTCTTTCAAAACACAACACGGCATGTCTGTCTTCTTCTTCACTTAGGAGACGACTTGTCCGGGTCTGAGACACTGGGGGTGGGGGTGGGGGGGGAGGTGTTTTGGGGGATGGAGGAGGGATAGGTGACAAAGGGAGGAAATGGGGATGGGGGGGGGGGGGAGGGGATGTCTCTGAGACTTGTTTTGGTGGTTTCTGTCAAGGTATATATGTAGGTGCCAGAGAGAAAGAAAGAAAGAAAGAAAGAAAGAAAGAGAGAGAGAGAGAGAGAGAGAGAGAGAGAGAGAGAGAGAGAGAAGAGAGAGAGAGAGAGAGAGAGAGTGAATCTATGTCTATGTTTTGAATCCGTGCACGCATCTGTGTGTGTGTGTATGTGTGTGAATCTATGTCTATGCTTTGAGTCTGTGCAGGCATCTGTGTGTGTGCTTACTTTAAAAAAAAATCTATTCTATTCTTTTTTATTTTTTTATTTCGAGGATAATCCATGTGCTTTTTTTTCATCCAGTCCCCGTGTGTATGCAGTCTTTGTAAATTTTGTCATCCGTTCCCACCGGCACACAATGGCGTGCATATGTCTATGTTTTGTGTTAGTGCATGTGTTTGTCCATGCGTTCATGCTCGCACACCCAACAACGCACGCGTGTGTGAATTGTTGGAGTATGCACCTGCCTTTGCCCTTGCCCTAAGCATTGTAGAGAGTTATCGAGGTGGCAAGGTCTAAGGCCCCAACAATACATGCTTAAGGCCTCGGACCCTATATGTGTGTGTGTGTGTGTGTGTGTGTGTGTGTTGGAGGGCTCTACTCTGAAAATACTATAGTGCGTTGCATTGCATTGCAATGTCTTGCCTCGTCTTGTCTCGTTTTGCCTTGCCTTCCCTTGCCTTGCTTTTATCTTGCCTTGTCTCTCTTGTCTTGCCTTGCCTTGCCTTGCCTGTCTTTCCTTTCCTTGTCTTTCCTTGCCTTGTCTTCCCTTCCTGCCCTATCTGCCTGCCCTCGCCTCTGCTGCCTTCCTTTCCTGCCTTGCTTGTCTCATCTTGTCTGCTCGTCTAGCTTGCCATGCTTAGAATTTTCTGCGTGTATTGGTGCTCATCTGATGCTTGCCTCCCTTGTCTTGGCCTTTCCTGCCTTGCTTATCTCTCGCCTTGTCTTGTCTATCTTGTCTTGCCGGTCTTGTCTTGCGTGCTTTATCTTGCCTTGTCTGTCTGCATCTTGTCTTGGCCTTGGGCGTCGTCTTGTCTTGCTTTTACTTGCCATGTCTTGCCTTGCCTCGTCTTGTCTTGGCCCTTCTTGGCTTGCTTTATCTTGCTAGTTTTTCTTAACTGCCCTGAGCCTGCCCTGCGCCCATGCCCTGCGCCCCGCCCTGCCTGCCTGCTTCTGTCCTGTGCTATCATTGCCTGTGCCTGGTCTTGCTAAACACTTTCTCAATCACGAAACTTTTCCACGTGAATCCGGGCTGCTCTCACCTGGAGAAAACGCATCACCCCACAAAGCAGCGTCACCCCCCAACCCCAACCCCCACTTTTTTGGGGGGGGGGGGGAGGGGAGATGGGGGGGGGGGGGGGGCATTTTCACAGTCTGCACATATTTTCGTTTCCTTGTGAGTGTGGCAATTGGTGTGTTTTTTTCACACTTGGCAAAAGTTTATTCCCATTAACTCTTTAGAGCTATACTACAGAGAAATGTAAACAAAAATGTTTTGCAAGGGATAACACTCTTGTTGCCGTGGGTTCTTTCACGTGTGCTAAATATATGCCAAGTGCGGGATTTCACCTTATTGCTTCACCCGAGAGACAAGCACGTAGATCACAAGAGATGGCCCAATGGATAGAAGACAAGTTGTAAGGGTTGCTGGCGGGAATCAAACCCGCCACCTCTCCGCTTTCCAGACAGGTGCGTTACCTCTGGGCCTCAGCTGTTGCCAGCAAAGTGTCTGGAAAACAGAAAGGGGTGGAAAACGGGTGGCAAAAAGGGGTGGCAAACCGGGTGGATGTCATAAATCTGGGTGAAGGCGAGGGTAGACAGCTGGAAGATCGCCAGACCAAGATTATGTTTCTTCTTCATCTTTTGTCTGTGTGTCTGCCTATCTGTGTCAGATAGTCCGTTGTGTGTGTGTGTGTGTGTGTGTGTGTGTGTGTGGTGTGTGTGTGTGTGTGTGTGTGTGTGTGTGTTTGTGTGCGCGCGCGCGTGCATGTGTATGTGTGTGTATGTGTGTGTGCATATCTGTGTCTGTGTCTGTGTGTGTGTCCGAGTGTGTGTGTGTGTGCGTGCATCTGTGTATCTATGCGCGCGCGCGTTCATGCTTGTGTGTGCGTGCGTGTGTACTTAACTGCGTATGTGGGTGCGTACTAAACTGCCTACGTGCATACAGGCATGCCTTCGTGTGGTTGTTTGTGTGTGTGTGCGTGTACTGCACACGTAGGTGCAACAACCCTCGCACGCAAGAATCGCCCACAACATGGTAAGTGTGCACGCTTCCAGTGTTTAGCAGTGTAGTAGTAAATAATAATAATGTATGGAATTTATATAGCGCTGAATCTTGTAAAGCAACAAATCAAAGCGCTCAGATTTCATTTCATACCACTTTAAGTCACGGCAGATTTCTCTCCGTGAAATTCGGGCTGCTCTCCCCGGGGAGAGCGGGAGAACGCGTCGCCACTTAGCGCTGCGCCACCCTTTTTTTTTTTTTTTTTTCATATCTGCAACTGTATTTGTTTCCCTATCAGAGTGGCTTTTTTCTAAGAATTTTGCCAGGGACAACTCTCTTGTTGCCGTGGGTTCTTTTACGTGCGCTAAATAATTACGTGTAACACACGGGACCTCGGTTTATCGTCTCATCCGAAAGACTAGCGCCCAGACCACCACTCATGGTCTAATGGATGGGGGAAAAGTTTCCGGTCCAAACGGGGTACGAACCGCCGCACACTTCAGACCCGGACTTTTCGCTTTCTAGACAGGCGCGTTACCTCTAGACCACCGATCCACACTATTGCCACAAACGCGTCGCTCTAACTGCGTGAAACGGGGAGTTGAACCCCAGGCACGAAAAACTAACTCCCCTCTCCTGGTGGATTAAAATCAAAGCCAGTAGCGCCTCCTTGTCTACAATGGTTCCTTTCTCTCTTTCACCCCAATTTGAATAATATCTTGACCAGCAATCCCCCCCCCACCCCCCATTCCCCCCTCCCCGCGCGCACACACACACACACACGTCCCCTGGTGGTTCCAGACGTTGTACTTGTGCTCAGTCTCCCAGTCCTGTCCTGTCCTGTCCTGTCCTGTCCACAAGAGAGTGACAGTGTCACATGTCCCAAGTCTTTGTAAGCGCCCACTAATGACAAGTCAGGCTTTAGGGCTGTTTGTTGGTTGTGTGTCTGTCTCTATAGGCACTAGTTTACTTTTCATTTTTGTCATGGTTTTTTTTTCTCTTCTCTTTTCCACCCCTTTTTCCACAAGTTAAACTGGGACGTTAACACTGACGCTATTGTCAAAAAGGGACAACAACGTCTGTATTTTCTGAGGAAACTGAACTCATTTTTTGTAGACAAAAAGATCCTTTCCTTGTTTTACAAGTCTTACATAGAGAGTGTTCTAAGTTTTGCTTTCATTTGTTGGTACAATAACCTTAGTGTTAAAAACAAGAATGGCCTGCAGAGAATTGTAAGAATCTGCTCAAAAAAAATTGGAAAAGAACAAAGAGATCTCATGTCGTTTTGCAATCAGCAGCTTGTACGCAAAGCCACAGCCATTTTGGCTGATCCTTCCCATGCTTTGTTTCCAGAATTTCAAATGTTGCCTTCGGAACGCCGTTTTCAGTGTCCCATCAGCAAAACTAACAGAAAAAGAAATTCTTTTGTGCCAGTAAGCATTCGAATTCTGAATTCACAATGATGTTGACCTACCTAGTTTTTACATTTCTCTGAATTATCTGCCTGATTGTCATTGTTACGAGTGTAGTCAATACATAATTGTGTGTGTGTGTGTGTGGGTGGGTGCGTGGGTGTGTGAAATAAGTCGTGTTCTAGTCAACTGTCTTAAAACATTGAATTCATATATTGGTGCATGGTGTGGGTGTGCGTGGGCGTGTTCGCACACACACGTACGTGCGTGTGTACGTGCTGGTATATGCGTGCGTAAAAAATAAGTTTTTTATGTCTTCTAGTCAATGGGTTTTAAAATTGTGTTCACAATTGATGTGTGTGCGTGCGGGCGTTTGCGTGTGTGTGCGCATGCGCGCGTGTGTGTGGTGTGTGTGTGTTCGTGACATTTTATTTGAAAACCAATATGAAATATAGCTTTTGTGTCTTTGATATATTTTATGAGTATCAATCTGCCTGTCAGTATTGTAATTGCCCTTCATGGGATGATTAAAGTGTTTTTGACTTGACTTGACTTGACAAAACTGGTTTTATGATGGAAAACAAGTTGGAAAATATATATAAATACACACACATGTACGCACACACACGCATGTGCATATATATATATATATATATATATATATATATATATATATATATATATATAATAGCACGCACGGCACGCGCGGGGACACCACAAACACACACACACACACAGGGGGGGGGGGGGTGGGGGGGTGGAGGGAGGAAGGGGAGAGAGAGAGCGGGAGGGAGGGAGAGAGAAAGAACTTAAAATGATTTAAAATGTGGTAGGCTCCTGTAAGCCCATTCACATGGGAACAGTGGGGAGGGGGCAGTGCCAAGAAAAGAAACATTCCAAAACATGACATATTCAAAACAGTTGACATAATCGCATGGCACCACATCATGGAACGACACAGAGAGAGAGAGAAGAGAGAGAGTGAGAGGAGAGAGAGAGAGAGAGAGAGGAGGAAGAGAGAGAGAGAGAGAGGAGAGAGAGAGAGAGAGAGAGAGAGAAGAACTCGAACTCGAATGTTTTATTGAGGATGTTTGGATAAATAAGCCAGTGGCTTCTTTACAACCAGGCCCTCATCAAAAAGAAGGGGAAAAAATAGTAAAAATACCCCTTGATGGGAGTAATATCAGATCGGGGACTGAGAGAGAAAAGAGAAGAGAGAGAAAGAGGAGAGAGAGAGAGAAGAGAGAGAACGTGAAGATGAGAGGGAGAGTGGAGGAGAGGGGAGAGAGGGAGAGCGAGAAGGGGGGGGGAGGGGAGGGGGGGGAGGGGAGGGGGAGAGGGGAGGGGGGGGGGGGGGGGGGGGGGGGAGGAGGAGGGGGGGGGGGGGGGGGGAGTTGTAAGGAAAAACCAAAGCCAAAACCATTTATGCCGCTACAAGCGTATCTAAGTCAGCAGGAAATTGTGGGTGTTTGAATGCCTTGTGTCAAATTGGATCTGGCTTGTACGTACATGTGTCACGCTGCCTTTGATGCCGATAAACCGTAACTCTATCCTTCAGTTTTTCAGTTTGATAAAACACGTTTTTGCTTGTGAGTGAGTGAGCGTGTGTGAGTGAGTGAACGTGAGAGAGAGTGAGTGAACGAGAGAACTCGAACTCGAATATTGTAATGAGGGTAATTGGATAAGCCAGAGGCTTCTTTACACCAGGCAGGCCCTCATGGGGGAAAAAGTGAAACAAACATAAATAAACCAATTGATCAACAAACAAGATAATGTCAAAAAGCAAAGAAATGAATCATTCAAATTGCCATTCAATTATTGACTGAAGTCATGAAATCAAAGAAAGATCAAGAAGAAACCAATCGAATAATAAAAAAAACCGTTAAACAGCAAACCCATCCTGACACCCGTCCCCCAAAAGATACCTCCCCAAAAACAACACACCACACTCACACACACGCACGACGCGGCGCAACCACGCACAAACACACACACACCATCCCACCACACGGTACTTGACGGAAACCAAAAACTGGGCTGGAACAAACAAAATCGTCAGGGTATAAATCCTTAAAAGCATTTCCTCCATATCTTTACGCTTTGTCGTAATCATCAATAATAAGCCAACCACATTACACCGTCAAACCAAACACAGAGAGAGGAGAGGAAGAGTTTGGAAAGGGGAGGAGGAAAAGGAGAGTGGAGAGAAAAGAAGAGGGGGAGGGTAGGGGAGGTGGGGAGAGGGGGGGGAGAGGAAGCAGAGAGAGGGGGGGCGGGGGGGAAGAGAGAGAAGGGGAAGTGGCAGAGGAGAGAGAGGAGAAGAGAGAGGGGAGGGGAGAGGAGAGAGATTTAGAGATAGAGAGAGAGAATTTTCTGCCCGTCTGTCTGTCTGTCCTGTCTCTTCTGTTCTGTCTGGTCTGTCTGTTGTCTGTTCTGTCTGTCTGTCTTTTCTGTCTCTCTCTCTTCTCTCTTCTCTCTCTCTCTCTCTTTCTCTCTCTTTTTCCTCTCTCTTTATATATTACCCCTAACAAGGGGCCCCTTTTAATTTCTAGCAGAATAGAGCACTTGAGCAAACAAATTGCCAGGAGGTCAGCGAGCATTTGGGGGAGGGAGGGGAGACCGATTTGACTTCCTAGCGGCCAAATATCATGGCCCAATTAGCGTGGACATGGCCCAAATATTGACACTGCCCCGTGAGGCTACCCACACTGACCGGGAAGGAAAAGCAGCCTGCCCGGAATGCCCAGAAGGCTTTTGTCCCTGTACTGTGGGGAAATTTGGGAAATTTCCCGCCATGGGTTATATCCTGAGTTGCCTGCCTGCCTGTCTGTCTGTTTTTGGAAGAATGTTGCAGATTGGTTTTTGGGTGGGTCTGAGTGTTTGGCCGTGTGGTGACCACATCTTCTTCAAAGTCAAAGTCAAAGTAAAAGTATAGTTTCTGATGGTACATTAATAAAGCAGCGAGGAGAGGAGTGGGCACACCTCAATATACTGGCCCCTGGAGAAGCTGAGGTCTCTGACCACCTATGGCTCCCCTACGACCATTATTATAGGTTATGGGACACCTTTACCTTTTGCATTAAATAATTAAGGAATCGGAATAGCTCAGTGGTCAGAGCACTCGTTTTCCCCAAGCTAAGGTTAAGCAGCGTTGAGCGTGGTTACCAAGTGGATAGGTGACCGTTTGCGCGCCTTGGCTTCAGTTCAGTTCCCCAGTTCCCCCAGCTGTAAATGGGTATCTGCCCTCTTTTAGAATCAGGGAAGGTAAAGCAGCGAGGGAGAGGAGATGGGCGCCGCCCTCAATATGCTGGCCCCTGGAGAAGCTGAGGTCTGACACCTCACCCCTCAACAGCCTCCTAAGTTATGGGGACACCTTTACCTTTTAAATTGAACAAGCAAAGCTTTTGTTTTCTTTCATCAAGTCGAATTTTTTCCCCAAATGGTACATTAAATCAGCAATGCATTTGGGTTTTTTTCTTTTTTCATGAACCCATTCTTCTGAGAAAAGAACACAAAGGAAAATGAGATAAAGAAGAAAGAGACAACTAACTCAAAAACAAAAATATATGCAATACAATAAAATAAACATAGAGATCTAGTGATAAATCAATACAAATAAAGACGAATAGCGTAAGAATATCTCTTTTTCACCCGTTCTTCCACGCACGGACATAACAGAGGTGTGTGTGTGTGTGTGTGTGTGTGTGTGCGTGCGTGCGTGTGGGGGTGTTCGTGCGGACAGGATACCTCCTAGCATACAGACACACTGACTGACATATTGGTCAGCGGACAAGCTTCCGGCTGACAGACTTCCTTTGACGGCCGAATCACACAGACAGCTTGACATAGCTGCCTCCACACACACACACACACACACTATCACTACACCCCCCCCACCACACACACACTAACCCACCCATCACTGACGACCATCATCACCCTTTCATGACTACTGTCCTGAAGAAAAAGACAAAGACGTCAGTCGTCCACAACCTCTATAGATATTATTATTCCCTATTGACCGACTTTCTTAGTCCACACACCAAAGGGGCGCAACCATCGCTTGTCAACTTCCCTTCCCCCCATGCATCTTCTTCACTATCGTCAACCCTTCCCCATCCCTTCACACACTCACACACACACACACACACACGGCCCTCCCATGCGTTCTACGGCTGAGCGATCACGAAGTCGGGAGTCAATGGAGGTGGTTAGATAACGACGCTGGGCTTTTGTCGACATACGTCTCTCCTCTTTCGTCATTCTCTGACGTAAGCCCACTAAAGCGTCATCAAGATGACGTGCCAAACTGACTTCGAATTTAAAGACTTGAACTGTGTGTACAGTGGAACTAGGCTATAGTCATTGTGGAGCTGAGAGTGTATGAACTGCGAACAAACGTCTGGAAATTCCTTCTTCAGTCCAACGGAAGTATTGTGTGTTGAACTGTATTGTATTATATTGTACTGTACGAAACTGTATTGTTGTACTGTACTGACTTCTATTGTAGTATATTGAATTGTATAGCATTGTATACCTCCTGATGTCGCAGTAGATTTCTCTGCAGAAAATTCCGGACGCTCTTCCCAGGGAAATTGTGTCGCCACAAGAGCAGCGCCACTTCCCTCTAATTTTCCCTGTCTGCATATGTATGTTTCCCAATGACGGTGTTTCCCGACTCCCCCCTCCCCCTATTATTTTAGCTTTTGTTTGGTTTGCTTGCCTTTTGGGGGTATTGTTTATTTGTTTTATATTGTCAGGTTTTTTGGGTGCTTTTTGTTTGTTTGTTTGGGTCTGGGTCTCTCTCTCTCTCTCTCCCTCTCTCTCTCTTCTTTCGCTTCTTCTCTCTCTCTCTCCCTCCCTCCCTCCCTTATTTCTTTTTTTTTCCACTTGGAAGTGTGTCAGAACGTGCTGGGGAAAATTGAAGAAAGAAAAATCCTGAAATACTATAAACAGATTCCATGTCACCGTGTGCAGTTTCTCCCATATAACAGCGCCTCCTTACACATCCACCCCCCTACCACTCATACCAACACACTGGGCTCGTTCCTCAGTTCTACCACCCCACACTACTACCACACTCACTTACCTACCTACACACACTCCTACCTACACTACACTACCACTACACACAACCGACTCACTCCTACACACCGACCACACCACACCACACCACACCACACCACCTACCACCCTACACCTACACACTACACCTACCCTACCCTACACTAACTTACACTACACCTACACTACCCTACACTACCACCTACCCTACACTACACTACCCTACACTACACTACACTTACACTACCTACACTACACTACACTACACTACACTACACTACACTACACTACACTACACTACACACTAACACTATACACTACCCTACACTACACACACTACAACATACACCACACCCAACACACCACACTACACTACACTACCCTACCACTACCACTACCCTACACCACTACCACTACCACTACCCTACACTACCTACACTACACTACACTACACTCCACACTACACCATACTACACCACACCACACCACACACACACCACTACCTACACCACACTACACTACACTACCTTACACCTACACTACACTACACTACCCACCCTACCCTACCCTACACTACCCACCCTACACCACACCAACATCACACCACACCACACTACCCCACACCACACCCAACACCACACACACACCACACCACACCACACCACACCGCACCACACCACACTACACCACACCACACACACTACACTGCCACAGCCTAGCTAAAGACCTCAGCTGGAACATGGGGCCAGGCCAGTTAATCAGCTTGATTAACCAGCGAAGTCAACTGCCACACACCGGTGTGAATGGAACCCTCTCCTGACCTCTGGGTGTTCTCTCCCTTTCCACAGCCGGCTGGAACAATGGGCCATCTGCAAGAGGGTTCCTTCCCTCTTCCTGCCCAGAGCCTGTGCCCAGCTGTCAGCAGCTGCTGATATGATTACTGTGTCCACACAGACGGTGTGCGGCTGCCTGTCTCTTGTAATTACAGGAACAGGGACATTACTTCCTACAAAACGTTATTTGACAAAGATATGATTGCCGTGTCAATACAGACAGTGTGTGGCTGCCTGTCTCCTGTGATTACAGGAGCAGGGACATTACTTGTCACTAAACGTTATTTGACAATGTAATCATCGTAGTGACGCGATTTGACAAATCAAGTTTTGTTGTGCCTGAAGATCTGATACTGCATCATTACGTTGTGGTTTAATCAAACTGAGAAACAGGCATGAAATGAAAGGCATCGACAAAGGCAGCGCTTGTGTTCGATCGCTGCACTTTCACATGAAAAAGACATGAGTTGCAATCTTGAACGAGGCAGACTATCTGGCCTGAATATTCATAACATAGTTATCCGTCATTCATTTCATATGATAATTATGTTCGAGTATTCCACCACTAGACCGTGTGTGTGTGTGTGTGTGTGTGTGTGTGGTGTGTGTGTGTGTGTGTGTGTGTGTGTGTGTGTGAGTGAGTGTGTGTGTGTGTGAGTGTGTGTGCATGTATGTATGTATGTGTAGGGATGTGTGTGTGCAGGGTGGTGGTGGTGGTGGTGGATACCTGTGCAGGTGTCAGTCTCTCTCTCTCTCCACCACACACACACACACACACACACACACACACACACACACACACACACACACACACACACACACACACACACACACACACACACACAAAGAGACAAAAAAGAGAGACAGATGTCGGATGTACCGTAGGATGTAACCTAGGGCATAATATTAATAATTATATATATACATCACCTGCATACCAGCCCATCCTTTCTGTCGATCCCCCCCCCCCCCCCCCCTCTCCCTATGGGTTAACTGTCACGGATCACCACCTTCACTGCCTGCAGTCACTGTCATTCACAAGTAACACACAACACTCCCACCCCTCCGGCACACACCAACAACCCCCCCCCCCCCCCACACACACACAAAACACACACGCACGCACACGCGCGCACAGTCACACACACACATCACTACCACCACCACCACTACCCCCTACACACACAAACACACACCACACCACACACACACACGCCGCCGCCGCCGCAACCACCACCCAAAACACACACCCACAACCCACTCACTCACACATCTTCACCACCACAACACATTTACCCCTCCTTACATAAACTACACCACTTCCCTCTCTCTCTCTTTCTACACAAACACACACACATTGAACCCCTAGACTTTCAGCATAACAACACACAACTTCCACACACTCACCCTCACACAACACACACACACATAACACCACACCACAACACACACATACACACACACACACACACACACACACACACACACACACACACACACCACCCCCTGCCTTTACAATGCGTGTATTAAACACAGGAAACCAACAAGTCTACCACCAATCCTTTCCTCACACCTGTCCCTATGCGTGAATTTACAACCACAACCCACGGATTTTGAAAATACCTTCAGACTTCAACTACTGCATGCCTTTTGCTTTGTTTTGTTTTGTTTGTGTTTTGTGAAAATCTTACTCTTACACTGTTTCCAGAAGCACTTTTTTTTTCAAAAAAGTTCTTGAGAGTTGGTGATTTTTATTTCTTCTAGAAGAGGTTTTCGAGCATAGTGTGCTCTACGAAAGGTGCCATACTACCGTATAAAAATGATCACGATTTTTTTTTCATATTTTGTGATATACACAACCACAGACACACAGACACAGACACAGGTGCACATAGATACACAGACAGACAGACAGACACGCAGAAAGACAGACAGACAGAGACACACACACATACACACACACATACACAGAGTGATGTAAAAAAACCAATTTAAGCCCCAAAGCCTACATTAAGTTGATATGTTTTGAATATGTTGAGATTGTCTTCATCCATGACAAACCTTGAGCGCAACAACCTGTATTCTCCATAAAAAAGAAAAAAAATTCCCCAGAAGTCAAAGTATGGATACCTATTCGGTGACGTACTTGAAAAAACAACAACAACACGTAAACTTCTTCATCCAGAGTGTACAAGTACGATCTTACAGTGCTTACCCGAGAGTGTTTGAGACAGAGTGCATAATATTCTAGTGATCCCCAGGATGTTAAGCTGGAGAACGCCCAACAATGAAACAAAAAAACCAACACATCAACAACAACAACAAACACATACATATCTCCTTCACAATGTTCCTGTGCTTACATAAACAGGGTCTAAAAGATGGATGGGGAAAATGCTAGAGGTGGTACTCTAGTTTTGTGTGTTAGTGTCTGTGTGTTAGTGACTGTGTGTTAGTCTGTGTTAGTATTAATGTTAGAGTGTGTGTGCGTGCGCGCGTGTGTGTGTCCAAAACAGAACATCATTTATTGCCATGGAATCCCTATTAATGTGTGTGTGTGTGAGTATTCTTTCTTTGATTTAACGTCTGTTCACTCAAGGTGATATTAGACCATATGTGTGGGTATGTGTGTGAATGTGTGCGTGTTGATTGTCTTGTGTGCCAGACCAGTTGAGGGCATCAATCATCAAGAGGACATCGATTGATCAAGCTAAACCCTTTTCCTCAACTCCTGCCCCCTGTGGCAAGAGTCTTAAAAAGATAAAAGAAACCACACACCCACACAGGTGGATGGTGTTCACAGCTGGGCCGACCGCTGAAGCCACCTCACACATCAGACACTATACAGAATTCTAATGATAGTAGTATGTGAGGATGGATCGGTATAGGTCTCTGACCTATACTACATCTGACAGATTAACAACGAAAGTATCTACACACACACACACACACACACACACAAGACATGCGCGTGCAGCGCGCGCACACACACACACACACACACACCTCGCGGGGTCCTAACACACTAACAATTTGTGTCCAATACCACTAATGCGAAAAAGACGTTGAAGTTAAAAGAAAGAAAACACACACAAACAAACTTACACTACAACACACAACACACACACCACACACACACTACACTCACACAACACACACACTACACACACACACCACACCACACTCACACAACACACACACACACACACACACACACACACACACACACACACACACACACACACAACACACACACACACACACACACACACACCCCCTCCCGAACGTTGGTTCTTTTACAACAGATTGTGTATTTCTTTGGAACGAGTTAAGAAAAACAAAAGGAAAGCAGGCAGGAGTTGTGTAGCTGTGTGGATGGCGAACTTGTCGAGTGTGCATCAGTCTGATTTAGCTGTTTACTTTCAAGTGCAGGGTGCGTGCGTGCGTTGTGTAGTGATGTGTGGTATGCGTGGTGTGTGGTGTGTGTGTGTGTGTGTGTGTGTGTTGTTGCGGCGTGCGTGTGGTGTGTGTGTGTTGTGTGTATGTTGTGTGTGTGTGTTGTGTGGTGTGTGCGTGCGTGCTGTGTTTGTGTGTGTGTGTGTGAAACCAAGTCATTTTTTTTTCATTTCCAGATGGTACATTGAATAAGAAATGCATTTACTTTTTCTTTCATCGAGCCTCTCTCTCTCTCTCCTCTCTCCCCCCACCTCTCTCTCTCTCTCTCTCTCTCTCTCTCTCTCTCTCTCTCTTCTCTCTCTCTCTCTCCCTCTCTCTCTCTCTTGTGAGTGTGTGTGAGTGTGTAAATTCTTGCCCACAAAGTTAAAAAAACAAACACCCCCAAAACCCAAACACACAACAAAAGAGAAGAAAAAAACTGTTATTATTGCCAAATTCCATACTAAATCTTGAAAAGTGATAAGACTGATGGTTACGGGATTTGGTTTCATCTATGCAGGGTTTGGGGGGGGGGGGGGGGGGGGGGGGGGGGTAAGGATGCTATTTTCACTGGGAAGTGGGTTGTGTTGTTGATTTTTTTTTTGGGGGGGGGGGGGGGGGGGGTGATTTCTTTTGATTTCAGAGTGGCTTTTTTATTTTATTTTTCGTCTTTTTTTTATTCATACTTTTTTAAGGAAGAAGGGTGTTCTCGTCTTCTTTTTTTAACCCTAACGTCGGAATGCGGCTACCTAAATTGTGTGTGGGGGGGGGGGGGGAGGGGGGCGATCGCATACTTAAAAATCTCACCATTGGGGGAACCTCGGAGCAATAGCTGAGAAAAGAAAAAAAATCCCCCCCCCCCCCCCTTTTTTAAAAAAAAACCCATCCCTAGTGGTGAGGATGGCGATCATGTTCAATTCGGAACCAGACTTAAAAGACACCCCCACCCTAACCAACACCCCTTTTCATAGAAAATAACCTTGGTCATTTAAAAAAAAAAATGTTTGTCATCTCCCCCTCCCCCACCACCCCCTATCTCTTTACTAAGTACAGAGTGTTGTTTTAGTGTGTGCGTCAATGGAAAGAAGGAAAAGTGACCCAGGTGAAGAGGTGTATGTTCAACCCCCTTGAAGTCGGGTTTGGTGTGACGTCACAAACATCACCCACCTGTTTTGCGCCCTACCACAGAGAAGTAACCCTCAAATAAATATGTAAGAGTTCACAAATAAATATGAAAAGGAAAATGTTAACAATTTTCTCTAAATTAAGAGAAAAGTAGATATTGTGGTGACGTCATACTTGACCCCGACTTCAGGATGATGGAACATGTGGCAGGTGAGGTGGGTTACCTGTGTTACTGCTGCCAGCAGTGGTCATCAGCAAAAACTGACCGCTGCCTGAACCTCTGCTGGTCACTCATCTGACTCATGACTCACGATACCTTACCCCCTCCCCTCTCTGTCTCTCTCTCTGGAAAAATGAAAAAAATGGCGCTAGTCTTGTGGCGATGCGTCCTACCCAGGGAGAGAAGCCCATATTGAATTCACACAGAGAAATCCAAGTGGTTTACAATACAATACAATACAATACAATAAAACAAAATACAATACAATACAATCCACTTCATTCCCGTGAACAGTTGTATACAAGAGAGAGAGACGACAGAGAGAGAGAGAGAGACAGACAGACAGAAAGAGTGAGGGAGAGCGAGGCAGAAACAGACATACAGTGAGTGAGTGAGAGAGAGAGATGGACAGACAGATAGAAAGACAGACAGAAAGACAGACAGAACTCGAACTCAAAAGATTTATTCACAAAAAGGCCATTGGCCCATACAAGAAGGGGGTTGCCAAAGTGCTTAGTATTTTAGTGAGAAAAATAAGGAAAAGCAACAACAACAAAATGTTATTGTATAACAGCAATCACAACAAAAAATCAGTTACAAAAAATATCACTTAAGATACCAAGATATCTCTTATTCTAAAGGCATTGCACAAATATGAAGCGAGGCTACCCACAATCTCAGGACGACTAGACGCCATGAGTAAACAGAATGTAAATTAATTAGGCTGTCCACTATGTTTTACAGCTATGTAATTAACAGAGACAGACAGACAGAGGGACAGACAAAGACAGACAGAAAACAGAAAGACAGACACTGACAAACCGAGACAGAGAGAGAGACGTACAGAGAGGAAGACGAACAACACACAACAGGTAAGCGAAGCACATCAGACCCCAAAAGAAGTGACATCTTGGATCCCCTATGGCTTAGATGTACCGTGGAAAAAAACATGGCTGTCTGGCCCAGCTAAGCGCAGCGCAGACTAGGACTGTTTTTGTTGGTAGTTTATGAGAAAGCGTGATGGCGTTTCCCTTGTTTACGGGGAAGGCTGGGGCCTTAGAAATTATTTACCCCAGTAGACTCACTGACGCACCTCACATACAACTTGATATTTATATTGTAAAGTTTTAAATAAGACACACTGCCGAGGTCGTGGGAAATGTATGTGTGTGTGTGTGTGTGTGTGAATGTGTGTGGTAGGAGAGAGAGAGAGTGTGTATTTGTGAGTGTGTGTGTGTGTGTGAGAGAGAGAGAGAGAGAGATGAGAGAGAGAGGAGAGAGGAGAGAGAGAGAGAGAGAGAGTGTGTGTTTGTGAGTGTGTGTGTGTTTGTGAGTGTCAAAGTCAAGTCAAAGTTTTATTTTCAGATGGTACATTGAATAAGCAGTGCAATTGCTTTTTTCATCAAGAGAGAGTGAGCAGATTCGTGCAGAAGCGCAACTGAGAATGCGCGCGTATGTGTATGTATGCGTGTGAATACATGTTTAAAGGAAAAAACAAATCTCGATTCCTGAAAAAGTAAACAGCAAACAGGTGGGAAATCCACATCAAGATTTCTATCACCCATCTCCTCCTCCCCCACTCAATGCACAGCCGTTTTCCGTGTTTTCTTCTTTCTTTCTTTTAGTTTTTTTTCTAGTGTATGTGGGTTGTTTTATTCTGAACAGAAAAAATGATATGCCAGACTTAAGCATGGAAATAGTTTCAGGTGTCAAAAGTTGGCCAGTCTGTTGTTTGGAGAGGGGTGAGCAGCCAAAGGACAATAGCCTGCAGATAGCTGAGGAGCACAGCATTGCACTGTGCAGTAGGGACATACATCATCACTACAGGGACTACAGGAGCACAGCACTGCACTGTGCAGTAGGGACATACATCATCACTACAGGGACTACAGGAGCACAGCGCTGCACTGTGCAGTAGGGACATACATCATCACTACAGGGACTACAGGAGAACAGCACTGCACTGTGCAGTAGGGACATACATCATCACTACAGGGACTACAGGAGAACAGCACTGCACGGAGAAGTAGGCACACAGGGACATACATCATCACTACAGGGACGACATGAGAACAGCACTGCACTTCACTGCACTGCAAGGTGCAGCAGTAGGTCCACTGTTGGTTACCTACAGGAGAACAGAACGCACTGCAGCAGTGTCCATGTTGGTCTACCTACAGGGAGAACAGAACGCACTGCAGGCAGTAGTCCCACTGTTGGTTACCTACAGGAGAACAGAACTGCAGCAGTAGTCCCACTGTTGGTTACCTACAGGAGAACAGAACTGCACTGCAGCAGTAGTCCCACTGTTGGTTACCTACAGGAGAACACTGCACTGCAGCAGTAGTCCCACTGTTGGTTACCTACAGGAGAGAACTGCACTGCAGCAGTAGTCCCACTATTGGTTACCTACAGGAGAACTGCACTGCAGCAGTAGTCCCACTATTGGTTACCTACAGGAGAACTGCACTGCAGCAGTAGGCCCACTGTTGGCTACCTACAGGAGAACTGCACTACAAGGTGCAGCAGTAGGCCCACTGTTGGTTACCTACAGGAGAACTGAATTCACTGCAGGTAAAAGTGCAGCAGTAGGTCCCACTGTTGCCCACAGCACATCATCACGGGAACTGCAGGAGAGGACAGAACAGCCCCGCACTGCACGTGCAGCCTCAGGCCCCTCATCAATCAGCCACTGGTGCCACACAGCCCCAGCAGTGAAGTCAGCCATGCCTTACACACACAGGCACTCTTCCACATCTATGGCCAACTGCCTTCAACTTGTACTGCGCTTCGTTGACGCGTGGAACAACAAGTAAAAAGGTGGGGTGGAATGGGGTAGGGGTGGGGGTTGTGAAAAAGAAACCCAGCTACCATTATCTCCCCTCCATCCCCTGAGAAAGGGTAAACACGGCCTTCAACCTGTTGTATTTTAGGAAGCGGTTTTGTCTGTCTGAAGAGTTTGATAAACAAAATGAAAATGAGAATAATAACAAGATTCACCCCTTTAATAGTATTAAAGTATGGAATTTGTATAGCGCTGAATCTTGTGAAGTAAACAAACCGAAGCCCTTAACAAATCCAAGCACTTTGAGAGAGAGAGAGAGAGAGAGAGAGAGAGAGAGAGAGAGAGAGAGAGAGAGAGAGAGAGAGAGAGAGAGAGGCATTTCTAGTCAGGCCACATCAAAGGCATGGTTCTTACTCAACAATGCCTTCAATGCAGTCATTAACAGATTTCATCTTCCAGTCCCAGCAATGTTCGTTCTTATGTTATCTCCACAAATGTTTTGACGGTTTAAGTGTACATGGTTAGCACTTCCCTTCAGAAAGCGATGTCGACCATGTCAAGACTACAAAAACTGTAAGTCTGCCAAATCAAACAAAACCCACAATCCTGGAAGGTAATACCAACATAACGAGGTCAAAAAAGGAATTTTCAGACTTAATTATAGCTTAGATAATTATGATCTCTGCAAGTGAATGAATGAGTAAATGAATGAATGTTCAACTGTTGAGAGATTGTGTATACCAAAAGGTAAGTGTTTACCATGATACATCATTATCAGCGCTCTAACAGTCAAAGACAAAACACTGAAGTCCACACTGTCTGTCTTTTCCCAATGAAGGTCCTGACATTTGAACAGAAAACAGCAGGCATACCAGACACACATTTACATCTGGTGGCATAGTGGTCTTAAGGTAACACACCAAAAAAGAACGCCAAAGATCGCGGGTTCAGTGCCTATTATGTCTGACCCCGTCTTTCCTCCCGTCCACTAGAGAGTGGTCTGGGTGCTGGTCTTTGGGATGAGACAATAAACTGGAGTACCGTGTGCAACATGTATTAAGCGCATGTAAAAAAAAAACTGTAAAAAGACAGCTGCTCCTGGAAAAATTCTGTAGCAAAAAAAGCCAGTATCATAGGGAAACAAATGGACATGCAAGCAGGGAAATTAAAAAAAAAGTGGCGCTAGTCTTGTGGCGATGTGGCCTCCCTAGAGCGGAAAGCCCATATTTGACACAAGAGACGTCAGCAGTGATGCTTTACACGGAAAAATCCAAGTGGTGTACACTAAAAATCCAATCCACTTCATTCCTGTCAACAGTTGCAGACAATAACCAACAAGAAACATACGCGTGGAAAATCATATCAAAACACCTGAGGACAAAACTAGTCTGCCGTTGACCGTACCAACTGTAAACAGTAAGAAACAACAACAATACCAACAAGAAACACCCAGCCCCGCCCCGAAACCTAAAACAAAAGCGTCTTAGTAGAGAGGGGCGCGGACAGAGTTGTCGCCCAGAGAGCCCTATACACACAGCATGCAGGACAGTGACAGTGACAGGTTTGATAGTTATTAGCAGCAGCAGCACAACACCACTACTGCTACTGCTACTACAGCAGTACTGACCTTGCAGACGACGGCGGCGGATGACGCCGATGGTGTCCTCCCACTCCCCGCTGCGCCGCCCCCTCACCTTCTCGCTGAAGCTGCGGATCCAGTTGTAGCCGTTGGCAAAGTGACAGGCCCCCTCCCCCTCCTCCACCACCGTGCTGTCCCGGTTCCCTCCCAGACATGACATGGCTGCTTACCTAGTGGTGGGGCTGATGCTGATGCTGATGGTAAGATTGAGGAGGATGGCAGTAATCACCTGAGGTGTTTACTTCGACTTCTGTTCAGTGTGGTGGCACGACACTCAACGCCAACAACGTCAACGATGTCTTGTATTTTTCAAGTACTTAAAGTGTTCTTGAAGATTTTTTTGTTGGACAGGATAATAAAACGACTAATAATGTTTAAAAATGCTTCTCCCAGTTTAACATCAAACCACTGATACTTTTTACAAGAGCATCCACCTACTGGCTCAGTTGGTCAAATTTTCAAAGGCCACAAGCTGATCAGATTTCTAAATGTTTTAAGTTGATCACGTTTCCCAATGTTCCGAGTTGGTTAAATTGATTTTTTTTAATGCTACAGAATTCTGGCAGATTTGCTGAGCTCACATTGAATAGAAGTCTCGACAATCAAATTAATCGAATCAGCTTCAGGCGTGAACGATTCTCCTTGCTGGAAGGGGTAGGGTCAACAGATGATAAAAGTCTCCCAATGCAGATGTCAGCGGCGTGTTTCTTTCACAGATGGTTTGACGGGCTAAAGGATAATCTCCAGAACGTGTCTCTCCCTCAGTATCAGAGCCAATGGCTCACAGCTTCCCTGTCCTTCCCCACGATGTCTAGCACAAATCTCCCCGATATCCCTCCACACAAAGTCTCACGCTATCCCTCCGGACAAAGTCCTGCGATATGCCTCCGGCAATGGGTGGTTGGGGTTTACAGGGCGGGGTGGAAATCAAGGCGGGGACAGGTGGACATGATGGTACACCTGCATGTCTTTCTCCACAGCCCAAGGTGAGGGAATCATCACTGAACAGTTCATAGTGAATAATGCAGTGAATCACACGAGACGTTTTCTCTCTACCTTCTGTCTCTATGATCGTCTCCGTTCGTAACGTTGAAGCAGTTTAGCAACTGTTCGAGCACATCACTTCTCATTTCACTTCACGAGATGGTTTCCTTCAGAATTCTAGATGACTGACACTTTGGTTTCTGAATGTTGACTGACTGAAGTGTTAAATATAGGCAACCTTGCTGAAGAAACTGAATGATACGTGCTGTCAAAACCCCCAAACGTTTACAGTTCTTTCTGTTAGGAACACAGTCACCATTGACATTGACTCTAACTGTCCTGGGCGAGTCTCACGTGCACAGTTGTGTAAAAGAAGTGCCTGGTTTCCAAGAGAAAAAAAAGGATGTTGCGGTTGTTTGTTTGCTTGGCTTCTTTTGTTACTTGTGTTTATGTGATGCCTTGAAGCACCGCATCACATAAACACAAGATAAACTAGTATGCTTAGGTAACATCTTGCATATTAACACAGTGCATGACGGTGAAAGCAGTAAGATACCAACGAAATGAAAAAAATGAAAATGGCTGCTGCTATTCTCTCTCTCTCTCTCTCTC
This sequence comes from Rapana venosa, assembly GCA_028751875.1. Lineage (NCBI taxonomy): Eukaryota > Metazoa > Mollusca > Gastropoda > Neogastropoda > Muricidae > Rapana > Rapana venosa. Next base: position 67,709,817 of record CM054141.1, read on the forward strand.
TCTCTCTCTCTCTCTCTCTCTCTCTCTCTCTCTCTCTCTCTCTCTCTTGCTTTCTCACTCCCTCCCTCCCTCTCCTCTCGTTTGCTCGCTAGCTCTCTGTTTTCTTTTCTGTCTTTTTTTTAACCCCAGAAAGCACACTGACTTTTTCAAAAATAAAAAGATAACTCTGTAACAATAATTATGAAATGAGCCCAAATCCACCATGTTACAGGCACAACGTACTTATACTGTCACTGGGCAAAGCCTGTTCTTTTCACATGGCTTGTCCGAGAACAAAAACCATCTCCCAAGCACTATGCATGGAGCTATTTGACAAGTAACTCATCAAAAACAAAGTGTGTCTGGACCAAAAATAATTTGGAATTCCAGTACATTAGCAAATATATGACATCCCCCCTATCCCACTTCTCCTTTCATCCAAAAAGAAGAAAGAAAATCAGCAAAGACATCGGAAGACGGTCATGAACTTAACCACATTCGCTTCGCAAGCTCAACAGGACTGATTGACAAAATCAGCAAGAAACAGAATATAAACAATTCAACATCAAACACCGGGAAGAAAGTAAAAATAAAGATTGTCCAACAATCCACCACTGATTGATTCACTTATATAAACAGCCCATAACCCAAATCACAGACCAAAAACTTAACAACCGATCTTCACAGAAATTCCAGGGTGGTTTGTTGGGTTTTTTTTTATCGTTCTTCGGCTAGACCTCCGAGGTTCACCAATGGTAAGTTTTTTGCGAGTGCGACCGTTTTTACCCCCTTCCCCTCCACACCACCACCACTACTACCTTTCAGGCAACCGCATTCCTACTTCGGGCAAAGAAATTCCAGTAACAAAAACAACTACAAACCAGTCTTGGAACTCCAACCATCCCAGCAAGGCTATAGATGTAGCATACCAAGACAACCTTCTACACACGATCCTTGCTGTCTGTCCACGTAATTCACCCACACAACACTCAAAGCACAGGCAGGCAGTCCTCCTCGTCTTCTTCTTCTTCTTCACACAACAACAACTCGCTCCCTGCCACGCCAGGTCACAGGATGCCAATGACAGGAAGGAACAGTCTACAAATCATAGGTGATGGGATAAGGTGAGGAGGGAGGGAGGGACTGAGGGAGGAGGGAGCGGAATCAGTCGCCCGCCATAAAGCTCCCTGTCCCTCCAGGCGGCGTCCCCTTGTCCCTGGACCAGGTATGGGGCTGTAGCGGTGTGTCAGTTAAGTAGCAGGTGAGGGGGCTCTAAATGATACCGCCTGTCATGGCTTTTTGTAGCCTCGTGTCCACATCTCTGTACACCTTGCTTTTTTGAAGTGCTCGTGCCTCCTCCTTAAGGCCTGGCTGTCTACAGGCCTTCTATAGCTCTCTGTTCAGCTCTTTCTGTCCCGAGATACTTTTTTTCCCCCACTTTTTGTCTGTATAGCTCTGTGTTCCGTCTCTTTCTATGCCTGGATACTACATTCTTCACTCTTGTTTACTTCCTCTTCTTCTTCTTCTTTCCTCTACTGATTCTACGTGTTCAGATTTGTCTTTTTTCTGTGACGATGTTTTCTCTTGGTTGGTTGTTTGTTTTTCTTTTTCTTTATTTGTTTTGCAGCGATTGTTTCTATGCCGCACACGCAGCTTAAACAAAACCTATTTATATCTTTATAAGTTGTCCTTTTTTAAAGGCGAAGATTTTTTGCAAAGTAAAAATCTGTGTGTAAAGATAATTCTGTTTCCCAAGGCAAGTCTGACAAGAGACCTATCTCTTACTTCTTTTTAATTATATGTATATCTCTGATATGAATAGTTCGTCTTTTAAACTACCCTCCTCCGAAACCAGGCCTTTACCCCCTCCAAGAGAAGTGATCTGAATGCTAGTCTTTTAGAAAAGGCGATAAACTGAGATCCTAGATTCACCATGCATTGAACGCACGTAAAAAAACAACAAATAACCCACAGCGCAGGAAAACCTAACCCTCTATATCTGCAAAAGTATGCACGATGAAGCAGAAAAGAAACACAAAAACAACCAAACAACAACAAAAAACCAAGTGGCACTGGACTGTGGCAAAGAAACCACTTCCTCGCGTGGCGAAAGCAGGCTGATTTTATTGCACAGAAATCTGCCAGGAATGAGAACGACTGCTATTCAGCCCAAGACATGACGACCAGCACTGCCTCTGCTCTGCAGATAACGACTATGATGCCTACAAATGTGATGCCTACAAATATGATGCCTATCAATATGAAGACTATGACTATGATGACTATGAATATGCTGACTATTAATATGATTATGACTATGGTGACTATTACTATGACTATGATGCCTATGAAGATGATGATAATCTCCCACACTGAGCATGAACAAACAAGCACCAGAGCAGTCACGATAAGAATACAAAAGCACCACACTGTCCCGACGCAACGGAATTGATAGCGACTCTTGAAATAGGACCATCCCCCACCCCATGCAGTGAACCCCCACCCCCACCCCACCCACCCCTGCTGTAGGAACCCCCCTTCCCCCTTCCACACAAAAAAAGCCTTAACAACACCAAAACCACCAACAGAAAAAAACAGCACACCTCAAACCAAACCTTTTCAACAACACCCAGGAACTCTGTTCTAGGCCACGAAAAACCGAGTCGCAATACCACAACCTCCAAACACAGAAACACTTCACACTTTCTTGTTCTTCCTTCTTCTTCACGCAAAGCAGAAGTGTGGGACTCCAAAGACGAAACCAGCCAATCATTCACACACTGTATACACACAAAAACATCTCCTGCTCCAGTTCTTACTGATACTACTACTACGACGTCATTCTCTTTTCCACTGGCTGTACTCTCCTTCCCAGAACACCTTGCCACAGGAAGCGGAAACCCCAAGAAGCCAAGTGGCTGTCACTCACTTCGCTCCTTTTGTGTGTGTGTGTATGGACAGCATGGTGGTCAGTAGCCATAAAACGCCACAGAGTCCAGCACACACACACACCTTTAAAAAAAAAGCCACCCGCTTCAACACAACCCCATGTCCAAGCCACCCTTCCCCAGCCTCTGGAGGGGGGGGGGGGGGGGGGGTCAGGTCTACACACACACACACACACACACACACACACACACACAACACACACACACACACACCCCTCTCTACTGGTAAACTCCCACAGCACGCACGATGATGATAAAGGTGGGGGGGAGTGATGAAAGACAAGGAGGGGTGGGACTGGGGGGAGGAGGAGGAGGAGCGATAAAACGAAATGAAACCTCACTCACATCCAACCCTCCAACAACAAACAAGCTTCTCTTCTGTTCTCTCTCTCTCTCTCTCTCTCTCTCTCTCTCTCTCTCTCTCTCTCTCTCTCTCTCTCTCTCTCTCTCTCTCTCTCTCTACTCGGTCAGGCTTGAGTGTGTGTGTGTGTGTGTGTGTGTGATGTGTGTGTGTGTGTGTGAGTGATTGTGATTGTGTATGATGTGTGAGAGAGAGAGAGAGAGAGAGAGAGAGAGAGAGAGAGAGAGAGAGAGAGAGAGAGAGAGAGAGAGAGAGAGAGAGACTCAGCATCTGAGGAGAGAAGGATGGAAGAAAAGAGGGGGTGGGGGAAGTTGAATCAGTTTAAAAAGGAAAAAAAAAAAAGAAACTAAAGAGAAAAAATATTTCCTCTGTATTCAAGCAAAGACTGTAACAGTGATGGTGGTGGGAGTTAGAACAGTTTGGAAAAAAGGAAAGAGAAAGTGGGGGAAAAAAGAGACTCCCTCTATATTCAAGTACAGACTGTAATAGTGATGGTAGTTGTGTGTGTTGTGGTTGTGGTAGGGGTGGGGGGTGGGGGAGGGGGTTGGAGAGGGGGAGGTGAGTGGGAATGGGTAATGGGTGGAATTGCGGCCAGTGAAGAACAAGCAATGCTGTCAGTCAGCTTAAGGCCTTTTTCTTTCTTTCTTTCTTTTCTTTTCTTTTCTTTTCTTTCCTTCCTTCCTTCCTTTCTTTCTTTCTTTCTTCCTTCCTTCCTTTCCGTTCCTTTCTTTCTTTTCTGTTCTTTCTTTCTGTTCTTTCTTTTCTTTTCTTTCTCTTTCTTCTACTCCTTCTTTCTTCCTTCCATCCTTCCTTTCTTTCTCTTCGTCCTTCCTTTCTTTCTTTCTTTCTTCTTCCTTCTACTTCCTTCCTTTCTTCCTTCCATTCTTCCTTTCTTTCTTCTTCCTTTCTTCTTCCTTCGTCCTTCCTTCTTTCCTTTCCTTTTTTTCTTTTTCTTTCTTTCTTTCCCCTAGCTCACTGATGACGAGGGTTGCTGTAATCCAGCCTGGCTTAGCTCCAAGATGCTATCTCCACCCTGCTACCTCGCCTGCTGTCCCGCCTTTCATCCCGGCCTCGGTGTCCACATCAAAGACACCCACCGCCAGGCCACCTTGAGGTGAAGATGACCCCTCTAGCAGTGACGTCACACTGGTCTACTAACTTACTACACATGGCTGCAGCTGACCAGCCATTGCTGTGGAAGGCGTGTGGTCAAGCGGGCCGTAGGTACTGTTGACCCTGAGAGAGAGAGAGAGAGTGTTCTCCCCACAGCTTCTATTAAAAAAAAAAAGAATATCCCCGAAATCGGAATGCGGTTACCTTATTGGTGGACAAAAACCCCCCAAAACTGGTCACATTACGCAAAATCTCACAATTAGTGAACCTTTTCCTCATGCAACTCAATGGGATATAATTACCCCCAAAACTGAACTCGAAACCGTAGCATACGTAAATCCCCGAAAAACCACTGCCCTCTCCTGTCAGACCTTCTGGCAAAACACTCATCCGCAGAAAACGGCAATCAAGCAGACGTTGAAGAAGGCTGCAGGCTCGCTCCTCTTTTTTCCCCCGTCGTGAACTGTTTCTGTCTGTCAAATGAGCGAAAATGCGTTTGCCTTGCCGTTAAGTGCCTGACAAGTCAGGCATCCGACTTCAGCGCGAGAGATAATGGTTATGTTTTCAAATTTTTCTGCGAAAAAGGGCAAAAGAATGAACCAAGAAGTGCAGAAAATAGGCAAGGAAATGAAAAAAAAAGAGGTGGGGAGGGGGGGGGGGGGGGGGGGGGGGGGCAGGAAAGAAAAGGAACAAGCCAGAAAGAGAGGGATAGAAAAGAGGGAATTCCTAGCGCGAAATTTTCAGAAGGTGGGGATGCTATTTACACTGACAGGGCCCCCAGCATCCCCACGGGAGACGGCTCAGCCCAGACTGTCAAAGTCCTTCGGATGAGACTACAAACTGAGGCCCTGTATGCAAACGCACGCAGAACATCTTCATGAGCTTGCGCACTCGTGAAAAAACCCGTTCCACCTTTCAGAAGAGTAGGCCATTCCATGCCGGTAGGAACAAATGACAAAACTTTACAAAGAAAAAAAAAACCCTGCATGCACACAGTGACACAGGTGTCGTGTTTAGACCCGGAGTCGGAATGCGGCTACCTAAATAGTGGGGAGGAAAAGAAACGGTTACATACGCAAAAATCTCCCCACTGGTGACCGTCCGAGCTCGAACCGAGGAACGACAAAAAAAAGTCTGAATGACAGAGAGGGGAAGTAACTCACAAGTAGAGTGAAAAATCCCAGAGCAAAAGAGCACAAAAGGTCCACCACGACGAAGAAAGGGAGACGACTTACAAGTTCAGGAGAAAAACAACAAACACCTTCAAAGCCCTCAAGCAGATAAGCACGAAAGGCTACACACCTGTATTAAAAAGGTCACTCTTTTCCTTCTGTTTTTTCATATGATTATTATATTCATAAAGCACCTACTAAAGCATCCACAGAAATTTTTTTAAACCCCTTTTTGTGAAAGACTAGCTTCTGACTCAAAACTTATGTGATTTTGCACAAATTTGGCAGGTTTGAACTTTTTGTTTTTTTCCAGCAAACACTGTACCCCCTCACTCCTTTCTCGTCTGCTATCTTCCTTACCGCAATACGCATGCGCGGGGTCAACACTGTAGGAATACAAACAATCCTCATTTGATGATCATTTTCAACTTTCTCATGATTACCTGGTATTGTTCTATTTCCTCAATCCCCCAAAAAACAAACACACCGTGTATTTTTTGATACTTTTAAAAAATCTGTGAAAATCGCCAAAACATTTTCCAACTTGCACTCTATACATACAAGATACTACGTGACCGGCAAGCTAATACCGGAGTGTAACCTAAAGTCCACATAGGAAGGGAGACCACAATGTACGAGTTAAAAGAACAAAAAAAAAGCAACCACAAGCAGAAGAAGCGGCACCCAATACAATACAAGGTCTATAGAAAAGTCCATACAAGGTGTATATAGATCTATAGAAAAGTCTGACTGTCTCCACAATACAACTCCCGCTGTCCTCTTAGAGCTTACAGTTTTACAGCTCCGCTAATCAGGACTGACAGGCTGAGCAACTCAGCCTCACTGCTGAACTCTGAGCCCACCAATTATTTATTTGTATACTGGGAGGAACTCAACAAGGGTCCCAAGAGAAGAAGACGAAGAGTGCAAAGAAGAAGAAGAAGGAGGAGAATGAGAAGAAGAAGAAGACGAAGAAGAAGAACAAGAAGAATTGCGAAGAAGAATGTGAGAACGAAGAAAAAGAAGAGCAGAAGACGAAGAAGAAGAATGTTAAAATAAGAACACGAAGAAGGAAAAAGAAGACGAAGAAGAAGGAGGAGGTGGAGAAGGAGAAGAAGAAGAAGAGAAGATGAAAATGATGAAGACAAGAAGAAGAAACAAAAGAAGAAGAAGGAGGAGGGGAAGGAGAAGATGAAGATGGTGAAGATGACGACGACGACGACGACGACGAGAGAAGAAGAAGAAGAAGAAAGAAGAAGAAGAAGAAGAAGAAAAAAAGTTGCCATGGAAGTGGAAGTTGGATTGACGAAGTTTTGCTTCAAAACAAGTAGGACAATCGTTATATTCTTGTTCTTCGAAGAGAGAGAGAGAAAAGCATGGAATGAAGAGAGAGAGAGAGAGAGAGAGAGAGAGAGAGATAGAGAGAGAGAGAGAGAGAGAGAGAGAGAGAGAGAGAGAGAGAGAGAGAGAGAAAGACAGACAGACAGAGACAGAGACAGAGAGACGAGAGAGAGAAGAGAGACAGACAGAAGACAGAATAGAAGACAGACAGTCAGGACAGAAGTAGAAGTGTAACGAAACACAGAAAGACAGCTGGGTTTCTATGTCAGAAGTAAAGAAGTAAGTGCCTGACCAGCTAAGCTGCAACGATCATTTGACACAGCAGTTATCATGACAGAGCTGGACGTGAACTGCACAGCTCAGTGCACAGATTCTTTACAGCATGGCCGTTCACAGTCAGCAGACCCATGCTCCCAGTCCAGCCCAGCCTGTCCTGGCCTGTCAGGAACAGGGTCTGTACCGTACAGCCAGCCTACCACACTCCTCTTTTCAGCGCTAGGGTTGCTTTTGCTTCAACAAAACCAAGCACCAACTAACTCCTTCCTAATAACTCCTTCATAAAACGTTAGCGCTTCAACTAAGAAAAACCAGCACCAACTAACTCCTTCATAATAACTAATAACTCCTTCATAAAATGTTAGCGCTTTAAGAAAAACCAGCACCAACTAACTATACGTATAACCTCTTCAGAAATATTCAAAAATCTAAAGGACAAGTCAAGTGTCAAGGTGACGTCAAATATTTTCAGCAACTTGTCCATTTTTTCCCCTGACATCTCCCCCCCCCACCCACAATACTTCACCCCCCCCCCCACACCACAACCAGCACACACACACATACTACTACGCCACCTCCCCCTCCACACACACACACACACACACACACACACACACACACACACACACACACACACACCACACACACACACACACATACATACGCACACACACACACTCCCAAATCGTCTTCAGGCAGAAGCCAATTAAGGTAAGGTATCAGAGGAAGCCTTTCATCACTTCTGAGTAGCACACAAGTTCAGACATCTGGTTTTCCTCACATGTCTAGTTTACGATTTTCATGTACTTGATTTTAATCTGTTGATTGAAAAAAAAACAACACACACAAAAAACCCGTTCTTGGGCATTAACTCTGGCCTTGCTAATGGTTAAACTCTAGGAGTTTATTTTCACAAAAAGCTGTAGAAATCGAGGTTGTTTTCTTCCCCAGACTTATAAGAGATGAAGAAGCACAAACAACACCCACCCACAGTGTTGAAAAACACACACCACAAATATCGACACGGTAAATGTCCAGTATGTGAAGTGGCACAAGGACTGGCCAGAACAGCAGTGGAGCACAAATCCAGACACACAGAAGAGAAAAAAGCAGCTCAGTATATATCTCCTAGTATTATACACATTACACTACTGTCTGCCTGCCTGTCTGTCTACCTGTCCCCACGTGCAGGGCAACACAGACACACAGACACACACAGAGCTGTGTGGACGGACAGCAGAGGTCAGTTACAAGCAGAGGCTTCAGGATGTCCACCACGAGCTGGTCAGGACACGGGTGCAGATAGAGATATCTCCTCCCCAACCCGCAGCTGGCTTAGTGAGGTGGACAGTGGGCAGCAGTAGAGTGTCCGGCACACGGCAGCCACTCTGTAACCAACTTCTTTGCTCTCTCTTACTTCTTCACTTCAATGCTTACCCGCTCAAAACGGGGTGGATAGGCTTGCTAGAATGGAGGGGGGACACTACCGGTGGTGTGGCTCTGAATAGCTCCCCCTTGTGGACAATTTGACCGTGGATTATCACCAGCATGCCGATCAAAGCAGGGTTATTCCTAGTAAACGAGAAGGTAATCACACAAGCGCTCCTCAGAGTCAATCACTCTATAATTCCTTAAGACATCTATTCCCTTGCATACACCCGGTTCACTTTTCCTGCGTGTTATCAGGCTTAGAATTCACTTCTTTCGCTGGAACTGAACGTCAACATTTCTACCGTCATCATGTTGATCAGCAGAGAGCATCCTCCAAGGACTGAGGGAGGGGGAGAAGAGGAGATGGGGAGGGGGGAGGGACGCATCTTGCATTTCCCATCATTACAACATTTCAAGCTGGTCAGCAAAACATCATTTTTTCTGATGATTTTGTGTCAAAGCAGTTAAAAAAATCACACCCAAGCCCTGTTCAATTCGAATTCAGCCATCATTCTGCTTTGATCACGATTTGAATTGAAAGGCTCCAGCCCCAACACTAAGCCAGTTCATGATGATATAAAGGAAGTCACCAACCTGATTTGAGGGCATCATGAAACATCGTGTGTGTACGCGCGTGCGCGCGCACACACACACACACACGCGCACACACACACGACACACACACACACACACTCTCTCTCTCTCTCTCTCTCTCTCTCTCTCTCTCTCTCTGTCTGTCTGTCTGTCTCTCACTCCCAGAACTCAAGTGTCCACACACACACAAAAACGGACCAGGGGGGTACGGACAGACCAGGGAGGTGTCTTTCACAGGGTGTGGGGCGGGGGTCGTTTGTCGGGTGGTCAGTGGACTGTGGAGTGGACAATGGCCCAGGACTGCAGCAGTGACCAGCCCAGCGCCAGCCTTTCCGCCCCGTTACCCCCCTTCTGCTCCGCTGACCCCCCGCCCCCACCCACCCCCTTCCTCCCCGATCCCCCTGCTCACCCTCCCTCACCCTTTCAGCATCTTACAGGCTTCCTTCACGCAGTTACCTGCCAGAGGTTCAGGTCTGCAGCCAACGTTCAGGAATACCACAGCCAGGCTTAGCTGAACGTAGGTCTACAACCATCTCCAGGCTATAGAGGGTTGTCTCTTACTTCTTCTTGTTGTTGTTTGTTGTTCTTCTTCTTCTTCTTACTTGTTGTTGTTGTTGTTGTTCTTCTTCTTCTTGTTCTTGTTCTTCTTCTTGTTCTTGTTCTTCTTGTTCTTGTTCTTGTTTGTTGTTGTTGTTGTTGTTGTTGTTGTTCTTCTTCTTCTTCTTCTTCTTCTTCTTCTTCTTCTTCTTCTTCTTCTTTTCTTCTCTTTCTCCTCCTCTCCTCCTCCTCTCTCCTCCTCCTCCTACTGCTGCTCCTCTTCTTCACCTCCTCCTCGTCGTCCTCTTCTTCTTCTCTTCCTCCTCCTTCTCCTCCCCCTCTTCTCCCCTTTCTTCTTCTTTTCTTCCTCTTTCTCCTCTTCCTTCTCCCCCTTCTCCCCCCCCCCCCTCTTCCTTCTCCTCCTCGTCCATCCCCTCTTCTTCAAAGAACACGTTCCGACAAGAACAGACCTCAAACATCTCTTCTGCTTTCCAGTTCATTCGTGTTCACGCTTGTTTGTTAGTGGAAGGATGATTCCAAAGCTGAACTTCTCTCTCTCTCTCTCTCTCTCTCTCTCTCTCTCTCTCTCTCTCTCTCTCTCTCTCTCTCTCTCTCTCTCTCTCTGTTCCCTCCTCTCTCTCTCTCTCTCTCTCTCTCTCTCTCTCTGTCTCTCTCTCTCTGTCTCTCCCTCTGTTTCTAACCAGGGCCCCGCATTACAGTCCCTCTTGTTGTTTAACCAGCGTAAGTTTCCCTTTGGTGTCAGCGAAAAAGAAGAAGAAGAAGAAGAAGAAGAAGAAGAAGAAGAGAAAGAGTTCTACTTCTGCTTCAGTGAGGCGAGCTGGCTGGCAGTGGCACAGAAAGTTCTACACTAGTCCCTCCGTCCGTCCGTCCGTCCGTCTGTCCGTCTGTCTGTCTGTCTGTCTGTCCCCTGCTCACACTTGGCGTCTATGGAGGACAGACTGCCTGCAGGTCGCACCTCATGGTCGCACCTCTCTGTCTGTCTGTCTGTCTGTCTGTCACCCCCCCCCCCCCCCTCTTTCTCTCTCTCTCTCCTTGAAATAAAGAATTTTTCATTGTCATCGTCATTGCCATTGTCTCTCTCTCTCCTTCCCATGAGACTATAAACCGAGGTCCCTGTGTGCGAACGCACGCAGAACATCTTATGCACACATTTAAATCCTGTTCCGCTGTTGGGAAGAGTAGGCCATTGTGTGCCGGTGGGAACGGATGCCAAAATTTACAAAACTGGATACACACGGGGACTGGATGATAAATAAAGCACACGAGTGCTTATTCCATTATCCTCGAAATGAAAGGAAAAAAATCTCTCTCTACTCTCTCTCTCTCTCTCTCTCCCTCCCCTTCTCTCTCTCTCTCTTCTCTCTCTCTCTCTCTCTCTCTCTCTCTCTCTCTCTCTCTCTCTCTCTCTCTCCCTCCCTTCTCTCTCTCTCTCTCCCTCCCTCCATCAACTGCACCGGGATAGGCCTCCTCTTCTTTGATGTCGCAACTCTTCATGCTTTGTTTCAAATGCAATGTTTATCTTCAGTATTTTCTTCCCAAACTCCAGATTATGAAAACAACAACAACAACAACAAAATAACCCCCAAGCCAAGAAAGCAGGTAAGTAAGTGCAACTGAAGGTCGTTTCTTTGACCCTACCATGACCACTTCCACGGAAAAGAAAAAAAAAATCCAAAAAATCTGAGATTCGCACTGACAAAAACAACATCCTTTCATCTCTCACTCACTCACTCACTCACACACACACACACACACACACACACACACACAGACGATCGTCCTACCTCCAAATTCTAACTGCGGATAAGTTTGTTTGTTTTTTAAAACGTAGTTTTAAAAAATTTAATTTGAGGGTTTTGTTGTTGTTGTTGTTTGGGGTTTTTTTTTTTTTTTTTTTTTACTAGTGTTTGAATGAGCGAGGGGAGTGACTGACTGACTGACTAACTGACAGACACAATGAGGGATTTGTAACATGCGTGTATTTCATCGCTATTTGTAACTGGTGTGAGAACTGTCAACGTCTACATTTAGACAACAGACAGAAATAGAGAAGAAGAGACAAAAACCAGGCGCAGAATATGAGAGAGAGAGAGAGAGAGAGAGAGAGACAGAGACAGAGTGACAGAGAGACAGAGAGAACACTGAAAAGTGTTATAGTACTTCAGCCTTTGGGCCACAATACAAAACTTATTGGAAAGAGTTGGAGAAACTGAACAGAGAGAGAAAGAGAGAGAGAGAGAGGAGAGGAGAGAGAGAGAGAGAGAGAGAGGGAGAGAGAGAGGGGAAAGGAGAGAGAGAGAGGGGGGGGGGGGGGAGGGGAGGACAGACAGATCAGACACAGACAGACAGGACAGAGACATAGAGACAGAGATAGAAGAAATGAGAGAGAGAGAGAGAGAGAGAGAGAGAGAGAGAGAGAGAGAGAGAGAGACAGAGACAGAGACAGAGACAGAGAAAGACAGAGAGAGAACAAACAGACAGACAGAAACAGTCAGGCAGGTTTATTTTTTGGTTGGTGTTTTACGCTCCGTCAAACGTGAAGCGTTTGGTCAACGCCACAAGCGTAATGGGGGTGAGGAGGAGGGGGAGGAGGGGGGAGGGTGTGATGATGAGTAGGAAGGGGTAGGGAAGTTCTCCTCTCTCTCTCTCTCTCTCTCTCTCTCTCTCTCTCTCTCTCACTCTCTCTCTCTTTTGTGTGTGTGTGTGTGTGTGTGTGTGTGTGTGTGTGTGTGTGTGTGTGTGTGTGAAGATTTTTTCCCCGTTTACTGTGTGAGTATGGGCTTTATTTTATTTTATTATCATATATATCCCCAAGGGCGGGGACTGGATGTAAAAAAAGCACAAGGGTGCTTATTCATTATCCTCGAAATAAAAGAATTTGTCATTGTCGTTGTCATTGTCTCTGTCTGCCTCTGTCAGATCAGGAGATGAGTCAGAAATGCTCCTGAACTATCATCATAAACATAGTTATTTCGCTTGTTAAATTGAGGTAACTATTAGCACCACATTAGAAAAGCAATCACTTGGAGGAAAGTTCACGAAAGCAACATAGACAAACTGTACGCCTGATCTTTCATAATCATCATACTATGTGCATTTGGTAATTTTTTTCCTGTTAGAAGAATTTTTTTTGGTTTTGTTTTTTGGCTTAGTGGGCTTTTGTTTTGTTTTGTTGGTTTGTTTAGGGTTTCTCTCTCTGTCTGACTGTCTGTCTGTCTGATTGTCTGTCTGTCTCTCTGTCTCTGTCTCTCACTTTTTGTGTTAATCTTGTCTTCTCAAACAATGAAAGAAAAACCCAGCACTGATGAACGAAGACAAAGGGGAAAAACCACACATGTGCGTGGGCAGTGGCTCTCTAAGAGGTGTCGTGACTATACTACTTGACAGTGCAAATCTCAGCCACCTGAATCAATCCTCCCTTCTTCTCCTCCCTCTCTTTCTCCACTCTTCTCTCTTTCCAGAGGTCCAGAGAAAGAGCGAGTGTGTCATCAGTGGCAGGGAAGGGCAGCTGACCAGTCCTGTCCTCCTCACAATGGACACAGCAGCAGTGGACTGGTCGGACACTGGTCAAAGTGCACAGGGGGATGGGTGAGTGACTGAGTGAGTGACCGCTCCTTGAATGTACTGGTTCGTGTGGTTTTCTAGTGTATTGGGGGAATTCTTCTCTTCTGAAGGAAAAAAGACAGAAATATACAGATTGATATAAAAATAGAAGGAAATTTCTAGCACAGCATTTCCAGAAAACAGGGAATGCTCTTTATTATACTGATGCAGAAAGAACCTCTGGTATGTCCATAAAGGAAAGAAAAAAAACACCTAATGTCCACAGGGTGAAAAACCCACCTATCTCAGTGAAACTGTCCACATACACTGACTTCGAAGAGGAAAATGGGTCAGTCTGCCTGCTAAGTTAAGTCCAGCTTAGACAGTGTTGTGCATACCTAGTGGTCAGTGGGCTGGAGGGGTGGGTGGTGGTCAGCTAGAGTGGCTGGCTGGCTGGCTGGCTGGCTGGCTGTATGCATGTGTCTCACTGCTATGCTAGCAGTGTTGACGTTAGGCTTTTGCACTGAGCCTGGCCTGTCACTTGCAGCTTTAGGTCTGGATTTCTTCTTCTTTCTTTCTTTCTTTTTTTTTTAATTTACTGAATGAACCTGAGGTTGGCCAGGTGTGGTGCCAGACCAGTTCTGAATTCAGTCAGTTTACTGAGTTAAGTGCATAGAAGGCTACACAGGTGAGACATGAAGAGGAGGGATGAAGTCTGGGTTTTTTTTTCGGTAGAGAAAGAAGGCGTAGAAGAATGATATCATATTTTGTATCTTTAAAACGTTGTTTGTTTTCTGAAAGGTAACTATATAGGTACACAATCTTTCTCACATTCAAGAAGAGAAAAAAACAACTACACACAAACACTTATAAATGATAGAAACTGCACGGGCAAAGATGAGCTAACTAACTACAAACGAAAATCCGTAAACTAACTGTAGAAACTGCCATGGGTATAAATGAGCTGTTAAACTACAAACAAAAATTCGTAAAATGTAGAAACTGCTATGGGTATAAATGAGCTGTTAAACTACAAACAAAAATTCGTAAAATGTAGAAACTGCCATGGGTATAAATGAGCTGTTAAACTACAAACGAAAATTCGTAAAATGTAGAAACTGCTATGGGTATAAATGAGCTGTTAAACTACAAACAAAAATTCGTAAAATGTAGAAACTGCCATGGGTATAAATGAGCTGTTAAACTACAAACAAAAATTCGTAAAATGTAGAAACTGCCATGGGTATAAATGAGCTGTTAAACTACAAACAAAAATTCGTAAAATGTAGAAACTGCTATGGGTATAAATGAGCTGTTAAACTACAAACAAAAATTCGTAAAATGTAGAAACTGCTATGGGTATAAATGAGCTGTTAAACTACAAACAAAAATTCGTAAAATGTAGAAACTGCTATGGGTATAAATGAGCTGTTAAACTACAAACAAAAATTCGTAATATGTAGAAACTGCCATGGGTATAAATGAGCTGTTAAACTACAAACAAAAATTCGTAAAATGTAGAAACTGCTATGAGTATAAATGAGCTGTTAAACTACAAACAAAAATTCGTAAAATGTAGAAACTGCTATGGGTATAAATGAGCTGTTAAACTACAAACAAAAATTCGTAAAATGTAGAAACTGCTATGGGTATAAATGACGTTAAACTACAAACAAAAATTCGTAAAATGTAGAAACTGCTATGGGTATAAATGAGCAGTTAAACTACAAACAAAAATTCGTAAAATGTAGAAACTGCTATGGGTATAAATGAGCTGTTAAACTACAAACAAAAATTCGTAAAATGTAGAAACTGCTATGGGTATAAATGAGCTGTTAACTACAAACAAAAGTTCGTAAAATGTAGAAACTGCTATGGGTATAAAGAGCTGTTAAACTACAAACAAAAATTCGTAAAATGTAGAAACTGCTATGGGTATAAATGAGCTGTTAAACTACAAACAAAATTCGTAAAATGTAGAAACTGCTATGGGTATAAATGAGCTGTTAAACTACAAACAAAAATTCGTAATATGTAGAAACTGCCATGGGTATAAATGAGCTGTTAAACTACAAACAAAATTCGTAAATGTGAAACTGCTATGGGTATAAATGAGCTGTTAAACTACAAACCAAAAATTCGTAAAATGTAGAAACTGCTTATGGTATAAATGAGCTGTTAAACTACAAACAAAATTCGTAAATGTAGAAACTGCTATGGGTATAAATGAGCTGTTAAACTACAAACAAAAATTCGTAAAATGTAGAAACTGCTATGGGTATAAATGAGCTGTTAAACTACAAACAAAAATTCGTAAAATGTAGAAACTGCTATGGGTATAAATGAGCTGTTAAACTACAAACAAAAATTCGTAAAATGTAGAAACTGCTATGGGTATAAATGAGCAGTTAAACTACAAACAAAAATTCGTAAAATGTAGAAACTGCTATGGGTATAAATGAGCTGTTAAACTACAAACAAAAATTCGTAAACTAAATGTAGAAACTGCTAGGGTATAAATGAGCTGTTGAACTACAAACAAAAATTCGTAAAATGAAGAAACTGCTGGGGTATAAATGAGCTATTAAACTACAAGCAAAAAATTCGTAAAATGTAGAAACTGCTATGGGTATAAATAAGCTGTTAAACTACAAACAAAAATTCGTAAAATGTAGAAACTGCTGGGGTATAAATGAGCTGACAAACTCTAATTTGATACAAACCGCCGAGACCAAAGGATATCTTTGGTACAAAGTGGCAACATGTGCCGAAAGGAAAGGTGTCCCCGGAACACTGCCCTGCAGCACCCTATGCCGGCAGCATGTGGGGGCAGGACAGCCTTAGCTCTGTCTGCTCAGGACAGCCCCAGTTCAGGGCAAGGTCTTCACCCCGCCCTCAGAGGTGAGCTCCCCTGTCAGCCATGTTGGGGAAGAAGGTGACGAGGACGCTTTCTGATTGGCTGACTCTTTGATAGCCATCGCCTGCCTGGTCCGTGACGTCAATGCGGCATTGTCATGCAGCCAGAGAGACAGCAGACTTACCTGGCCTATCTTGTCATCTGCCCCCTACCCCCTCTCCCTCCTCCTCCCCTGCCCCAACAAATACTCCTCTCCTCCTCCTCCTCCTCCTCCCATTCCCCTGATCACTGCCTTCTCCCCGCCCCCTTCTTCCCCTGTATCTGCTAGCGTCAGTCTCCAATCTCTCTGTCTCCCGTTGTCCTGGAAAGGGATAGTTACTCCAGAACAAATTAATGCCCAACGTACTTCTGACTGACAAGCTACCAAGGCTACTGGTAGGTAATTGTAAAATCACGGGTGTGAATGGTGGCGGGACTGATTTATACCTTTCAGATGTAACAAAAGTGTCTTCATCTTCCCCCCCTAGCACCTCCTGTTTTTTCTGATGAACTAGAAAATGCACCACCGTAGCTTCATCTTCCCTTTCGATGAAACCGATTATTATCATGAACAAAAAATACTGACATTTATGAAAATTGCTCCCATCTTAAACTTTTGTTTATTTATTCTTTTATGTCGAGGATAATGGAATGAACACACATGTGGGGTTGTTTTTTTTTACATACAGTCCCTGTGTGTATGCAGCCCTCTTCAAAGCATACCCTCACTCCCATCTTAATCTAATTACTGAAATGCTTTTGACTCTTCAATCTACCATCAACAACGATTTTGTTCTTTTTGTGTGTGTCTTCAATTGTACATCTGTTCACTTACCGTGCGTCTGCCTAAATAATTATTGTCTTCTTCCTTCTTCTTCTACCATTCTTTCCATTCCCGTTCTGTATTTAGCTCTTATGACATGTTGCGTTCTGCCGTGTTGTGAAGTGTGTTGTTGTGTTGTGTTGTGTTGTGTTGTGTCGTACGTTGGTGTATACCTTCAAGTCAGGGCTCATTTCTCTGCAGAGAATTTGGTCTGATCTTCCATGGGAGAGCTCCTGGCCGCAAGAGCGGAGCAACTTTGTTCTCATTTTACATTCACTCAACTGTAGTGTCTGTCTCTATAAACTTTCCAGAAAAGGACTGGCTTAATGAATAAAGCAAGTCGAGAAGCAACTGTCCGCTTCCATCCCTGGTCAAAAGGGGGTCAGTCACTCAAGTCTTAAATCGCTCGTGGTCATCTCTCTCTCTCTCTCTCTCTCTCTCTCTCTCTCTTCTCTCTCTCCTCTCTCTCCTCTCTCTCTCTCTCTTTTTCTTCTCCCTCTCTCTTCTCTCTCTCTCTCTCTCTCTCTCCTCGGAAGAGTAGGCCATTGTGTGCCGGTGGAAACGGATGACAAAATTTACGAAACTGCATACACATAGGAACTATATGTTAAAAAAAAGAAAAAGCACATTAGTGCTTATTCAAATTGTCCTCGAAATAAATAAATAAATACATCTCTCTGTATTCACAGAAGAGAAGAGAGAGAGAGAGAGACAGAGAGAGAAGAGAAAAGAGACAGGGAGAGAGAACGAGAGGAGACAGCAGAGCAGGGGAGAGAGAGAGAGAGAAGAGAAGAAGAAGAGAGAGAAAGAGAGAGAAGAGAAAAGAGAGATAGAGAAAGAGAAAGAAATAAGGAGAGAGAGAGAGAGAAAAGAGAGAGAGAGAGAAGAGAAAGAGAGAGAGAGAGAGAGAGAGAAAGAAGAGAGAGAGGAGAGAGAAGAGAGATAGAGAAGAAAGAAATAAGAGAGAAGAGAGAGAGAAAGAGAGAGAAGAAAGAAGAGAGAGAGAAAGAGAGTGAAGAGAGAAAGAGAGAAGAGGAGAGAGATAAGAGAGAAGAGAAGAGAGAGAAAGAGAGGAGAGAGAAGAGAGAGAAAGAGAAGAGGAGAGAGAGAAAGAGAGAGAGAGAAGAGAGAATAGAGAAGAGAAAGAGAAAGAGAGAAAGAGAAAGAGAGTGAGAGAAAGAGAGAGAGGTGAGAGAGAAGAGAGAAAAGAGACAGAGACAGAGATAAGGAGAAAGAGAGAGAGAGAAGGGGGAAGTGAACAACAGGGGGGAGGAAGGTGGAAGGGAGGAAAACCCGTGGAGCAACACCGGGACACTCAATGAGCAGCTCTACACACACTGCTGACACTGGTCTCTCTCTCCCTCCCTCTCTCTCTCTCTCCTCCCTCCTCTCTCTCTCTCTCCCCCTCTCTCTCTCCCCCCCCTCTCTCTCTCCCCCTTCTCTCCCTCCCTCTCTCTCTCTCTCCCTCTCTCTCTCTCTCCCTCCCTCCCTCCCTCTCCTCTCCCTCTCCTGTACATATCCTGCCTCTCTCAATGCCACTGTTTGTGTTGTATGTTTTCTCTGCAGCATGTCACTACTGCATTACCATTCAGTCCAGCCACCCCCCCCCCCCCCCCCCCCACCCCCACTACCTTCCCCAGTAGGATTTGTTTTTTCCTTTTGTTTTGTTTTTCTTTTTTCCTTTTTCCTTTTCTCTTTTCAATGAAGCTTGCCAGTGTAGTGGTGGCTAGCCACCCAACCCAGACCATACAGACAGACAGACAGACAGACAGACAAGGGACAGGACAGACAGACAGAGGGACAGAATAGACAGACAGACAGACAGAGGGGGAAAGAAGGAAAAGAGAGGAAGAGGGAAGAAAGAGGAAAAGATAGAGAAGAGGGAAGTAGAGATAGAGAGAGGAGAAGAGAGAGAGAGGAAGAGACAAAGAGGGAGAAGAAGAGGAGAGGAGAGAGGAAGAGAGGGAGAGGGAAGAGAGGAAGAAGAGAGGGAGAGAGATAGAGCGAGGGGAGAGAGAGAGGACAAAGAGGGAAGGGAAGAAGAGGGAGGGAGAGGAAGAGAGAGAGAGAGAGAGAGAAGAGAAAAAGAGAGAGAGAGAGAGGAAAGCTGTATTACAGAAGATAATGTGACAGTTTGTATTAAAGGTAACCTGTAATATGTGTAGTGTTGTATAGTGTGTTGTATCACGTATACTGATTAAGTTTGGTTGCGTTATGTGAATTGCATTGTAGACTGAGTTGGTTGCAGTCGTGAAATATATTGTTGCATTCTAATGCAACTGCATTGATTGTATTTGATCAAATTGGCACGCGCACACACAACAACAAAACACAATTCACAAACACACCTCTCCACACACAAGTCCACAAAAGTCCTTCGGATGAGACTATAAACCGAGGCCCCGTGTGCGAACGCATGCAGACCATCCTGCGCACACGTTAAATCCTGTTCCGCTTTTCGTAAGAGTAGGCCATTGCGTGCCGGTGGGAACAGATGACAAAATGTACAAAACTGCACACACACGGGGACTGGATGAAAAAAAGCACATGAATGCTTGTTCCATTATCCTCGATATAAATTTAAAAAAAATAAAACAAAACACACCCCCCTCAACAACCACCACCCCCCCCCCCCCCACCCCACACACACACACACCACACCACAGACAACAACTCAACAATCTTATTTCTTTTTTCAAAGGTAAAAAAGTTTTTTAAAACAACAACAAAAAAGGCAAATTGGCCAGGGAGATGAGAGAGGGGCAGAACAGAGCGGTCAATCACTCACTCACTCACTCAGTCAGTCACTCAGTCAGTCACTCAGTCAGCCTGGCCCTGCACTGTGGGCCTTGGCCAGTGTCCATTTCTCCCTCTGCCGTGAGGAGGAGCAGCAGGACTGGTCAGCTGCCTCTGCCACTGATGACACACTCCTTCCTTTATCCTCTGGTCAACTGGAAGGGACAGGGACGGGGGAGGGGGGGGGGGGGGGGGGGGCAGGAGGGGGTGGAAAGGGGGGGGGGGGGCGGGTAAGGAAGGATGTGAAAGCCAGGGTTAGGTTAGTTGGTTGGTTGGCCGAGATTCTTTCTGAACTGGTCACTATACGAGTCATGGACCCACCTAGATTTTTTTCTTTTTTTAAAAAAAATGAACTTTTTTTGTTGGTGGCAGTTTCTTGTTGTTGGTGGTGGGTTTTTTTTGTTTTTAAAATTTATTTTTTATTCATTTTTTGCATTTCCCTTGGCCCCAAGTTCAGTAGTATGTACTCTTGTGTTTGGTCCAAAGAGAGAGTGAGTGAGAGAGGGGAAAAAAGAAAAGAAAAGTGAGGGTGTTAAGTACAGACACTGATAATGAAATGCGTTTCTGATCTCCCCCCCCCCTCTCTCTCTCTCCTCCCTCCCCCCCCCCCCCCCCCCCCCCCTTCAGTGTAGGCCCTGAGACAGAAACAGAGGAGAGTGTGAACATAGGGAACAGTGGGATTTTTCCCCTCTCTAAATGATGGAAGACACCTCCTTCAACCTGTTTCATACATTTTAGTTTTTACCCACTGAGGCCAGTTTTAGAATCAGACAGGGGCGCAGTGGGGGAGAGGGGACGCTAAGTATCATACACACACACATACACACACACGCACGCACGCGCGCGCGCACACACACAACACACACACACGCACGCACGCACGCACGCACACACACGCACGCACGCACACACAACACAACACACACACACACACACACGCACGCACGCACATACGCATGCAACAACATCTTGCGCACACGTTAAATCCTGTTCCGCTTTGCATTGTGTGCCGGTGGGAACAGATGACAGAATTTACAAAAACCGCATACACACGGGGACTGGATGCAAAAAAGCACATAAGTGCTTATTCCATTATCCTCGATATAAAAGAATAAAATAAATGAAATAAAATAAAAATAAATAAACGCACACACTACCCCCACCCCCCTCACCCTATCCAACCCCACCCTGACCCCACCTTCATTTTATTTTTTTCGTTTCTCAGCTCGAGCTGTGAGGTTCACCGTTGGTGAGACTTTTTCGATTATCCCACCACCATTTAGGTAGCTGCATTCTGACTTCGGGGATGAAGTCTAAACATGGCATCTGCGTGTATGCGTATTGCTGAGATTTTGTCATCCGTCCCTACCGACAAGAAATGGCCTACTGAAGCTACTGGTTACGGGGTAGCCTAGTGGTTAGAACATTGCGCTCGCAATCTGACGATTCCCGTTCAAGGGGATATTTTCCTCTGGAGTTAACATCAGTGCAGACTCCACTCTCCCCAAAAGTCCTTCGGATGAAACTATAAACCGAGGCCCCGTGTACGAACGCACGCAGAACATCTTGCGCACACGTTATATCCTGTTCCGCTTTTCGTAAGAGTAGGCCATTGTGTGCCGGTGGGAACAGATGACAGAAGTTACAAAACCGCATACACACGGAGATTGGATGTAAAAAAAAGTACATAAGTGCTTATTCCATTATCCTCGATATAAAAGAATAAAAATAAATAAATAAACTCTTTCGAAAGGCGGATCGGGTTGTTTTTTATAGCGTGTGTGCACGCGAGATGTTCTGCGTATATTCGCACACGGTGCTTCGTTTCAGTCTTATTTCATAGTCTTCTTTGAGTTCGATTTTCTGGCCAAACTGTGAAGAAAGGGCAAGGCCGGGAATGATCCCAGAACACAACGGATTACTCATTTCATTTGTTGCTTTACAAGATTCAGCGCTATATAAATTCCATACATTATTATTATTATTATTATTATCATTATTTCACCTCACACCAGTGACCATTGTGAGACTGAAGACTGGACACTGCAGACTTCTGCAGCACACGTTTACCAAGTTCCACATTGGTGATTCTGAGGCGTGCCCCTGTGTTGGCACTTCTCCCATGACAGTGGAACACTTCCACCAGACCTGTCCATCCAACACACCCAAACCTGAGGGCCGATATCTGGTCTACTGACCTGCCGATGAGGGACAAACTCATAATCTTCAGACTCCCCAGCGCACGGCAGCATTCATTTTGTCATGGGCCTCTGGCGTTGCTGTCTGAGCGTTCGACGAAGAAGAGGAAAGAAGAAGAAGAAAGAAGAAGAAGAAGAAGAAGAAAGAAGAAGAAGAAGAAGAAGAAGAAGAAGAAGAAGAAGAAGAAGAAAAGAAGAAGAAGAAGAAGAAGAAGAAGAAGAAGAAGAAGAAGAAGAAGAAAAGAAGAAGAAGAAGAAAAAGAAGAAGAGAAAGAAGAAGAAGAAGAAAGAAGAAGAAGAAGAAGAAGAAGAAGAAAGAAGAAGAAGAAGGAGGAGAGAGAGGAGAGGAGGAGGAGGAGAGAAGAAGGAGGAGAAGAAAAAAGAAGAAGAAGAAAGAAAAGAGAAAGGAGAAAGGAAGAAGAAGAAGAAGAGAGAGAAGAAGAAGAAGAAGAGAAGGAGGAGAGAGAAGAGAAGAGAAGAAGAAAGAAGAAGAAGAAGAAGAAGAAGAAGAAAGAAGAAGAAGAAAAGAAAGAGAAGGAGAAGAAAGAAGAAGAAGAAGAAGAAGAAGAAGAAGAAGAAGAAGAAGAAGAGAGAAGAAGAGAGAAGAAGAAGAAGAAGAAAGAGAGGAAGAAAGAGAAGAAGAAAGAAGAAGAAGAAAGAAGAAGAAGAAGTAGAAAAAGAAGTAAGAGAAGAAGAAAGAGAGGAAGAAAGAAGAAGAAGAAGAAGAAGAAGAAGAAAGAGAAGAAGAAGAAGAAAGAAAGAAGAAGAGAAGAAGAAGAAAGACAAGAAGAAGAAAGAGAAAAAGAAAGAGAAGAAGACCTGACACATGTCAAGCGGTGAAGAACAGTTCCATACGAGGCATACATAGGTTTGAATCAGATTGGCATGTTTCTGCACTGAAGGATGCTGTCAGTTCTGTTTTGAAAAAGAAAGAAAAGAAAGAAAAAGAAAAGAAAACAAGACAAGACAAACGTTAACGAGCTGCGTGTTTCTTTCACTTGTCAT
>CM054141.1:67740350-67770350 GCA_028751875.1 Rapana venosa
TCCTGTGAACCTCCAACCCTGAGGGCTGTGACACACACTGACTACACAGAAGGGTGTGGAGAACCAAAACTGAGGTCACCATGAGACCAGAGCAACCGTGACTGCTGAATGATGGTGAAGCTGATACAGTGTTGTTTTTGTTATTGCATGATGATTGACGGGGATGAAGATGATGTAATGAAGCTGCTACAGTACTGTGCTTGCTTTGAAACTTCTTGCTAAGACTGTACTTACGCTTCCTATCACCTGCAGGGTTGGTCAGAAACTTCGAGCAACACTTCACATCCGAAAAGTGGCTGAAGCTCCCCTGTGTGGTCCCACTCTTCCCAATGAGCCCATTGCAAACTCTTTCTGGATATTTATTTATTTATTTATTTATTTATTTATTCTTTTATATCGAGGATAATAGAATAAGCACTCATATGCTTTTACATTTTTTTTTTTACATCTAGTCCCCGTATGTATGCAGTTTTGTCAATTTTGTCATCTGTTCCCACCGGCACACAATGACCTACTCTTTCAAAAAGCGGAACAGTCCAAAAAAAATCCGATTTAGGTATGTACCATCAACCAACTACCACTAGGCCTACTGCTAGGACAAAACGTGACAGTGGCCAACTAAAGTACAGAGGTGACAGCAGTATAATGTGGTCAACAAGCCCAAGGGAAACAACCGCAACTGCAGTAAACCGAAACAAGCTGTACGCCCTTACTTCCCCTACCTTCAAGCCGGCTACAGTGAACGCACGCTGGGTGAACGAACAAAACGGCAATGCCAAGACTTGGCTTCTTTCTTTGCGGACTAGATCGTGTTTCCTCTTTTTTTTTCTTTTCTAAAGGATGTTTTTCTTCCCCTGATAACTTCAGCTAAACTCATACAGGACATTTGAAAGATAACAGAAATAAATAGGAAACAAATATTAGATTCAAGCAACGAGTGTTAATTAAGTAAGGAATGGGTAAACATCATGAGTGGACAATAATTCAGATTTCAATCCAAAAGTTGTCTTTCATGTATAAAAAAAACACCCACCAAAACAAAACCAAACAACCAAGCAAACCGATGTCCAGATTTTCTGTGTGTATTTGTAGGGACGACACCAAGCTAAGATTCAAAACCGATCATTTCTCCCCGGATGCCAGGGAACTGTCAGTATTTTATTTATAAAATAGCATCCTCGCCATCTGGAAATTCTATGCTAAGAATTCCCTCTTTTCTATCCTTCTCTTTGTTTCTTCCTTATTCCTTTTCTTCCTGTCACCTCCTTCTTGTTCTATCCTCTGCCTTCCTGGTCCATTCTCCTGCCTTTTCCCCCAGAAACTAGACTTCAAAGATTGATAACCCTTTTCTCCCACGCCGAAGTCGGATGTGCTGGGCCTGACTTGTGAGATGCTTCATTAATGATGGCAGCGTAACGCATTTTCGCTCAGGCTGTGATAGACAACGATAGTGAAAGAGAAGAAGAAGAACTATATCATAGAGTCCATTACTTGAAGAAGAAGTCTATCATGGAGTCCATTACATAACACACCCTTCACCGCGTTACTTCAAGAGATACTGCTTAAGAGCCTGTCCCTCTACTTAGGTTCACTCATTTCTCAACCAAGTCAAAACACGCACGCACGCACACGCACACACTCACACACATTCATGAATATACTCTTTCTCTTTAAAAGATGCTGTGACCCTTGGGACTCTCTCTCTCTCTCTCTCTCTCTCTCTCTCTCTCCTCTCTCTCTGCGCCTGTCTATCTGGCTGCCTCTCTATATCTCTGTCTCTGTCTCTCTCTCTGTCTCTCCAAGATTCCTAATCAAGCCAGTACCTCACATGCAAGGGTGTGTGTGTGTGTGTGCGCGCGTGCGAGTGTGCGTGTGCACGTGCGCGCTTGCGCTTGCGCTTGCGCGCGCGTGTGTGTCATACACAGGAGAACTACAACAGCAGAACGAGCTACTGCCTGACACAAGCGAGTTGAGTTGTTGTAGGTATCAGACTGACCAACCAACCAGGACCTGAACGTAACGTAATAACAGAGGTAGACACACCCACCTGGCTGTACTGTAGTGTAGTGTATACCTTAAGTAAGCAGGCAGCCAGGCTGATGTACAGGCTGGCTAGGTGTCCGTGTGGACAATGGACAGACTGGACACACATGAAACTGTCAACACTGGGTGTGATACATAGGTTTGTGAGTTACGCTAGGCTGTCAGAAGGCATTTCCCATGACATGTTTACAGAATGGTTCAAGACTTATGAGCACCTGTGTGTGTAAGAGAGAGAGAGAGAGAGAGAGAGAGAGAGAGAGAGGAGAGAGAGAGAGAGAGAGAGAGAGAGCGTGTGTGCTGGTGTGTGTGCGCGTGGATCGGGGTCGTTCTCACAGTGTATGATGGATGTGATATATGATATATGTTATATATCATATTATTATGTATAATATATGTCATCTCTTGTCTGTTCTGTTGTTTAGGTACACACATTTATCTTAGTAGGTTGGTATATATATATATATATATATATTATAATATATATATATATATATATATATATATATATATATAGAGAGAGAGAGAGAGAGAGAGAGAGAGAGAGAGAGAGAGAGAGAGAGAGAGAGAGAGAGGACAAACAAACCAGAAACAAACACTTAGAAATCTTGTTCCCCATGAATATAATCATATATGAAAAACTATAATTTAGAAAAAACAAGTGCAAGTAACCAATGACAACTTCATTTTCAGCATAAAAAGTAATTTTGTTTCTCCAAAATTCGAAACAAAAGAAAATCCACTACAAGACATAAAATCTGTAAAGGCAATATTTGAAGAATTATCCAGTAGAGACCATGCCATTGGCCTGACCTGACTGGAGTTAGGGCTCCTGGTTGAGGAGCACTCTTCAGAGGTCCCGGCGGTGTGCTATATAATATACTATAATAACATAATGCCCTCTCTGTCCTTTGTGTTGTTTAGGTACAAACATTCATCATTGTAGGTAGGTAGGTATTACATGAAGATGTTGGATTAGGCTATGAGGTAAGCTTTGCTGTGTCCAGCTCTGTGTGTGTGTGGAGTGGAGAGAAAGAGAGAGAGAGAGAGAGAGAGAGAGAGAGAGAGAGAGTGTGTGTGTGTGTGTGGTGGAGTGAGAGAGAAGAGAGAGAGAGAGAGAGAGAGAAGAGAGAGAGAGAGAGAGAGAGAGTGTGTGTGTGGAGTGGAGAGAGAGAGAGAGTGTGGTGTGTGTGTGTGTTGTGTGTGTTGTGTGTGTGTGTGTGTGTGTGTGTGCGCGCGTGCGCGCGCGTGCGTGTGTGTATGTTGTGTGTGTGTGTGTGCGCGCGCGCGTGCACGTGTGTACGTGTTTGCGCGCGCGCAAGAGCACGTGTGCGTATGTAAGAGAGAGACAGAGACACAGAGAGAAAGACAGAGAGATAGACAGACAGAGACAGAGACATGAGATACAGACAGAGGCAGAGACAGACAGAAAGACACAGACATGAAGAAAAGAGCGCATGCACGCGCACAGTTGAATGTAATATGACTACCCACTACAACCGCGTGCACACATGCATGCATGCTTACATATGCACATGAGTAGGCAAATATGTCTGGTCTTCATTCATTACATCACTATCAATTTTCTACACAATAGATATACAAGTCGAAAGTTAATGTAATACTAATTGACACACAAAAATATAGGACTAATTGAAAAAAAATGTAGCACTATTTTGAGAAAAAAACATTTAGCACTAGTTTGAAAGAAATATAGCACTAAAATCACCGACCAAAAACCACTTGTAATCACGCTATAGTCACAGCTGTCCCTGTTCGTCCTCCCTCTGCCTTTTGTATCATACATTTGTACCTATACCAAGTGACGGCAGATTTTGCTGCGTGAAAAATTCGGGCTGCTCTCCTTGGGGAGAGCGCGTCGCCACAAGAGCAGCGCCACCCACGATTTTGTTTTCATTTCGTGTCTGCGTGTGTGTGTGCTTGCATCCCTGTCCCTCCTTCCACCTCCCCCCCCCTCCTTTTACTCCCTCTATCCCCCCTGCCCTCCCCCCCCCCCCCCCACACACACACACACACACACTCCCGCGCCCCAAATAGCTCAAGTGACAGAGGACAACAATCAAGTTTATCTGCCGAATTAAAAACAACATCAGACAAACACAGAAACAGTCATCCTCTTCCTGTACACTACTACACCTGCTGTCAGTAGAGCCCACTGTTCATAGTTTCCAGGTCACAGGACAGGTGGGGGGAGACAGAGAGACAGAGAGAGAGACAGAGACAGACAGTCAGAGAGAGAGAGAGAGACAGACAGTCAGAGAGAGAGAGAGACAGAGACAGACAGTCAGAGAGAGAGAGAGAGACAGACAGAGAGACAGAGATTTAAAAAAACGAGACAGACAGAGAGACAGACAGACACATAGACAGAGACACAGAGACACAGACAGACAAACAGGGACACAGAGAGCGACAGACACTTAGAGACACAGACAGATAGACACAGACACACAAACACAGATAGACAGGCATACACAGAAAGAGAGAGATAGAAACACACAGACAGATAGATAGACACAGACACACAGAGCGACAGACAGGCAGGCACAGAAAGAGACAGAGAAACACAGACAAACACAGACAGACACACAGACAGGCAGACACAGAAAGAGACAAGACAGATAGACACAGACACACAGACAGACAGGCAGACACAGAAAGAGACAGAGAGACACAGACAGACACAGAAAGAGACAAGATAGAGAGCACAGACAGATCTACATACATGGAGAAACAGACACAAAAACAGACAGAAACAGACACGGAACATTACTAACCCACCACCCCATCACACGCCCCCCCCCCCCCCATCCCCCCATTCTACCCACCTCCACCCCCACATACACACTCACCTGACCTACACCACAGAACAAGAGAGAGAGAGAGAGAAAGAGGAAACAGGGGGGAGGAGTACGGGAGGAAGGGAAGATAGGTTATGGAGAGAGAGAGAGAGAGAGAGAGAGAGAGAGAGAGAGAGAGAGAGAGAGAGAGAGAGAGAGAGAGAGAAGAAGAGAGGAGAGAGAGAGAGAGAGAGAGAGAGAGAATTTAAGCAGAGACAGTAATACGAATTAATCACTGTCATCCACTTTTTGCATAACGAAAAGTTCACCCCCTCCCCCCCCCCCCCCCCCCCCCCTTCCTCTTCCCCCAATTCCATAAGGGGTGACTCGACTGCCGATAACCCTATAAACCACCCCACCCCCCTCCCCACCCCTTGGCCTCCCCCCCCCCCCCCCCCCCCCAACTGCCCCCCCCACCCCCCTCCTCTTTCACTCCCGCCTTGTTGTTTCCTGTTCGTTCTTCTATGGTCAGTCTCCACCAGGACAACAGTGGGGGTTGAGGGGGGGACTTTCTGATACTGGTCAACACTGACCAGGTGGGCAGACAGGTTAAATGGGTGTACAGTAAGCAGGTGAGGGGGAAATTGGACGAAAAGGTGTGTGTGTGTGTTTGTGTGTGTTTGTGTTGTGTTGTGTGTGTGTTGTGGTGGTGTTGTGGTGTTGTGTGTGTATGTTGTGTGTGTGAGTGAGTTCTTTTTATTTAACGTCTAAAGGTTAAATCAAAAGAACACACATACACACTCACACACACAACACAACACACACACACTCACACACACACACCACACACACACACACACACAACACACACACAACACACACCACCACACACACACACACAACACAACACAGCACACACTCACGACTATGTGTGTGTGGGTGTGTAGGTGTGGATGTGTGCTATGTTGGAGTGTGTGCGTGTGTGACTTTATCACTTCGAGGATAAGGAGAGAGAGAGAGAGAGAGAGAGAGAGAGAGAGAGAGAGAGAGAGAGAGATAGAGAGAGAAAAAAAAAAGAAAAAGAGAAAAGGAAGAAGAACAAAAACTAACAACAGACAGACGAACAGACAGACACTGACAGAAAGGAAAAAACAAAAACACAAGAAAGAAAGATGGGAAAAGAAAAGAATACAAGACAATAAAAAACTACTCTGCTCAAAATAAGTAAGCCCCCAAAAAAACACCAGAAAAAAAGACAAAGCAAAACAAAAAAAGTCAACAACTGCACAAACAAACAAAATCAGCCAACACAACAAACCAGCACAAAAAAATAGAAGAACACAACCACAGCAAAAACAAAACAAACGCACAGCCTGACCTTCTTTCTTCGTTTGTCCATTGTGTTTCTGCAATCAGAAAGAAAACACACAATTACAAATACGTTTCTCTTTTTGTGCAAACAGATATACAATTCACGCAATCCATACAATACACCCAGACGGACGCTATAGCCGAGTGGTTAAGACCTCCTGACTTCAATCCTACAGGTCCATAAAGTCGTAGGTTCGTATCCTGGCAGCGTGTGGTGAATTAAGGGGTGGAGATTTTTTACGATCTCCCAGGCCAACTTCAAATGCAGACCTGCAAATGTCTTAATTCTCTTTGTGTGTGTGTATACAAGCATGCAGAAGATCAAATTCGCGCGTTAAAGATCCCGTAATTTATGTCAGTGGTCGGTGGGTTACGGAAGGAAACACGAGCATTCCAAGCATACATCTCCGAAGCCGGATTGCAGCTACATTCGTGGTGGGGAAAACGGTCGCATACGCAAAATCTCACCACTGGTGAATTACCGAGCTCTAGCCGAGGAACGAAAAGAAAAGTTATTGCAAAAGTTCACAGGCAAACAAACTAACGTGGGTCGGTGGTCTAGAGGCAATGAACCATCTAGATGAGCTGCAAGTAAGTCGCGGGTTCGATCCACCTTCAGTGGTGGTCTGGGCATTAGTCTTTCAGAGGAGACGATAAAGCAAGGTCCCATAAGCAACGTGCACGTAAAAGAATCCATGGCAACACGGGACTTGCCCCGGTAAAATCTAAAGAAAAGAACCTGTACCACAGGAAAACATTTACATATGCGAACAAGGAACACATTTATGGGTGGCGCTGCTCATGTGGCGACGTGCTCCCCTCAAGGAGGGCAGCTCGAATCTTACATGATGTGATCTGCAATGACTAGTACAAGGGGTTCTATAACAACACAATACAACAAAAGGTCGAAGGGGAAAGTGTTCCTATAACTTATGCAGTGGCTGGGGAGCCAGATGTCAGAGACCTCAACTTCTCTAAGGGCCAGCATATTAATGGCGGCGCCCATCTCCTCTACCTCGATGCTTTACTTTCCCTGTCCCTAAAGAGAAAAGGTACCCAGTTACAGCTGAGCGAACTGGGGGACTGTACCGAAGCCAAGGCGCACAAACGGTCACCCAATCTAAGAGGTAGCCACGCTCAATGCTGCTTAACCTTAGCTTGGGGAAAGAGATCGCTCTGACCATCGAGCTATCCGGTCCCCACAATACAACCTTCACCTTCACCTATCCCGTAGTCCTGTAGACCGTGGGGGCACCACTGAAGATTTTGCAACGAGCTTCCTCCAAAATACAAAACAACACAACAAATCCAATCGAATCCATTGCAATCATTATCAGCAGTAATGAACATGAATTCCGTTTCTTTTCTCCCCTTTTGTGGTCTGGAGAAAATAAATAAATAATAATAAAAAAAAAATATATATATAAACTTAAAATAAACAAACAATAGCAAGAAAGCAACCTCACCCCTCAACACCACCCCTCCCCCCAAAAAATAAACAATACCCCCCCCCCCTTCAAACCAATGTCACCAACACCAACCAAAAAACAAAACATTAATTTTATCTTAGAATACACCACAGGACTTCACAATGATATGCTATAACACATTTTCAATCGAAAAACTGATGTTTACAGAAGGTGACATCGATCTGTCTCGAAAAATTAATAATAATAATAATAATAATAATAACAATAATAATAATGTATGGAATTTATATAGCGCTGAATCTTGTAAAGTAAACAAATCGAAGAGCTTAATACTTTGCCCACAAGAAGTTCCGTTGTTATACAGAGCATTCAAAACAAACGGGTGTGTGTGTGGGAGGGGGATGAGGGGGGGAGGGGCTGTAGCCTAGTGGTTATAACATTGCGCTCGCAATCTGACGACCCGGGTTCGATTCCCGTTCAAGGGGATATTTTCCCCTGGAGTTATCATCAGTGCAGACTCCACTCTCCCCAAAAGTCCTTCGGATGAGACTATAAACCGAAGCCCCGTGTGCGAACGCACGCAGAACATGTTGCGCACACGTTAAATCCTGTTCCGCTTTTCGTAAGAGTAGGCCATTGTGTGCCGGTGGGAACGGATGACAAAATTTACAAACCGCATACACACGGGGACTGGGTGTAAAAAAGCACATAAGTGCTTATTCCATTATCCTCGATATAAAAGAATAAATAAATAAATAAATAATAATAATAATACTTTGCAGACAAGAAGTTCCGTTGCTATAAAAAGCATTAAAAAAACAAACACGGGTGTGTGTGTGTGGGAGGGGGATGAGGGGGGGGGTGGGGTGGGGGTGGGGATGGTGGGTGGCTGTAGCCTAGTGGTTAGAGCGTTGCACTCGTGATCTGACGGCCTGGGTTCGAGCCACCACCAAGGCGCCCGCTCGAGGGGACTTTTTCCCTGGAGTTAACATCAGTACCGCCTTCACAGTCTCCACTACCCCGAAAGTCCTTCGGATAAGACTATAACCCGAGACCCCGTGTGGAAAAGCACGCACAACATTTTGCGCACACGTTGAAAACCCCTTCCATCTTACGGAAGAGTAGGCCATTGCGTGCTGCTAACAGCGGATGACCACATTTTAGAAAATGCATGCACACTGGTGTCGTGTTGTTCAGACATCATCCCCGAAGTCAGAATGCGGCTACCATCATGATGGGCAAAAAACCCCCACCAGGTCGCGTATACACAAAAACCTGACCATGCATTAGTGAACCTTGGAGCTCTGGCAGAGGAAATAATTCAAGCACACACAACACACACAACACGCACACACACACACCACACACACCACCACAACTCTCTCTCTCTCTCTCTCTCTTCACACACACACACACTCTCTCTCCTCTCTCACTACACACACACACACACACACACACCACACACACACACACACAACACACCACACACCAACACACACACACACACACACACACACACACACACAACACACACACACATACATACACACACACATACACACACACATATACACACACATACAAAACACATACACACACATACAAACACAATACACACGCATTCAATGTACCACTAAAATAAAAGTTTGACTTTGACTTTGACGCATACAACACACACACACACACACACACACACACACACACACACACACACACACACACACACACACACGCTTGCACAAAGAATGGTATAGATCAGTAACTCCATTCATATTGTTAGCAGTGCGTCTTCTGCCTGGTCTCTCATTCTAGATTCCTGTCCCACATGCACAAGCTGTGTGCCAGTGACTGATACACACGAACCGCCAAGGCCTACACTAGGCTAGCTGCAGTAAACTTGTTGTTATGCTTTACAATGTTATGTTGAGAATGAGACTGTCTTCATCCATGACAACCTCTTAAGACACCAGCCTGTACTCTCGTGTTCAAGGAGAAAAAGTCCTCTGAAATCGGAGTACGGCTGCCTCATACAATGTCAAAGTACTCGAACGCACACACACATACACGCGCGCGCGCGCACGCACGCACGCACACATACGAGCGCACACCGTATACACACACGCACTCATATACTCAAACATAGACACACACGCACACACTCACACATCATCATCATCATCATCATCATCATCATCATCATTATCATCATCATCATCATCTCTGCACAAACAGCGACGAAAGGATAGTAAATTGCATAATATAAAATGGATTATGGGCCTTATTGCACACCCCCCCAAATAAAAACAACCCACCAACAACCCCCCCAAAAACAAACAAACAAACAAACAACAACCCACACCCAAAAAAAACAACAAGAACCCCAAAACAACACACACACACACACATACACACATACACACATACACACACACACACACACACACACCACACACACACACACACACACACAAACGAAAACAACACACTTACAAAACAAACCACAAACAAATAAATAAAACAACAAACCCAACAACAAACACACAAACAAGAACCCCTGTAAAGGAAACCTGCTCCTTCACTTTCTATCTTGCTTGCTGTGTGTCTGTGTGATGCAGATGCAGATGGTGCAGAGATGCTGTTTACCTTGTCTGACAACTGATCCCGGGGACAGTCGCGACACACATAGGACAGAAACGTCACACACAGATCCGTCATGACGTCATCAAACACTCATCATCCCCATGACGTCATGTAATCCAAAGGCACTCAGCCACTCGTCCGTAACTCCTCAAGAACACCTCTACAAACTCCACGGCCGGCACGTGCAGTGCACAGTACTTCACACAGAAAGCGTCCAGTACACTGGCTCCAACAACGCCTGCTCTGATTTGAGCACTGATGGGCAAAAGTATTTTGGTTTGTTTTCGTTTAATGTCCATTAACAAATATTTTGTCCATGGGCAAACATATGAAATGCTGTGTCTTCACAAATGGTCCAATACTCTCCTTTCACAGGTCGCTGAATGAACTATGTGATTGATGAAGTATCCGTCAGTATTGTTTGTTTTCGGGGTGTAATTATTAGTATTCAGGATTTGACCCTCTGCCTGGAGTGGAATGGGTGTCGCCAGATTCAACTTGCTCCAGGCTCTAACACACTGCCTGACCATTCACTGATTCAGTGCAGTGCAGTGCAGTGCCAACCCCGACGCCTCCTCACGGAGTTAAAGGAAAAAACCCGTCAATTTGACCATCACCAAACTGTGGTAGAGACAGTTAGTATAGGCAGTGAGGCTAGCTGTATGTAGCTAAGGTAAATACCTGGTACAGTCTCAAGTCAACACGAGTCAGGTGTCTGACCTCCACTCTAATCAGATATGGTCAGTGCTGGCAGATATAGAGACATTCCTTCTCCGCTCTATCATAAAACAAACTATGGAGGCTCACTGAATGCAGCCTACAGAGAACTGAAAGCGAAAGATCAAGTCATAAACACTCTCTGTCACCTTCGGTACAAACACACAAACATGGCCGCGAGTCTCTCTGATCTGTCTTTGAACACTGTGGAACAAGTGGCCGCCGTCTCCTGTGACTGATCACCTCACAGTCCACCATCACTGCACCAGGTCAACATTACACTGAAATTATTCTATAAATCAAACCCCCCAAAAGCATACCCACAATAAACCCCAACCAACAACATATGCGTCTTAGAAAAAAACAGGCCAAAACTTCGATCTTAAAAAAAAACCTTCCAAAAGAAGTAGAACACAAAAGTTGATGTGTCTCAAAGCTAAACTGAACGTGTGCAATCTCTTCTGCCCATAGAGCAGGAAGGAAGAAGGGTGACTGCTGACTCACAGAACCTTCCACTGATCGTCACTGGCTGCTTGCTCTCTTCCTTTGAACACAGCAGGGAGCAAATACCCAGAGTTAGCTAGGCTAGCCCAGTACAGTCAGTCCCCAGTCCACACAGTTAGGTGTCTGACCTCCACGGTAATCAGATATATTATATGAATGAATTCCCACCATTCGGCCGGACTGTCACCACACCGCTGGTCCTTCCTTCCTTCCTCCCTCCCTTTGGTCACTTCACGATCAGCGAAGACTACCAACATGCGAATGTTGAACACGGAACATTCATTTTACTTTTCATGCACCTCACAACAATTTTAAAAGCAAACTTTGCCCTGGTTTATGACAAGCTAGCTAGTTGAGCTGGAACAGCAACAGCAGGGTTGACAATGTCGGCAGTGCTCAGTGCCTGTGTGTTGTGTGTGGTGTGTGGTGTGACCAGGCAGGCGGACTGACTGACCGACCACTGGCTGGCCAGAGCTATGACTATGACTGTTGACAGTCGGGCTGACCGAGGGGCAGTTCGTGCGCTGGTCAGGCTGGTCAGCGGTCCTAGCCTCATTAAACACGGCTCAACTGGCGGATTTTACGCGGCTGTGGTCAGAAGCACTGAAGCCAACAGTGAACGGAAAGGCCGGCAGTAGGATGTGAATGGACAGCGAGGTGTTGGCGCTCTTTTCTGACAGCCCGTGGTTTCAATGACACTTCATTAGCGCCCATACCCCACCTGCCCACGCCTCCCTCCCCTCCCCTCCCCTCCCCTGCACTGCACTGGATCAGTCAGTCAGTCACACAGGACAGGACAGGACAGGACAGGACAGGATGAAGGCATGTGCACTGCATTCTGGGGCCGTCACTAGTAGTTATCACTTTGCTTACTTCCGGTGCCAGAGAGGCGCAGAGACGTTTTGGTTAGAGGCTAATGCCAGTGTTGAGTGAACTTCTCTCTTCACTGGGGTAACTAAGTATTGGTATTGGTTCTCAACCGTCTTCAGGACTGCACCACATGCACGACGTACCAGCTTACACGTATGAGCCAGTCTATTCGCAATGGTACTTCACAATTGTTTGTGTTTCTCAGATGAACTTTCTGTCTTGATAATTCGCCTTTCATGCCCTCCCAGGTGGTCAGTCAGTTTTCAGCCTAGCTAATCACGGTGGTCAGTGCATCAGGGCTGTTCTGACCACCAACACATCTCACACATCAACGCACGTCCACAACACTTCAAGTCAACGTCATCTATGAGGTATACAGTCCAGGGGGTACGTACTTAGAGGGGTCCGTTATCAAACGCAGACCTACACTGAGTCAGTCAGTGCCATTCTTAGCATATCTGATTTGATCGTCAGTCACTCCCGTGCCATACCGAGTCAGTATAGAAATGAATGCTTCGTTTCCACGCTGCCTTTCCTCTCTTGCTTTCCTAACAAGAAACGGCTGTTATCGTACACTGGTAAATTTATAGTAGGCCTAGATGTTTTCTTCCCTACAATTCACTGAGCGGTGAGACTCTGCAGTACACCTCTTACGACTAGCTACTGCCAGAGTTCTTTCAGTTTCAACAGCGTTGTCATCACCATTCTGTCTCCTTCCTGTGTTTAAAGTCTCTCCACACAAAGTGTATATGAAGACTAGTGTCATCATTCAAAAGGGACACGAGTTTTCAACACATGTTACTGTCATCACTCCCCACACTTTCTTTCATCAACCTGGAACGATTTTACACTAAACCGAAAGTCTGCAGTGTTAGCAACCACATAAAACTGACTGGACTGGAGAAATATAGGAAAACATATGTTTCTATCTCACTGACTTCTGACTGATAGTGATACACATTCACTGTATCCTACATACACACACTTTCTTCATCACGCCCTATCTTTCTATCTTTCCTCTGGCGAGGAAGTGTGACCGGCTTCAGTCAGTATTGTCCTGACACGCTCAACTGGACAGCAGCAGCAGCACAGCGTGCCTGACACAGGAAGCAGCAGCTCATCTTCCCTAGAAACGCTGCCTGCCTGCCTGCCTGTAGGGATCGCCAGTCAACCTTGGGCCCCAGCCTACACACCACTGCCCTCACAGTCAGCAGCCAGCTGCCGCAGGAAGGAAAACCCTTGTCCCTTGAGAAACACAAACAGCCCTCTGTGTGTGTGTGTGTGTGTGTGTGTGTGCGTGTGTGTGTATGTGTGTGTCTGTGTGTGTGTGTGTCTGTGTCAACCCCACAGGCACAGATCAAGACCACGGCCCTGACTCACTCCCTAAGGCCGGAGTTACACGACAGTCCCCTCTGCATCTTCCTTCTGCACTACCATCAGTTCTGTTTGCCGATCAATTAATATGGACAGGAGAAATCTAGGAAAGTTATGTTCGTGTTTCACTGACATACTGACTGATCCACATTCATTCACCTTTGTCTTCACCTACCCTGTAGTCTAGTAGACCGTTGGGGCACCACCCAAGATTTTGCAGCCAGCTTCCTCCACTCCTGATGTACATTAATTACACGAACGTTAACGTGCGTGTATATCTATGCAGAAGAAGTATGGCCTGTTGCTGTTGTTGCGTTCCCCACGTTAATCAACATCTTGGGCATCAGCCAGACTTTGCACTTCTGTCTCACCTCCTCTCACCTAACATTCCTGTGAAGCTTCAGGTACACACGGGATGAGAGAAGTTTGCGGGTATGGTTGTTTGTAAACACCTCGCCATGATACAGACAGCCATGCTCCGACTTTAGTAGTTGATTTTTAATCCTTTAAAGGAGAGTATTGGTTGTTAATCTAAGAGCTTATTACCGCTGAAGACAAGTTCAACATAGCGATGTAAAGCATAACAACATTCCACGTATCGCTTGGCGCCTTGAGGACATTCCAAAGCGTTCGGCCAGGGCCAAATGAACGCTATGAAAAATCTGTTCATAAACCGGGAGAGTGGGGGGGAGAAATTTCAAATCCAACATGCGTCAAGTGATAAGAATTGAACCTCCACCCTTACCATCTCCAGAGTCAGAAGTCACTCAATCCATTTGGCCATTGTCCCCACTTCAACTTCCGAGGGCAAAATAGATTTTCATTTTTTTCAGATTCCCAACCAACATTGCGAACTCAATACACACACATCACAAGCAAACAACAATACAGCAGAGGAAAAGCATCAAGCTACAGCCTAAAACTTTGATTTGTTGCTTTACAAGATTCAGCGCTATATAAATTCCATACATTATTATTATTATTAAAGGTTTCAATAAAGAAGAACCTCTCTAAGCAGGAAAAGGGCAAAGGAGACGGAGACTTACGAGTCATGAAGACAGGGCAACTGACTTTATGTTATGTATAGGGGGAACACCAACCTTTTCTACTGAGTCTACCATCATTCGTAACGAATATCTACTAGCAGTCTTCACAGCTAGTGTGAACTTATGATGAAGTTGTAGGTTTTGATTTCTAAAAACAAATCAGCAAACCAGCAGAAGAAACAACAACAAACAAACCACTGTTCATCTGACTATTTGCCTGTCTCCTGAGAGAATGACCACAGACCACACTTCTAATTTTTCTCCCTTCATTTCTGGAGGAATCATTCTGGCATTGCACTTCATTCTGTCAGGCAGTGTCTCTTGGCCAAGCTGAACCTGGCGGAGTCCATCTCTCCTCAGATTCAGAATGCATGCTGGGTATGTTAATGTTTCCGTAACCCACCGAACACTAGTAACAGGATCTTTAATGTGCAATATTTTGAGGTGTACACAATGACAATTTAGGCACTATCAGGTCTGCACTTTCAATTGACCAAGGAGATCGTGACAACCCCCACCTTTAATTAATCATCAGACGCTGCTGTCAAGATTCGAACCCATGACTTTATGGGTCCATGGAATGGAAGTCAAACGGTGTAGCCACTCGGCTACAGTGTCCGTTCACAGACTGGAGGGGACTCTTGTTTTCTGTCAGCTCAACGTGTGGTTCTTAAAAAACGACGAGTCACTGAAGAAAACGCAGAAAATGCTGTGTCGATATCATCAGGAAAATAACTGTCTGGGGGAAGTCTCGTAGTCATTCTCTCATTCTGCTGGTGATTACTGTTTCTGATATTTATCTTATTATTTTTGGTTTAGAATGTCGTTCAAGTTTTGTCCCATGTCTTATTATTCTGAGGAGACAAGTGATCTGATAGTCTTGTCTGGAAATCGGTCTCCACACACACACACACACACACACACACACACACACACACACACACACACACACACACACACCATCTGAAAATAAAAGTTTGACTTTGACTTTGACTTTGACTTTGACACACACACACACACCATCTGAAAATAAAAGTTTGACTTTGACTTTGACACACACACACACACACACACACAACACACACACAGAGGCACAGACACACATACACGCACACAAATTAATTGCTTTGGATGTATCCACAATATTTGACAGCAGAAATTGGTGGCAAATGACCCCCCCCCCCCCCCCCTTTATATATATATATATATATATTTTTTTTTTACGATACAAATCATTTTGAGTTTTGCCGCAAATTTGAAAGTTTGTCCTATCCACAGACTCACCCTGTCCACCACACACACACTGTGTGTCGCAGCCCTTAGTCACGAAACTCCCCTACCACCCCCACCCCCCCCCCCACCCCCACCCATCCCCACCCCCAGCCAATCCCCTATCCCCCCCCCTCCCCTCCACATTTTTCGAAGGTAGTCGTGGACGGTCCAGTCCTCCCCTCTCCCCCTCCCCCCAGTCCTACTAGCCCCCTATCCCCTCCACCTCCCCCCCTCCCAGCAGTTAGTGATCGCCTCAACACAACCACGCTCAGTCGTCAGTGACCCACAAACCTGTTTGCTTAAATTCAAAACTGGATTCAACACATCTCTCTCTCAACCCCCCCCCCCCCCCCCCCACTCCGCCCCCCTGACCCATCCCTCCCATCTCCCAGCCCCCCCCCCCCCCCCTCCCCTCCTAAATTGCCACCGCCTCTGGCTGTGTAGTTTGTCCAGTTATGTCTTCAAAGCAGGAAGACACTTGCTTTGCGGACGTTTGATAGAGCCGAGTGTTGACTTTTGAGGCCATAGAGCACTGTGATGATGAAAAACGTCATCACTGTATTTCATCAGTTGAAAAATGTCATTATTGTACTTATTTTAATCAGTTAAATTACTGTGTGTTGGAAAAGATTGCAGCTGATTTACCTCCTCTGTTGAAGGCCACTATTCGATTGATATGATATTTATTCTTGGTTTGATTTCATATCTTACAATGTCAGGTCCCGGAGGAAGCTTGTACACTAAAAACAGATAATAAAAACCATAAAAAACTAAACAAAACAAAACAAAAATCATCTCAGATGACCATCCGCCAGTCAGAACGATATCAAGGCCAAACAAACAAACAAACAAACAAAAAACAACAACAAAGTAGTTCTACAAAAAGTCTAAATCCTACCACATCACAATCATGAAACCCAGGTGATCAAATCGTTTTAACACACTTTATCATAAATAAACTTTAACCAGTAAACATTTTCAGTGTGTACATATTTTGGTGGATCGGTGGTCTAGAGGTAACACGCCTGTCTAGAATGCGAAAAGTCCGGGTCGGGTGTGTGCGTGGTTCGTACCCCGTTTGGGCCCGAAATTTTTCCCCATCCATTAGACCATGAGTGGTGGTCTGGGCGCTAGTCTTTCGGATGAGACGATAAACCGAGGTCCCGTGTGTTACACAAAAATTTTCAGCGCACGTAAAGAACCCACGGCAACAAGAGAGTTGTCCCTGGCAAAATTCTTAGAAAAAAGCCACTCTTATAGGGAAACAAATACAGTTGCAGACCAAAAAAAAAAGAAAGAAAAAGGGTGGCGCTGCTCTTGTGGCGACGCGCCCTCCCTGGGGGAGAGCAGCCCGAATTTCACGCGGAGAAATCTCGTGACTTAAAGTGGTATAAAATATATAAAAAAAAACTGAGCGCTTTGATTTGTTGCTTTACAAGATTCAGCGCTATATAAATTCCATACATTATTATTATTATTATTATTATTTATTTTCAGGACAAAGAAATAGAAGAACGGACAATGATCTCATTTCTTCTTGCCACCAATCCTACGTCTATACTGCTCATCAACAGTCAAACAATATCTTCACATGCAATCGTGACAGCCCTGATACGGCCTCTGTGGTCGGCGGGGCTATAAACAACATGACTGGATCTGGATTGGAGAGCATAGTTAATTGATGGTGCAATCCCTAAATCGGACAGCTCTGCTGGGACTTTAATATAATCAACCCAAGCCAACCAAGGTTTGGAGTCACACAATTATTGATTCGTTACGTAGTTACTTGTAGGATTGAAAACTTTATCCTTTGTCTTCATTAATTAATTTGTTGGTTTTTTAAAAAGAAAATAAAGTCTATGCACCATTCTGAAAGTAGTGTATGAATTATGATGGACTGTTGTTTTTAACACAGTGATGTCATCCGTCACGTATGTGAGTAAAGGGAGGGCCTATTATGACAGGACTGCTATCATACACGTGCATTTGTCCTGTCAACTACGCGCATTCTTTTGTGACGCCCGTGTTCTTCAATAGCATTCTGGTGTATACAAGGGACCATTATTATACCACTAAACACTGCACAACACACAATCTGCCCACAGGGGGCAGAAGTGGGGAGGGGAGAGAGGAAAAGAGGGGGGGGGGGGGGGGAAGGGGATAGTGGGGGAAGGGGGCACGGAGGAGCTGGGGGGGGAGGGAGGGGGGGGGGGAAGGGGGCAGAGGAAGAGGGGAGAGACGGATGGAGGCTGGGACAAAGAGAGGACTGTCATGGTTGTCGCCCCTACTGTACACGCATCCGATTCAGAGTTCATAAATGGAATTTCCTTGTGATTGTGATACTGTGTGTGTGTGTGTGTGTGTGTGTGTGTTGTATTGTACTGTATTGTATTGTATACCACTTTAAGTCACGGCAGATTCCTCTAGATGAAATTCGGGCTGTTCTACCCTCCCCCCCTCCCTCTGCGCGCGCGCGCGCGCGCGCGTGTGTGTGCGTGCGCGCGCGCGCGCGCGTGTGTGGTGTGATGGTGGTGGTGTGTGAGCGCACATAGTGGTGGTGGTGGTGATGGTGGTGGTGTGTGAGCGCACATAGTGTGGTGGTGGTGGTGATGGGTGGTGATGGTGGTGGTGTGTGAGAGCACATAGTGGTGGTGGTGGTGGTGATGGTGGTGGTGATGGTGGTGGTGATGGTGGTGGTGTGTGAGCGCATATAATGGTGGTGGTGGTGGTGATGGTGGTGGTGATGGTGGTGGTGTGTGAGCGCATATAATGGCGGTGGTGGTGGTGATGGTGGTGGTGTGTGAGTGCATGTAGCCATAAAGGTCATTATATATATATATACA
Organism: Rapana venosa; assembly: GCA_028751875.1. Lineage (NCBI taxonomy): Eukaryota > Metazoa > Mollusca > Gastropoda > Neogastropoda > Muricidae > Rapana > Rapana venosa. The sequence goes on from CM054141.1 coordinate 67,759,256, forward strand.
TATATAAAATGACAGAGGGAGAGTGACACACATACAAAGGCAAAGAGAGAAGAGAGACAGAGAAAGAGAGAAAAAATATGAAAAATTGATCACACAATACAAAAGATTACGTGCATGGACACAGCTGACAACTGTTTTGGGCATTCCCCAGCTTGGAAACCTGAAGGTTTACCCACAGTAACATGTAAAGGTAAAGGCCTTCATTCACCCCGCTTGAGAATGACTAATGAGAACGTTTTTTAAGTAAACACTGGATGACAAGTTTGTCTGTGTGGCTGCTATCAAATACCTTCCCATACAGCCATACTCCAACTTCAGACAACTTTTTTCTTCCTTTGATGGGAGGGAGTACAGATCGGTAGGCTAAGAGCTTGTCATGGCTGAAGGCAGTTTCAACATAACAGTTCCAATCTTGTTGTTTATAGCCCCGCCGACCACAGAGGCCCAATCGAGGCGGTACAGCACAACAGCTAAAAGCAGACGGGACGGGATAGCCCAGTGGTTTGAACATTGCGCTCGCAATCTGACGACCCGGGTTCGATTCCCGTTCAAGGGGATATTTTCCCCTGGAGTTAAGATCAGTACAGACTCCACTCTCCCAAAAAGTCCTTCGGATGAGACTATAAACCGAGACCCCGTGTGCGAACGCACGCAGGACATCTTGCGCACACGTTAAATCCTGTTCCGCTTTTCATTAAGAGTAGGCCATTGTGTGCCGGTGGGAACAGATGACAGAATTGACAAAACCGCATACACACGGAAACTGGATGTAAAAAAGCACATAAGTGCTTATTCCATTATCCTCGATATAAAAGAATAAAAGAAAAAAAAGAAGAAAAAGAAGAACTCTTAACTAGGCTTTGGCAATTCGCTTGGATCAATAACTGAGAAAGCTTTTGCCCTGGGCCAAGCCAAGATACAATCTTACCATTCTGTTACACACACGACAATGATAGCACCCGACAACGCTGTCATCTCGAGCACACACAGGCACACACTTATATACTTATAATTATGCAAACGTCTTGTTATAGACATTTTAGATCCGCACGTAAGTTTGTAATGTAAGCGCGGGCAGTTGTATCTAAAGTGACGAGTAGAAATCCTGTCCGAGTCATTTGACATATCAAATCATGCCACTAACGAAGTTGACAGATAAATGAACAAATATATTGTGCACACACACACACACACACACAGAGTCACAGACAGACAGTCAGTCAGACAGACAGACACACGCAGTCACAGACAGACAGACAGACAAACGCAGTCACAGACAGACAAACGCAGTCACAAAAAGACAGACACACGCAGTCCCCAGACAGACAGTCAGTCAGTCAGACAGACGACACACGCAGTCACACACACACAACACACACCACACACACACACACACACACACACACACCACACCAAAACCCCACACAGTACACCCCATATCAACACCGCCACCACCACCAACATCATCATCCTCATAACACACTGCACTGACCTGTGATGCTGATGCAGAAGCAGAAGAAGCAGCAGCAGCAGCCGAAGATGGCTGGGGTACGGCAGAGGGCAGGGAGGAGGAGGTCTGGCTGTGTGCTGGGCGGGGGGAGGACTCGCAGCTGGTGCCCAGGGACCCGGTGCCCGTGTCCGACTCCCCCTCCCAGTTCAGCTTCTGCACGGGCACCCCGGGCACCGGGCAGGGGGAGTGGCGGGGCACCCGGGCAGCAGCAGCAGCAGCAGGAGAGGAAGAAGCAGAGAGGGGCGGGAAGGGCAGCGACGGCAGCCAGTGGCCGCTGGAGTACTGGTAGCTGCAGTACCGCTTGTGCAGCGCGTCCAGCAAGGTCCGCGAAATCACCGGCATGGTGTGCACGTGCGTGGTGTAACCTTGACCCCCAGCACGGGCACTGGGCCCCAAGGTCAGGCTGGAGGGGTCGGAGGTCACCATGCTGACGCCCATCTTGGGCGCGGCTGTTCTGGCCGTGCCGGTCAGCACGGGCCCGTGCCAGGTGCGGGCATACTTGGGCTTGAGGAAGAGAGCGCTGGGGGCGGTCCTGTCTCTGCCGGCCTCATCCCGGCAGGGCTGCGGGGACCAAAGTGCGGATGAAGCCTGCGAGGAACCGGGGGGGTTCTGGTCCGATGGCGCCCGAGTCTGGCGCCGCCGCCACCGCTCTGGCTGAGGCGGGGAGGGGGCGGTGAAGGAGGACAGCGCCAAGGGGGGCAGGTCCTCGCAGCCTGAGCGGGTGAGGTCTTCGCCGCTGCTGCAGCTGACCCCGGTGTGCGAGTTGCTGCGCCGTGCCGATTTGCGCCGCTGCAGGACCGGGGTCAGCGAGTTGACCATCACCTGCATCTCCGGCACCTCGTCCGGCAGAAAGCTGAAGTTCTCCTTGCCTTGCTTGGTGTCAGGGCTGCCCGTGCTTTCGCCCGCAGTCCTGTCTTTAGCGGCAGTGGGTTTGGGGGCGGTGTCTGATTTGTCTTTAGCGGCAGAGGGTTTGGGGGTGGTGTCTGATTTGTCTTTAGCGGCAGAGGGTTTGGGGGTGGTGTCTGATTTGTCTTTAGCGGCAGAGGGTTTGGGGGCGGTGTCTGATTTGTCTTTAGCAGCAGAAGGTTTGGGGGTGGTGTCTGATTTGTCTTTAGCGGCAGCAGTACAGGGTTTGGGGGTGGTGTCTGCTGGCTGTCTTTGGTTAGCATGCTTTCGATCCTTCTTTGAATGTCCTAAACTACAATCTCTCTGCTTTTGTGCGTGTTGCTTGCATTGTGACTCTTCTCCTACTTGTTTGCTTTTTGAGTGGTTCGACTGATTGCTTTCGCTTTTGTGGACTGCACTTTTGGAGGTTTGATGATGGTCAGTCAAATGCTTGCCTCCGTTTTTCTGTTTGTGACCCTTTCCCTTGCAGGACGAACACTTTCTGCTGTCTGACCACACCTCTGCCCCGATGACCTCGTGAGAGGGTCCGAAATGGGCAGGCTGTTTTCTGTTAGGCTGGTCACTGACATGACCACTGATGCAAGGAGCAGGCCCACTCTCTGGCACACAGCTGTCCGAAAAGCGGACGAGGTCTTCCTCCTCTTCCCCGTGTTTCACAGCGTCAGCAGTTTCTGGCGCGACTCTCGGGGACTCCACAGCCTCGGGCTGCTGAGTTGACACGTCCGCAGCCTTGAGGTCTTCCTTAGAACTGCCGGCGGAGGGACTGGAGTCCATGGGAGAGGTCTGACAGGCCGTGTCCACGTGAGGCAGGAAGTGGGCGGCACTCAGGGCGCCATCGGACATGGTCTGCACCTGGGCGTCGCGGCAGTGCACCGCCCGCTTGTGGGGCAGGCTGTCGACCAGGCACTGGGCGGCGTCCCTCTGCCTGGGACTGCTGATGCCGCACCCAGCCTCCTCCTCCTCCTTCACCGCCCTCTCTGCTCCTGCTCTCGTCTGCTGGAACCTGAACTGCTACTACTACTGCTGCTGCTGCTGCTGCTGGTGCCAGGTGACCTCACTGATGCAGACGTTGACGCCTTGCTGTCCTCTTCTCGCACCACCAGGGTGCTGGATACCTCTAGGCCTCCTGGACGTTCACTCTCAGCAGGGAGACTCGTTGCTTCTGGGCCTTGGGCTTGCTGACCACTCTCTCTTTGGGGCAGTGACCGGTCAGTGTGGAGGTGAGGGAGGTCAAGGTGACCCGGGGTGTCATGGTGCTGAGGGCGGCTGACAGGGTCCAAGGCTGCTCCCTGCAGGGCCTCAGCTCCGGGCGCCCTGGCAGTGCAGGGCAGGGGCTGAGGGAGGGCGTGGTCAGGGGCCGCACAGGAGGGGTCGGGGGTTTGATCCTGCTGCGGCAGCGGTAACTGGACACCCTGCTCACACACCGTCATAGGGGGCCCTGCCTGCACACACATAGAGATAGCGACACTCACTTTACAGTAACCAACTGTGGGGATATGAAAGTGCGGGGAAATGTGATACAATAAGCAACACCTTAAAGATGCATATGATATCTGTCATATGAGCGAAAGTACGTTGCGCTTCCGTTAAGTGCCTGGCAAGTCAGGCCCAGCGCATCCGACCTCGGGCGTAGGAAAGAATTGTTATCTTTTAAATATTTCTGGAAAAAAAGGCAGGAGAAAGGACCAAGAACGCAGAAAACAGACAAGAAGGAGGTGACAGGAAGAAAAGGAACAAGGCAGAATCAAAGAGAGAGATAGAAAAGAGGGAATTTCTAGCACAGAATTTCCAGATGGTGGGGATGATATTTGTACTGAAAGGTCCCCAGCATCCTAACGGGGGGATTTTGCTGAAACCAAATCCAACCTCAAACTTCACACACACACACACACACACACACACACACACACACACACACACACACACACACACACACACACACCACACACACCACACACACACACACACACACACACACACACACACACACCTTTCAAAATCGAAAACTACTACCTGAGACAGAACCACTTTGATTCCTGGCTGACAGAAGCGACACACACACACACACACACACACCCACACACACCCACACACACACACACACACACACACATACACACACACACACACAACACCTTTCAAAATCGAAAACTACTACCAGAAACAGAACAACCAGCACTTTGATTCCTGGCTGATAAAAGCGACACATCTGTCCGCCTATCCTAGTTTGTAGTTAACAGGCACACACAATACACATACTACCGAACAACACTACTTATGGGTATCATTCAAATAAAATCACTCTTTGGTACAGTGCACTGGACATTGCAGTGACTCTCACACAGAACAGACAGACATACATACACACTGGCCCGGCTAACGGCAGGTCTGGTTTTCTTCTCCTGACCTTTTCTAGTGTCAGTGGCTGACCTTTCGTTGGGAAGTCAATGAGGGTTGACTTCTTTTGCGGAGTGCAGCGTTATCAGTTAGGCCTAGTGGAAAGTTGGTTTGTTGTTTTTTTCTATTGTCAACTGCCCTCTTCAGAATACTGCCAGAGAGGGAGAGAGAGAAAGAGAGGGAGAGAGAGAGAGAGAGAGAGAGAGAGAGAGAGAGAGAGAGAGAGAGAGAGAGAAGTCTGTCTGTTGTCCCTCTTTGGGTTCCATTCCCACCTGAGGGTAATAATTACGAGTGGTACGTAGCAGTCTGCACGTAGTACGCGTAATGTGTGTGAGTGTGTGTGTGTGTGTGCGTGAGGAGAGAGTGGAGGGAGAGAGAGAGAGAGAGAGAGAGGAGAGAGAGAGAGAGAGAAACGATGATGGTGATAATGGTGATGATGGACAGAACTCGAACTGGCGTGTTTTATTGAGGGTGACTGGATAGGCCAGAGACCTCATTACACCAGGCCATCACGAAAAGAGAAGATAAAAAACAAACATAAAGATATCTGTAACTTAAACACACAACAAGTCACTTAGTTAATATGTGTACGATGAACTACTCACGTTACTATAGTCAGTGAGCTGATGTGTGTGTGTGTGTGTGTGTGTGTGTGTGTGTGTGTGTGTGTGTGTGTGTGTGTGTGTGTGTGTGTGTGTGTGTGTGTGTGTGTGGGTGTATGTGTATGTGTGTGTGGGGATGCTGAACATGTATATGATGTTGCAAAAGACACCTATGATAGGTTGGTTTCAGCAAATGTTCCGTCAGAAACGAAAAACACATTGTACACACATACTTTTGAAGCAGCAGCAGCAAGCTAATAGCTGATAGGGTATTCCACCATCAAACAAAATGTATGGTAGTTTGAAACACAAAAGTATGACAAGTTATGACATGTACGACCCTACAAGTTAAACCCCCTTTGGAAATCTGTTAGGACCATTGGTACTAAGTGTATTATCAATGTTTCTGAATGATGGCTTTCACAGATACTGTGTTTCGCTGTGATGACATTAGGCTCTACCATTCCCATGCTGTCGTGTGTACATCGTGTGTGTGTGTGTGTGTGTGTGTGTGTGTGTGTGTGTGCGTGCGCGCACACGCGCGCGTGTGCGTGTGTGTGTCTGTGTCTGTGTGTCTGGAGGGGGGGGGGAGGTAGGGGAGGTCAATAATTGTATATTTTGACAAGAGCTGTTTAGCTTACGCCATTAAATCTTCGAGTCTATCTGTCTGTTACACTGCCAGACTATCTGTCTGCTGTCTGTCTGTCTGTCTCTGCCTCTGTCTGTCTGTCTGTCTGTCTCCCCAGACAAGTCACTAACAAGGTAGAAAGCCCTCTGACAAGAGAACATGCAGTAGCTGACGAGGAACAGGAGCTGACAAGAACAGGAGCTGACGAGGAAAACAGGAGCTGAGGGACAACACGTACACTCTTCCCTGCTATCTCTACCACTGTGTGGCCCACAACGCTGATTAGCTCCGCCCAGTCGGGTTGTCTGCCCTTTTGTTTTGACAAAGTTCATCTTATCTCCAACTGAGATGTTTAATCTATAATTGAGACATTGAAAATTAGTACATTATCAATACAAACACGATAACGACTGACAACAACAGAGAGAAGAACACTTGTATGAAATCCTGTTTCCAAGACACACCCACTGCATGTATTATTAAGGTTTTCAAGGTTTTTGTATCATCCATAGTCAGACATTTAATCGATAACTGAGACACTTAACTTTTGTTATATTATTAATACAAATACGATGCAGAACTACAAGAACAGACAATAATAATAATAATAATAATAATACTTTTATAAAATCTGGTCTAACAGGCACATCCTATAATTTTTTTATATCCATGGTTTTATATCTTACTTTCCTGTGACCAGAACCTTTGTCAATAATGGATGTAAGCTAAGTGCAAAGGCCTATACTAGAATGTTGTTATGCAATAAAATACTGCATAGATATATATCGCCTTTAGCTATGACAAGCTCTAAACATAACAAACTGCACTGTCCTTTTGACGAGAACCCCCCCCCCCCCCCCCCCCCCTTTTTGTCCAAGTATGGCTACCTAAATGACAAAGTACTTGCAGGCAGATTTCTCATCCAGTGTGTATTTTCATTCTCACCGTGATTCCCAGGTGGGATGAGTGAGTCAGCATATTTTGGGTGACCCCTAGAGTGCTAATATGGGGAACGCTCAACAACAACAAAAACCAACAACATTATCATCCTAAAGCAGAAACAAATCACCCACACTAATGATATCTCAAATACGATATCTCAGTCCTTCGGATGAGACTATAAACCGAGGCCCTGTGTGCGAGCGCACGCAGATCATCTTGCCCACACGTTAAATCCTGTTCCGCTTTTCGTAAGAGTAGGCCATTGTGTGCCGGTGGGAACAGATGACAGAATTTACAAAACCGCATACACACGGGGGACTAGATGTAAAAAAGCACATGAGTGCTTATTCCATTATCCTCGATATAAAATTAAAATAAAAGACAAGAAACACAGTTTTGATTACAGCGCATCACCACAGAACTAAAATACATGAAACTACCAAAGCAGACATCAGCCAGTCGGTTCATAAAGTGTTGACCCCATCAGGATACAATAAAAAACAAACTTGTTATCCTGCAACCTTGCTACGAGAGAGAGAAAGAGAGAGAGAGAGAGAGAGAGAGAGAGAGAGAGAGAGAGAGAGAGAGAGAGAGGGGAGGGAGGGGGTGGGGGTGGCAGGTAGGGGTGTAGCAAACAGCCTTGACCGAGACCCTCTTTCCCACACCCCCTAGTATAGCCCATACTAGATCCCCAAAACGGCACAGCCCCTGTCGACATAGAAGAGAGTTTAGAGAAGGTTAGATCACACATCCCGGCTTCCCGTGATGGGGGCTCTGGTGTTATAGGGGTATACCACTATCACCAACTGGTACTATGCATGGTCACGAACAGGTACCACTGTCATTAGTTGGTATCACATGTCATCAGCAGATAGAACTGTCCTTGGGGGAGGGGGGGGGGGACCACTTTCATGAAGCAGTACAACTGTTTCTTCGGGTACCACTGTATTAATGGGTGCGTGTGCCACTGTCATTGATTGATGGATACCATCGTCACTAAGGGATACCATTATCATTAACACTGGCCATAGTTATCAACGTATACTACTGTCACTAATGAGATCCATTTTTTCTTCTTATCAGACATCACTGTCACAAAGGGGTGCCAGTGCAACTAACGAGCCCCACTGTCATTATCATCTACAATTGTCATTAACAGGTATCACTGTCACTACTAACAGGTGCCACGGTCACTAACAGGTACCACTGTCCTTAACAGATACCACTATCTTCAGTGGGTATGACCGTCACTGGCAATGACGGGAAGTACCATCGCTGATGAGTACGGTACAAAACGCTAAGTTCCACTGATTCTAACATAAAATTAATTAGATGGTAGTTCAGAACTTATTACCATACCCTTTACTGTATCAAAAGTAATAACGTAAACGCAGAAAAAACAGATACGACAGAATACAGAGAAAATAACGACAAACAAATTCACTGTGTTTGGGATAAATTGAAGCCCTCTACCCACGCAGCCCACCAGGCCCCAACTGACCGACTTCTCCCATAACTGCTTGGGGAGTTATTGGGGCACTGCACTGCACTGAATGTTTCAGGTAATGTATCGCCAGCAAGTGGAACCTAGCGGAGTCCACCGCTCGCTAGGTATCAGGGTGCATGCTGGGTATGCTTGTGTCATCCATGTCGCCGGCCCTAGCTGGCCTACTCTCGTAAAAAGAGGAGGTGGTGTTTTGATGTATGTGGAAGATGTGGTGATGTGTGAGGTCCCACGCGTAAGTTCGGTTTAGAGTCTCATGTGGAGCACATTCAGGGATAGTGATTGAAGTTCCAACTCTTGACTCCGAGGGAACATTCCTTCCAACAGACACTTCAGCAGAGACTCGAACCCCACATCCTTTCTTACCATCCTTACCTTAACTTTAACCTTAATTCTCTCTGTGCCAGGGGGCACACAAGGCTTATCCTTTATATGTATGTATTCTATTACTTTCTTAGATATGTTTTAATCACTGCAAAGCAAATTTCCTTTAAACAGAGGACAATAAAAGAATTGAATTGAATTGAATTGAATTGAATTGAACATCACTCCTCCACTGGTTCCGGTCTGCAGCTGTGCGTCGTGCGGCGTTCCACGTGCTCCAGCCTGCGCCGTTCCGCTCTACTTCTACCATTCGTCGCCATGTTGTTTTTGGGCGTCCCCTTTTCCTTCTCCCTTCAGGTGTCCATCCGAGGGCAACAGCACAGTCGTCACTCCTGTCCTGTCTTAGGTCATGTCCGATCCAGTTCCATCTCCGTCTTCTAATCTCCTGGCTGATTTTTTCTGCTCCTGCTATCTCTAAGACTGTCTTGTTGGAAATGTGTTCTTGCCATCGGATCTTGAAGATCCTCCTCAGACATTTGGTTTGGAAAATGTCTAGTTTCTCTTCTTCTTTCGTTAATTTCCATCAGGTCAGGAATGTGGTGCCTGAACCACGAGACTGTCCTGCCCCGCCCCCTCTCCCCACAAAGCCCCAGATGGAAACTAAAACTAAAACGGTTCCTCGGCTACTTCTCTGAGGTGGACCAAGGGTAAGATTTCTCTTAAATGTATGCAACCAGATTTCCTTACCACCAAGGTAGCTGCATTCCGACTCCGGAAACCCCCCCCCCCAAAAAAAAAAAAAACCCACCAACGAAACAAACTTAAAGAGACTTTGAGTTGATTCTAAAAAAAAAATCAAAAAAAAATTACTACTACCACAAAGCATGTGTCATTAATTTAACCATCGCTAAAAACAATTCGTGGCGGGCGACAACCATCTTACCCACTCACCTATCATCCACCCCCACCCCCTCACCTGCTCCCGTACCCATACTCCACACCCCATTCACCCCCTACTCAGGGTATCTGTACAGCTAACGTGTAGAGGTGCACGTCGGCTGGTTAATGATGAACAACACTGCACTACCAGCCGCCAAACAGACGTATCCAGATAAACTAGCCTAGTATAGGAGGTAGGGGAAGAGTGGAGGACGATTGGACTGCCAATGTTTTAAAGTTACGTTACAGGGTTGAGTGGTACTGGACGACTGAGCTATGTCGTTAGCAGTTAGTTTCCTCATTGTTGATCCACACTACACTTTGTTCACTTTGTGTCTGTCCGACCACCAGCACAGCACAGCAGTGCAGTGTGTGAGGCTTGTTTTAACCGACAATATTGTGTTTTTTTTCCTTCTCTTTTTCTCTCCCTCTCAAACTTGTGTAAGATAAGAGAGAGAGAGAGCGAGAGAGAGAGAGAGAGAGAGAGAGAGAGAGAGAGACAGAGACAGACAGACAGACAGACAGACAGACATATATTATTATCTATTTAAAAAAAAGTCTATTATTCTTTTATTTCGAGTATATGAAATAAGAACTCATGTGCTTTTTTTCATCTAGTCCCGTGTGTATCAGTTTTGTTAATTTTGCCCATCCGTTCCTACGCAGAGCGAGTGAGAGAGAGAGAGAGAGAGAGAGAGAGAGAGAGAGAGAAAAGACAGAGAGAGAGAGACCGAGAGAGAGACAGAGAGAGAGAGAGAGAGAGAGAGAGAGAGAGAGAGAGAGAGAGAGAGAGAGAGAGAGAGACCGAGAAAGATACAGAGAGAGAGAAACAGAGACAGACAGAGAGACAGAGACAGACAGGGAGAGAGAGAGCGAGAGAGAGAGAGAGAGAGATCCATGGTTTATGCTGCCCCCCCCAAAAAGCTGCTTTCCAAAGCCAAGTGGCCTGTAATGCTTATTGAGGGATGTGTGTTAAAAACAACCACAGATGTTTTACATTGTTTTCATGTCCAATCTTTTGACCTCCTTGAATGGGTGGTGTCCATTCACGCACGTTACAGGTCTCACAGCACAGTGCAACGACCTTTTCAGGGGTCAAATGGCGTGCGTGCCATTGTGATAGTATTCGACTTCTCTGTCATAGCTTGCATTCCCCTTTCTCTGGCGTCCTATTTTTGACAGATTTGTTTGTCAAGGACTTGACATATGTGATGTGTGTGTGTGTGTGTGTGTGTGTGTGTTAAGTGCGCGCGTACCTCCGAACACACGCAAACAAACACAATATCACTTAATGTGAAAAGACGTTAAATTAAAGAAGAAACACACACTCACACACACTGTGA
>CM054141.1:67775350-67795350 GCA_028751875.1 Rapana venosa
ATACAGTACAATACATCACTACCAACACGACATTAAGAGGATTGAACTTAGGCCACTGCAGTGTGGGGCTGTGGCAAGTATTGTTATTCATGACCACTAGTGCCAGTGTACACATCTTGACACCACCTCAGGTCAGTGACTGTCCTGACACCTAACGGTCTAATTTACACACACACACACACACACACACACACACACACCTACCTGATATCACTGATAGAGAAAAGACGTAAAAATTTAAAGAAGGAACGAACACACACCTGAAAAAAGCCCCAGTTTGAAATTGACTTAACGTGACTTTATAACACACACACATCTTGCACTATTACCCCAAACTCAATACCCGTAACCTTTGCGGAAAATCCTGTATAACAAAATGGCAAATTATAATTAAATTATTACACCAGGAAGAATAATTTTGATCCAAAGAAATAACAAAACGCCGGAAACCTATTTGAACGACGCCGGAAAATAAATATTGGGTAATGGTGAGCCTCGCGCGCGTGTAGTTTTTTTTTTTCCTATTGGCCAAAGAAGAAATTGGGCCAAACCGGAGAGAGAGAAAGAGAGAGGAGAGAGAGAGAGACAGAGAGAGAAGAGAGAGAAGATGAGATAGAGAGAGAGAGAAAGACCAAACAGACAACACAGACAGAGACAGAGCCACGAAAGGCAAACATACAGACAGACAGGCAAGAGACCAAGAGACAGAGAAACAGACAGAACAAGAACAGAGGGAGACAGAAAAAGACGGTAAAAGGAACAAAGAGAGACAAGACCTGAGAGCCAAAGACAGACAAAAAAGAACTGACAGACCAGCACAGAACAGATGAACACTACTGGAAATAGAGACAGACAAACAACAGACAGACCAAAGAAGACAAGGGTAACTGAAAAAACAAAAAAAAATAGTTTCACTCCTGTTCGTAGTGAGTACAGTTTAAATGCAGCTTTTATTTCTTCCAAAAAAGCAAGTTTGTGTGGTTTATTTTTTGGAAAATGCACACCGTTGAAAAGTTAATAAAAGCTGAACCAAAGAGGGGGGAAACAAAAGACAAGAAAAAAAGTAGTTTTTCCTTGTAGCTCTGCCAAACAATCAAGATAGCTTCCCCAAGATAAGTCCTTATTTTCGTTAGCAGGGGGTAAAAAGTATTACCCCCTTTTTTTTTTAATCTTTTCCTTTCTTTTTCTTTTTTATTTTGTGTGGTGTGGATAAGGATAAATAATCAGGAAACATTTTGATTCTCCAAGTGATTTTTTTTTTCTAAAGGTTAAATTGTTTTTGACTTCGCGGAACATATGTTTCTTTTCTTTCTTTGGTTAGCCTTTCTTTCCCTCCCAATTTTTTAATCTTTTTTATCATCCAAATTTTTTTCTTTTTTTTTTGGCTTATCTTTGCTTCTTAATTTTACAGTTTCCCTCAATTTTTTTTTTCTTTTCTTTGATTTTGTTTTTGGTGTTCTTCCTACCTTTCCTTTTTTTTTTTTTCTTTTCATTCTTTTCTTTCTTAAATTTTCCTTCTATTCTATTCTTGTCGTCCTTGTAAATTTTCTCTCGGTTCTCTCCTCTCATCTCTCCATCCCATCTTCCTCCTCTCAAACACCTCTCATCTCCTCCTACTCCTCTCTTCTCTCTCTCTTCTCTCTCCCTCTTTCCTCCCATCTCTCTCCTACTTTCTTCTTCCTCTCTCTCTCTCTCTCCTTCTCTCCTCTCTCTCTCTTTTCCTTCTTTTCTTTCCTTTTCTTTCCTGTCTTTCTTGCCCTTTTTCTTGCTTCCCCTTGCTTGCTATTCTTACCCTTTCTTTCCCTTTTACTTGCTGCATTTTTTCTTTCCTATTTTGTCCTTTTTTTGGGGGGGTTACTTAAAAAAAAGTGTCCCCCAGTTGGAACAATGCGGAACATTGTCCCTCTTTTTTATCTCTTCACGCTTTTTCTTTTTTCCCCCTGTCTGTCAATCTATCTGTCCTGTCGCTGTTGTCCTGCCTTGTTTTTCTTCCTTACTGTCTTGAGAAAGAATGCGTTCCTTGAAAGTCCGATTGCATGCTTGACTGATTCTGGTTGGGTATTTTTTATAAAATTGATTTATTTTTCTTCCAGTTTAGTTCCACTTTCATTTTCTTTTGTCCCCCCACCTCCCGTCCCCCCACCCCAGGCCCTTCTTTTCATTGCTCCCCCCACCCTCCCCCCCCCCCCCCCCCCACCTTTACACGAAAGATTGGGATGACAGTGGAAGCGCAAAGGTCAGAAGTCCCGACAGTTTCTCTTTTTTTATGTTTCTTCTGATTAAAAACCGTGTCCCCCTGTTTTCCTTTTGGGCAGTTGAACCCGAATGTCAAAAACCTTACGTATATCAAAGCACATATGAAAAACCAATGTTGATACATGGTAATAAAAATTTACAAGGCAACAATAATTATCCACTTAAGCAGTTTTTTTTTTCCCTACCCAGGTTTAAGACAACGATTTTACTAAACATATTTGGTCCACCCTTTTTCAAAAGAGAAAAACGATAAAATACCCCTCCCCCCCACCCCCCCGAAACCACACATAACACACACAACACACAACAGACCACACACACACCACACACCACACACACACACACCACACACACACACACACACTCAACCAGAAAAAACCAACCCCTAGGGAGATTATTTTCTTTGTCCCGGTCTCCAGTCTGCCCTCTGTGGTGTGTTGTGTTTGTAGTGTTTATGGGTGTGTGTGGTTGTGGTGTGTGCCGTGCTGTGCCGTGCGTGGTGTAACAAAAAAAAATGGTGTAAGTTGCCGCACGAGCGACGGTGGAGCCGTGATTGTGAGTGCACATGCGCACACAATCTGTAGCATGGGAGGAGGGAATTGGCCAAGCAACTCTGGCGGTATTTTTTTTCCAGGTTTACTACTCCAAAATTTCCAGGGTAAGAATTCCCTTCCTCTTTTTATAACCAACCCACTTTAAAGAGACGCCTACAGCCGAAGTGGTTATAAAAAACCGATTTTAGATTTTCCAATTCCCGTTATTGATCCCATTGAAGTCGAAGGTTCGAAATCTCGGCCAATTGGGCGTCTGATGAATTTATGGTGGGGAATGTTTTAACGATTCTCCCTGGTCAAACTTCCAGAAACTGAACCTATGATTCCCTTCGTGTATGAGAGAAGGGTACAAAATATTCCACGATAAAGATCCTGTACATCACGTCAGATTTCTGCAGGATCGGGCAAAGGTAGAATTACCTAGCAATGCCCATCCAGGTAAAAAAAAAAGCATGACTTGCCTACAAGACCAGAACGAGTCATCGGCCGGAAGGCCCCAGCCAAGCGGGGCAAGAGCTTCCAATCAGTCCACAAGCCACCAGGACAAACCCCACCAGGCACATCGCCCCGGACCCCGGGGAAGGGAACCGCAAAGACGAAGATAGTAGAGGAGATAAATTCATTCTACCAGCGGCTTCCTTTTTGTCCCCCCACCTACTCAATTCCACCCCGTAATTTTTTTTATTTATTGGTGGTTTTTAAGGGGAAAAAAACACAACAAGGTTTGTATTACAAACCCCAGCAGCAGAAGCAGAAAAATAGGCAAAAAATAAGAGGACCCTGCCCAGGACAAAACTGTGTGTCCCAAAAACGTCGCCCGTACTAGCTGACACTATTCAACAATCCACCTACCCAACTGGGCCAGATGGTAGTACCCCCCTGGCCTTCCAATACTAAAGGGAGAAAACCTGCAGTGGTCAAAGAAGGGTCCAAACATTTTTAATGACCCCCCTTCTCCTCCTCCCTTCCCCTTCAAAAAAAAGAAAACATGGTTCCCGTTCTAGCAAACTGTCCCCCTTTTAAAAAAAAATAACTCCTTTTATTCGGTTTGAGGATTACCGACACCAATCACACGGCCATTTAAAAAAAGAAGTCTTTTGGAAAATGAGGATGGCGACCCAGCAAGATCTACCCAAGGATTGTATACACCTGGCCCCATATTTACCAAGATGCCTGGAACCATTTATATAACAATTTGAACCACATCGACAAGATACTCAATATTAGATAACCAATTGAAACCAAGATTAATAAAAGATACCTTAAAAACATTAAACTAACCCACTAACCAATATAACTTCAAACACCTATATTAAAATGGATCCATTCATCAGATTACACCAACATTTCACACCAAACTGATAACATCTCCCAGATACTGCCCGAATATTTGTCAACACTGACCATATCCCACCAAGAAGCTAACCATATACATCAACAAGACAAAACCAAACACGATTTTAACTTTAACACTAAAATACACAGACCCACATAACCAAAGAAAAACTAACGATTAAAATACACCAGACGCTATCACCAAACCGAGCCAAGTTAAGATCAAACTACAAACGTTTATATTGGAACCCATTACCAAGATACAAAAAAACATCAGCTAAAGAAAAACCTCAATATTTGTGCCATGCCCACGTTTAACCACCTCCATGGATTATTTATGGCTAAACTTGTTTTGCTGTTTTTTTTATGGTTGTGTTGTGTAGGTGTGTTAGTTGTTGTTTGATTGGATTTTTTTTTTTTTTTTTTGGGGAGGGGGGGGGGGGGGGGGGGGGGGGGTTGTTGTCCAAGGTAAACTTGTGATGAGGGATTCTAAGAACGAAGGGGTCCCCCAAATAGAAAAAAATAAAAAAATTTAAAAAACAAAAAACAAAAAAAAAACAATGGACAGAACATTAGCCAAGACAGACGTGCAGCAAAGACAAGACCCTGCCCCGTTTGGCTGGTGAACCCTCAGGTAATTTCAGCAAAACAACACAACATAAGTGGAGGGAATTTACGAAAAAGCGCAGTCCAGTGTGTGCAGTGGCCCGCAAGTGCAAGCAGGTCCCTTTCCAAGTGGGAAGATGTGGGGAAGTGAGAAAAAAAGAATAATTTAACTTTAAGCAAGAAAGAATTTGTCCAATCTTTTTTTTGACGTGAGAAAAGCAACATAACCCAAAACCCAAACCACGAACTCCTAACCCCTTTAACATAGGATTTGGGTTTCCACCCGAAACCCCTATCCCCCACCACCCTCCCACCCCCCACCCCACCCCACTTCTTTGTCTCTTCCTTTGCGGCCTGTGAGGGCCGGGTAATGTTTGGCCAACCCTGGTCACATTTTATCGGGTTTTAGACCTCATTGTCCACGTTAAGTAAGGCTGGTTAGCCGTTTATTTGACCACCTGGGGAAATATAACGATCGACCCTTCCAGGGTTTGGTTTCCGCCTTGATCTGTATTTTCCTCTGTCCGCATCTGGTCTCTCCCTTTGTCACCCTTGTCCCCCCCCTCTCTATGTTTTTAATCTGTCCTCCCGCTCTATGCCTCCCTTGTCCCTCCCTCACTGCTCCCCCCCCCCCCCCCCCCCCCCACCTTTTTACCCTCCCCCCTCTCTCGCCTGAAAATGCTCCTAAGACGTTTGCCTTGAAAAACCTGGCGTTTGTAACACGCTTTTTCCCCCTTATCAATGTTTTTTAAAAAATGCTTAGAAACGATATAAAAAAATGAACAAAACGCTTATACCAAGATAGAAAGTTGGAATGCGGCCAAATTCATGCAAATGAAAAACTGGCCGCAAAACTATACCCTAAAATTTCCCCCTTTTGGTGAAACCTCGGAGCACTAGCCGAGGAATCGATAAAAAAAAATCCACAGAAAGCTAGTTTTAGTATTTTTTTTTGTTTTTTTTGAAGGGGATTTCTAATTCCAGAATTTAACATACCTCTGCTTATATTAAACGGAACAAATCCTTTAAACCAAATCACTAGAATCACGGTTTTTGTTTTGTTTTATTAATGATCTGTCCTTTTTGGCGGTAAGGTTAATTAATCTCGGTGCTTATCATTTTTACCTTTTCCCAAGTCTTTAAACTGGTTTGGATGGGTTTTGAAACAGCCAAAGGGGATTTTATCTTGCATTCCCGCCCCTCCCCACCCCCCCCCCCCCCCCCCCCCAAAAAAACGTTTTTTTTGCAAATATTTAATGCAACAAAGTCTTTTTAGAGAAAAATAGTCCCAATTATTTTTCATTATCAGGTACATGCTTAATTGTTGTGTTTTAATTGTCCTACTCAGTTCCATTTTCACGCGCCTTTCTTCTTTTTTCGGTATATGTAGGGAATCATTTAGCCCTGCCACATGAAAATAATGGTGTTTTACCCTTGAAGCCACAATTATCAAACTACATGGCTCTTATATTTTTGCTACGCCGATTAATGTTTCATCACGTTAATAATGGCTTGTTTCCATTGAAATATTTATTGAATTGAAAGAAACCTTTACTTAAACCCATCCCCTACAACCGCTTTCAATGACGATTGAAAATATGAACCAGAGAACTTCTCGCCAGGTTCATATTTAAACAACAACACTCCCTTCATTTACACTCCATCACACATGTAAACAGCTCAGGCCCCTCATACAAAACCATCATAGACCTGGTGAATTAAAACCGTGAGTGGTGTCCTCCCTCTCACCTACAATCTTCCCACAGTCCCCACAGTGCACAGGATTCCTCAACATTACATCCATCCTTGTATGCTCCCATTAACCCTTTCCCACCCCGGCCAATTTATTTTGAAGGGAATGGAGGGAGGGTAATGTTCCGTCCCGCCCCAGTCCCCGTCCCCCGCAAGGGAAGTATCCTTTTTTTTTTGTGTGCGTGTGTGTCCACCCAAACTCCGTGGGAAACTTCTCTACCTCCTGGTTTCTTTGAACGGTTCTTTTGTGTAACAGTTTGGATGTATGGACATATACCCTTTGCGCACTCCAGTTTTTTACCAGGGCATTGTAAAATGTTTGGGGGGTGGGGTGGGGGGTGGGTGGTGGGGTCAACGGAATTTCTGAAGTCTACTCACAGCGGGAAGTCCAGGAAAACCAGGGTGGGCAATTCAGACCCTTCCCCGAGACCTTTTTCCCTGACCCAGTGGAATGAATAATCATAAATGGTTTCCTCAATGGGTCCCCCCCCCCTCCCCCCCCCCCCCCCCCCCCCCCCAAACCCCTCGCCACAAACAACGTTAACAGAAAGGTACACCCCCGAACCACACAAACACGCCCGCGTTATCAATACAAAAATCATTCCATGGATCCCATCCCCCCATGGGAACTTTGACAAATAGTGTCCACCACATTTCCTGGAATTCCCCGCCTGGTCCTAATATTTCCCACCATTTTTTCCCTTTCTATCCCCATCCTTTTTGGTTTAATTCTTCTTGCTTTAAGTTCTTTTTTCCTCTCTCCTTTAACCCTCATCCATGTCCCTATTTTCCCCTGCCTTCTTATTGGGTCAATTTCTTCCTACCTTTATATTTTCCCCCTATAACGAGCTTAAAAAGACACAAGTCAAAATCCCTAACGCCGAAGTCCGGAATGCCGCTGGTCCCATGAACTGTTGTCCCCAAGCGCTTTAACGGCCAGCCGCAACGAACAAATTTTTCGCGCCATTTCAAGGAAACCAATTGTTTATACATGTCCAGAGGGGCTTATCCGACGAGGAAAGAAAGACACTGAATTTTATCAAATCTACTTGATAATTCCCCAATTGTCTTTTTCTTTCGGGAATTCCA
Source organism: Rapana venosa (assembly GCA_028751875.1). Classification (NCBI taxonomy): domain Eukaryota; kingdom Metazoa; phylum Mollusca; class Gastropoda; order Neogastropoda; family Muricidae; genus Rapana; species Rapana venosa. Next base: position 67,782,943 of record CM054141.1, read on the forward strand.
CCAGGAACAACAAACTTAATGTTGTTTAAGATCGTCCTTAGATCCCTGGCTGTTTCTCCTCTCTCCGCTCTCTATCTTCTTCCCTCCATCAACAAAAATACAAACAACATCCCCCCCCCCGACCGCCGCGCGCACATCACAACACACACACACACAACACCACATACACACAAATACCACACACCCGAGAAAATAGAGAAGAGAGAAGAGAGGAGAGAAGAATAGAGAGAAGAGAAGAGAGATGAAGAGATAGAAGAGCGAACAGACAGCCAGACAGACCAGAAAGACCGATAGAACCACACCAGACAGACCCACAGCTCCAGCCATATACCAAGACAACACGAACAGAAGAAATTGACCCAGAAACACATCAGCCAAGCAGAAGGACAGCCATTACGGCCCATTTTCAGGGTAGCAAAGCCCCCAACAATGTTTTTATCCATCAAGCCCTGACCCCTGAAAATTACACAATAGGAATTCACGTACCACCGCAACTCACCAACAGCATAGTGACTGGTAAACAAACAAACTGACAATACATGGAACTTAACCAATATAACGGATTATTCTGTATTTTTAGAGTGATTAATATGATAAAAGTAATCAACCACACCCCGTCCCACCCCATCAAGGTGATAAAACAATGTCATTTACAGTTCACGAATAACGTTTTATATTTTTATTGTTTACCCGGGCCCCTTCATTACTGTTAAGTACTCCCCCAATTTTTCCCCGTTATTTTATTAAAACACACGGCAATGCCAAGCAACAGAGAGAGAGGAGAAAGAAGAGAGAGAAGAGAGAGAGAGAGAGAGAGAGAGAAAAGAGAGACAGACAGACAGAGATTATAGAGAGAGTTAGACCCAAGAGCAGACAGAAAAAATACAAAAATGTTGTATTAAATACATTCTTAAGAAGGACAGAAATGATGATAGAGAGAGAGAGAGAGAGAGAGAGAGTAGGGAGAGAGGGAGAGGAAGAGAAGAGGAGAGAGAGTGGAGGAGAGAGAGAGAGGACCAGACAAGACAGACAGACAAAACAGGGCCAAGAGACAAAGAGAAATAAATGCCGTATTAAATTAACATCTTTGGAAGGAAGGAGAGCGAAATGAAGGTGGAAAAGAAGTGAGGGAAGGGAGGGAGAGAGAGAAGAGAGAGAGAGAGAGGAGCGAGAAGAGAAAGGAGAGAGAGAGAGAGAAGAGAGAGAGAGAGAAACAGACAGAACAGACAGACAGAAACAAAACAGGGACAGAGACTAAAGAAAATATACATGGCCCTATTAATACATCTTGAAAGGAGAGAGAATGAGGGGGAAGAGAGGAGAGAGAGAGAGAAGAGAGAGAGAGAGAGAGAATAGAAGAGATGATATAAGAGAACCAGAGACAGACAAAGAGAACAGATAGGAGAGACAAAACAGACAGAGACAAACAAGATACAGAAACAGATGAGATACAAGAGAATAAGATAACGGAAAGAGACAGAACACACAGACAAGACAAGACAGACACACACACACAAACACCAAATTACCACACAACACACAAAGACACACAAACAACACCCACAACAAACACAACACACACAACACACCCACACACACAACACAACACACCAACACACATCAACGACACAAACACCACCAGCCATAAGGCCAGAGAGAGCAGGAGGGGAAGATGCAGGGGTTGAATTGAAACATTACATGCGTATGGTCAGCGTGTTGTCATCAACAAGATCGAGCCAGCTTGTCCCAACCACACTGGAAAAAATGGGAAAAACACTGCCCTTGTCCCCCAGCTGGGCCATGTTTCCCGGCCTTGGTCAGCCATGCCGGTTGATCTCGGTGAGGTTGAGGAGGGAAGGGTGGTGGTGGGGTTTGTCCCGTTTGTTGCCCCAGGCCTCTACTATACCTGGGACCTCTACATGAGCGCCTTTGTATTTGTTTGCTTTTACAAGAATCGCGCTATATAAATTCCATAACCTTTATAAATTTATTAATATTAATTAATTATAACTTAAGAAACCGGCATCATCGCCCAAATTGTTTAATTAGCCCCACCCCATCACCTGGGAACCAACATTGATCAATATCCACGGGATGCTTAAAGTGGGCGTCGGTGGTTGTGTGTGTGGTGGTGTTGTGTGTGGTGGGTGTGTTTGTGTGTGGGGTGTGGTTGTGTTAGTGTGTGTGTGTGGGGGTGGTGGGTGTATGGAGGTGTGTGTGAAATGTGTGTGTGGTAAACATCAAATAACTGTCCATTCCTTAAAAAATGTCCCTAACCCCCCTTAATGTCACAATCCATTAGTAACTTCTCGTCTCCCCCTTCTCACCCCCCGTACCACCTTGTCTAATCTTCCCCTGTTCCTGTCCCTGTCAGATTCCCCTGTCTGTTTCTTCTCTCCTCTCGTCACTCCCACTCTCCCATTCCTACCTCCTACTATCTCCTTCTCTTTCCTCTCCTCTCCTCCCTCTCTCTCTCTCTCCTCTCTCCCTCTCGTGTGAAAAACTAAGGCAGTTTTTTGGGCAACCCCCCCCCACCACCCCCCTATCCATGTAAATGGAAGCCAATGGCCCTTTTTTGTGAATAAATCGTTCGAGTTCGGGTTTTCTCTTCTAGTGGGAAAAAAGTGTGTGGAGTGTTGGGTGTGTGTGTTGTTTTGTGTGGTGAGTGTGGATGTGTGTTGGTGGTGTGTGTGCCCCTTGGGGAGTGGGAAAGCCCTTTTTTCCCAACACACTTAAATGGGGAAAATACCTGGGCCCTATCACCCCAGGCCGATGTGGGTTCAGCTTATGGGTTTTTTTTGGATTGATCAATGCCCTGCCCATCCTGTAATGGAACTGGTCCCATGCGCTGTCCCTTCTATCTCCACCCTCTCACAAATTTGAAAGCTTAGAAATGCCCTGTGTGTGTGTTGTGGGTTTGTGTGTGGTGGGGTGTGTGGTGTGAGGGGGTGGTGTGTGGGGGGTGTGGGGTTTGTGGTGTAGTGTGGTGTTTTGTTTGGGTGGGATTATGGGTGGGTTTGTGGGTGGGTGAGTTATTGTGAGTGGAATGTGGTTGGGTTTTTGTTTTTATATTGTGTGGGCCGTGTTTGAGGGGTGTGGTTTTGTGTGTGGTGTGAAAATGAAAAATATGGTGGGGAGTGGTGGAATGTTTGGTCCCCCAGTGTGTGTTTTTTGGTGTTTAATATGGTTTGGTTGTTGAGCGTGCGTTTGTGGAGACCTTTTGTGTGTGTGTGTGTGTGGTGTGTGAGACGATACAAAGAGACAGGGACAGAGACAGAGCCAAACAGAGAACATAAACAGACAAAGGACAGACCAGAAAACAGACTTTTTCAAGACTTTTCCCCCCATGAAATGTATTTAATTTCCAGATAGGGTCCAATAGCCCCTTCTGGCCCAGACAGACAGACAAGAACCAGAGAGACAAGAGAGGAGAAGAATGAGAAGAGAAAGAACAATTTCATATTAAATGTGTGAAAACGGACAGACCAAACAGACAGACCAGGACAGACAAAAACATACATTGGTTTTCTATATTCCCCCCCGTTTACCAAAACATACTGTTTTTTTTTTTAGAATTAATACAACTGCGGCGGTGGATGGTGGGCGAAATACCAAAAGTTGAAAAGAAAAAAAAAAACTACACCCAAACAAACAACATCAACAAAAACCCAAACCAAACCAAACAAAAACAGAGCCCCTCCAAACAGGGGGAACCAGATGGACCATTATTTTTACATATTGTGGAAATCGGCCCTACCGAGTGGTTTAACTGAAAAATTTCAGTTGACAAAGAGGGTGCCCTAACATTAATCCCTACCTTATGCGCACTGTTCCGTTTAGACCTACTGTAACAAACAACCACGTAACACCAAACTGTCACATAAATACAGGCAAGTATACGTCCCCCCGGATTGGGGCTGTCAAACAACTCCCTCTCTCTCTCTTACTCTCATCTCTCCTCTCTTCCCCTCTTCTCCTCTTCTCCTCTCTCATCTCTCTCTCCTCTTTCGTTTTATTCCTATTTTCTTCTCTCTCTCATCTTTTTCTCTCTCTCCAACCCTCTCCCCCCTCTCCTTTTTTATTCTCTTTTTCTGTTCTCTCTCCTCCTCCTCCTCCTTCGTTTCCCCTGTTATTTTGTTTTCCAAGGGCTAGAAAGTTATCAAGTCTTTGTACTTTAAATTCTAATTACCCACAGATAAAAAAATTCTCTCTCCCTCTAACAACCCCACCCCCCCCCCCCACCCGGCCCCCCTCCGCACCTCCCTCTTCGATCTTTCTTCCGTCCCCCCTCCCACTCTCGTCTATCCTCCGCTCCCTCTCCTCTTCTGCCCCTTTCCCCCACTGTCCCCCCGTCCGGTCCATCCCTTCTTCTCTAATTCTCTCTCTCCCCCCCTCCCCCCTCTCCACCTCTCTCTCCTACTCCCCCCCTTCTCTCTCCCTCACTCTCCCCCCCCCCCCCTTCTTGTCCTGTTCACCTTCTCTCTCTCATCCCCCTCCTCTCTCTCATCTCATACCAATATCCCCTCTCTCTCCTCATCCTCTCTCTCTCTCTCCCTCTCACTCCTCCCCTCCTCTCTCCCCCTTCTCTCAATCTCTCCTCCCCTCTCCTCCTCATCCTCTCCCCTCCTCTCTCCCCCCCGTCCCTCCCCTCCTGTCTGTCTTGGCCTTGTCTGTATTACTTGCTCTCTCTCTCGCTCGCTCCGCTCGAAACCCTCCCCCTCTATTCCCTTATCTCATTGTTTATTCCCCTGTTGGGTTAGTAAGGTGTCCCCTTATTTTTGCTCCTGACAGAATTAGCCGAAATAGTTGCCATGTATTTACATTCCGCATGAATAGGGTTTTTAACAGATGAGGAAAAGCCTGCACTTTCTTCCACTACTATCAGAAAACATAACATATAATATACATATAGAATATTTATAATAATAAATAATATAATAATATTTTTTTTTTTTAAAATATTTTTTGTTAAAAACGTTCCCCCACCAATGATTTTCCCCAAGCTTCAACACAAGCGCGCACCACCGAGTGTACACACGCGCGCGCACGCAAAATACCACATGCTCTCTCTGTTCCCAACCTCACACAGATACGCACAAAACCACAGGACCAATAACACACACAACAACACACACACAACAACACACACCACAGCACAACACACACACACACTACAACACGCCCAAACTACAAATAGGAACACGACCCAACGAAACCACAACCACCCCACACAACGAAGACTCGCATACCCCCCACCCCCCCCCCCCCCCCCCCCTTCCCCAAACACATTACAAACACAAATACACACATACATACACACATACATACATACAACAATCATAACATAACAATACATACCATAAGACACACCACAATACACAACCATGCAAATCCCTAATATTATATAATATTTTTTAAACAATATAATATTACATAAATATATACCATAATATAATACATTATAATACATATAAAAATTATATATAACATATATATAATATTACATTATATCTACAATACATATAATAATGTGGGTCCCCTTTATTTTTTTGGTGGTTGTGGGTTTTGTGAATAAGTGCGGTGCATGTCCAGCCTGCGCGCCGCGTGTGGTGTGGTAAATGTGTGTAGTGGGTTTTTTTAACCGGCTTCAAAACACAGGTTTTTTGCATTGTGGGCCGTGGTCTTCGTTTGTAAACGTCCCCCTAAACCAAAATTTTGTGGTTATGCATAGATGTAACACAAATCTTTGCATTGCCCTGGACGATGATGGCATAGGGGTTATCTAGTTTGGTCCTTCCCTGCCCTGCCGTTCATGCCTGTTTTTTTTTTAGTCCCCCCAGCACACTAATAATACATACAACAACTTCCCTTTTAAGCCAACTGTTTTTTTTTTAATCTCTCATCCTCCTCTCCCATCTTTTAAAAAAAAAAAAATTAAGGCATCAATCAACTGCACCATAAAGAAAAAAAAAATGGACGTGTGGGTTGGGTTGGGGTAAGGTGGGGTGTGTGTGTAGTGAGAGTGGAGGAGAGAGAGAGAAGAGTTGGTGTTTTTGTGTGTTGTAATTTTAATTTTTTTTTTGTTGTGGATTTTTTGTGTGTGTGAACATGTTGGGGGGGAGTTGGTGGGTGGTGTATGGTTTGTTTTGTGTTGTGTTGTGGTGTGCGGGCGCGCTCCCGCGCGAGTGTGTCGTGTGTCTAATGTTTGTGAGGTGTGTTGGGCCGTTTGCATGTTCTTTTTCTTTCTCCCCTAATACTTTTGTTAAAACCAATCCCTTTTTTTTTGTTTACAGAAAAAGCTTAAACAAAAAGACTCCCTAATACCTGGCCCTTTACAAAATGGGTTTCAACAGGACAGACCTACAGCATGTTAGTCCCGTCCACATTGTTCCACTATGAAACCTCCCAAAACAGACAGAAGGAGGCAGCTTGCTTGTGTTCCGTAAATTGGGGCAGAAAATATTGGAATTATATGGGAGAGCCATGGCCCACCGTAAACAATCCCACTCTTCTCGTCCAAGTGGGCAAAACGGACAAGTCCAGCGTTTCGGAGATTTTCTCCAAAGGCAAACCAGCCCCCCAGGGCCTTGCAAAGCACAATTAAGGACGGGTGCAAGTCCAAGCCCTACCTAGTCCAGAGAAGTCCCCCCATTAGTCCCCGATTTCACTAAAGACTAAGCCTTGTAAAGTGGGAATTCCCATGAGTGGGAAAGTAAAGTCCCACTGGTCCAATAACAGCCCTCTCCACATTGCTTTTTGCCCCCAGCGTCCAAGGGTTGAATCCAAAGTGAACTGTTTGTAATAAAAGCCAAGGCTGGAAGCATACATTCTTTTTAATTGGCTTGCAGAAAAGGGGCCCCCGCAACATAATCTGATGGCAATAGTACTCGAATGGGATATTTATTTTTCAACTATAAACATTCTTTAGCCAGATAAACACCAAATCCCTGATCACTATCCGGATCATGTTTTAATATGGGAATAAATTATTCATTTTTTCATCGGCCCCAAGGATTTATAGTGGAACTGATTGCACACGAACCTTTTAATTAATGGGAAAAATCCAATAAAGTCCCTCCGAGGATTGACTGTTTTTTTTCATCTGCTCCCCCATGCAGTTTTGTCGCAAATGAGGCCAAACTTCAGGTAATACCCAAGTATATCAATGCTTCTTGATCATGGTTTATTTTTGGGGTTCACACCATAATACTCTGAATTACGTTTTATTTTGAAACCCCCTAAAAACTCAAAATTATTTCCCTTAATTCAGGAGTACAGGTTTCAGAGCTCTCTCTCTCTCTCTCTCTCTCACCCATCTCAATCTCTCTCTCTCTCACCCCCATCCTATCTCCTCACCTCTCTCTCTCTCTCTCCTCCTGTCCCCGGCCTCTTGTCTGTCTGTACCCCCCCCCCCGTCTTCTCCCCTTGTTCCCCTGTCACTGTCCCCCTGTCTGTCTCTCTTCTAATGATTTAGGATTTTTTTAAAAAAGAAAAAATACTGTGTATTTAATGACCCAAAGGAATGGATTTGCAAAAAGGTATGTTGGACTTAAGCCAAAAACCCCCTTTTACGTAAGAAATTCGATTCATTACAAAAAATCCTCTTCTCCTTCTCTCCCCTACCCCTCCCCGCCTCCTCCCATCATCTTCCTCCTCCCTCCTCCTCATCAACCACACAATACAACACACACAACCACACACACACACACACAAAACCCACACACCACAACACCACACACAAATCCACACAACACACACACACTCTTACTTCACTCCTCACTCCTTCCCTTCCTTCTTTCTTCTCTCCTCCTCTTCCCCTTCTACTTCTCTTCTCTCTCTCTCTCCCGTCACACGCCCCCCCCCCCCCCCCTCTCTCTCACTCTCTTATCTTCTTCTTCTTTCCATCTCCTCTCCCATCTCCCCTTCCCTACTTTCATCTTCCTCCATCTCACATTTCCCGTCCTCTCTCCTTCACTCTCCCATCCCTCTCTCTCACCTTCTTAAACACAACACACACCCACACCAACACCCACAACACACTCAACCAACACACACACACACACAACACACACATCGGACGCAATTGATAACGCTTTGGCCTCCCTGTTTGCCAGGTTAATTTTAAAAACACTCCCACATTGTCCACCCTGGTAAGTAATGCAGAGCTGTAATCCCACTCAGGTGCCGGGATCACTGTGCATGGCCTGTGGTGGCTTAATGTTTACACCCCTGTATGTTTTACCATCCCAGGGAAACGTCCCACCCCCCCTAAATCCCGCTGAATCAAAGGCCGGTATTGACGTCACCACCCCCCGCATTAGCCACGTCCCTCTCTGGGTGTGTTCTTCGGGGGACTAGGGTTTGTTAAAAAAAAATGCACGTTGGGGTGCTTTTTTTTATGAATTATCCCATCGAAAGAAAAATATTTGATTTGATTTTTTGAATATTGTTCCCTGTTCTGTCCCCCCAGTCTGTCACCTCTCCCAGTGCCCTCTCCCTGTTTCTCCCTTTTCTGTCCGTCCCAGTCCCCCCCTGTTTTTTCCATCTGTCCTGTCAGTTATTCCGTCCCCCCCCTGTCACTTGGTTTTGTCCTCTCTGTCCCTCCCTTCCTCCAACGTGTACCCCAAAAGTCAATTATAAGTTTTTTTTTTGCCGTATTTTCGAGTTTCTCTCTCTCCACAGTCACCCCTGTTGCGCCGCCCTGTTAGGAGTGTGTGTGTTTGTGGGATGGATGGGTGTTGCGTTGGTGTCCCCTGCCCCTCTTCCTCTCACTCACAACACACACAAACACACTCCACCACATTCACTCCTCAACTCACCTCCTCTCCTAATACATTATATCTTTTTGAAAGATTTATAAAATTCACCCACTTTTTCACTTTAACCCCCCCCCCAAAAATAAAAAACAGAGGTAAACACAACATTAATAAAACCTTACATTGTTCACACACACTCACACACCACACACACACACACCACACCTACCAGATATCACTGATAGAGAAAAGACGTAAAAAATTTAAGAGAAGGAAACGAACACAACAACCTGAAATAAGCCCCAGTTTTATACTTGAACTAAAACGTGACCTTAATACACACATCACACATCTTGCACTATTACCCCAAACTCAATACCCGTAACCTTTGCGGAAAATCCTGTATAACAAAATGGCAAATTATAATTAAATTATTACACCAGGAAGAATAATTTTGATCCAAAGAAATAACAAAACGCCGGAAACCTATTTGAACGACGCCGGAAAATAAATATTGGGTAATGGTGAGCCTCGCGCGCGTGTAGTTTTTTTTTTTCCTATTGGCCAAAGAAGAAATTGGGCCAAACCGGAGAGAGAGAAAGAGAGAGGAGAGAGAGAGAGACAGAGAGAGAAGAGAGAGAAGATGAGATAGAGAGAGAGAGAAAGACCAAACAGACAACACAGACAGAGACAGAGCCACGAAAGGCAAACATACAGACAGACAGGCAAGAGACCAAGAGACAGAGAAACAGACAGAACAAGAACAGAGGGAGACAGAAAAAGACGGTAAAAGGAACAAAGAGAGACAAGACCTGAGAGCCAAAGACAGACAAAAAAGAACTGACAGACCAGCACAGAACAGATGAACACTACTGGAAATAGAGACAGACAAACAACAGACAGACCAAAGAAGACAAGGGTAACTGAAAAAACAAAAAAAAATAGTTTCACTCCTGTTCGTAGTGAGTACAGTTTAAATGCAGCTTTTATTTCTTCCAAAAAAGCAAGTTTGTGTGGTTTATTTTTTGGAAAATGCACACCGTTGAAAAGTTAATAAAAGCTGAACCAAAGAGGGGGGAAACAAAAGACAAGAAAAAAAGTAGTTTTTCCTTGTAGCTCTGCCAAACAATCAAGATAGCTTCCCCAAGATAAGTCCTTATTTTCGTTAGCAGGGGGTAAAAAGTATTACCCCCTTTTTTTTTTAATCTTTTCCTTTCTTTTTCTTTTTTATTTTGTGTGGTGTGGATAAGGATAAATAATCAGGAAACATTTTGATTCTCCAAGTGATTTTTTTTTTCTAAAGGTTAAATTGTTTTTGACTTCGCGGAACATATGTTTCTTTTCTTTCTTTGGTTAGCCTTTCTTTCCCTCCCAATTTTTTAATCTTTTTTATCATCCAAATTTTTTTCTTTTTTTTTTGGCTTATCTTTGCTTCTTAATTTTACAGTTTCCCTCAATTTTTTTTTTCTTTTCTTTGATTTTGTTTTTGGTGTTCTTCCTACCTTTCCTTTTTTTTTTTTTCTTTTCATTCTTTTCTTTCTTAAATTTTCCTTCTATTCTATTCTTGTCGTCCTTGTAAATTTTCTCTCGGTTCTCTCCTCTCATCTCTCCATCCCATCTTCCTCCTCTCAAACACCTCTCATCTCCTCCTACTCCTCTCTTCTCTCTCTCTTCTCTCTCCCTCTTTCCTCCCATCTCTCTCCTACTTTCTTCTTCCTCTCTCTCTCTCTCTCCTTCTCTCCTCTCTCTCTCTTTTCCTTCTTTTCTTTCCTTTTCTTTCCTGTCTTTCTTGCCCTTTTTCTTGCTTCCCCTTGCTTGCTATTCTTACCCTTTCTTTCCCTTTTACTTGCTGCATTTTTTCTTTCCTATTTTGTCCTTTTTTTGGGGGGGTTACTTAAAAAAAAGTGTCCCCCAGTTGGAACAATGCGGAACATTGTCCCTCTTTTTTATCTCTTCACGCTTTTTCTTTTTTCCCCCTGTCTGTCAATCTATCTGTCCTGTCGCTGTTGTCCTGCCTTGTTTTTCTTCCTTACTGTCTTGAGAAAGAATGCGTTCCTTGAAAGTCCGATTGCATGCTTGACTGATTCTGGTTGGGTATTTTTTATAAAATTGATTTATTTTTCTTCCAGTTTAGTTCCACTTTCATTTTCTTTTGTCCCCCCACCTCCCGTCCCCCCACCCCAGGCCCTTCTTTTCATTGCTCCCCCCACCCTCCCCCCCCCCCCCCCCCCACCTTTACACGAAAGATTGGGATGACAGTGGAAGCGCAAAGGTCAGAAGTCCCGACAGTTTCTCTTTTTTTATGTTTCTTCTGATTAAAAACCGTGTCCCCCTGTTTTCCTTTTGGGCAGTTGAACCCGAATGTCAAAAACCTTACGTATATCAAAGCACATATGAAAAACCAATGTTGATACATGGTAATAAAAATTTACAAGGCAACAATAATTATCCACTTAAGCAGTTTTTTTTTTCCCTACCCAGGTTTAAGACAACGATTTTACTAAACATATTTGGTCCACCCTTTTTCAAAAGAGAAAAACGATAAAATACCCCTCCCCCCCACCCCCCCGAAACCACACATAACACACACAACACACAACAGACCACACACACACCACACACCACACACACACACACCACACACACACACACACACTCAACCAGAAAAAACCAACCCCTAGGGAGATTATTTTCTTTGTCCCGGTCTCCAGTCTGCCCTCTGTGGTGTGTTGTGTTTGTAGTGTTTATGGGTGTGTGTGGTTGTGGTGTGTGCCGTGCTGTGCCGTGCGTGGTGTAACAAAAAAAAATGGTGTAAGTTGCCGCACGAGCGACGGTGGAGCCGTGATTGTGAGTGCACATGCGCACACAATCTGTAGCATGGGAGGAGGGAATTGGCCAAGCAACTCTGGCGGTATTTTTTTTCCAGGTTTACTACTCCAAAATTTCCAGGGTAAGAATTCCCTTCCTCTTTTTATAACCAACCCACTTTAAAGAGACGCCTACAGCCGAAGTGGTTATAAAAAACCGATTTTAGATTTTCCAATTCCCGTTATTGATCCCATTGAAGTCGAAGGTTCGAAATCTCGGCCAATTGGGCGTCTGATGAATTTATGGTGGGGAATGTTTTAACGATTCTCCCTGGTCAAACTTCCAGAAACTGAACCTATGATTCCCTTCGTGTATGAGAGAAGGGTACAAAATATTCCACGATAAAGATCCTGTACATCACGTCAGATTTCTGCAGGATCGGGCAAAGGTAGAATTACCTAGCAATGCCCATCCAGGTAAAAAAAAAAGCATGACTTGCCTACAAGACCAGAACGAGTCATCGGCCGGAAGGCCCCAGCCAAGCGGGGCAAGAGCTTCCAATCAGTCCACAAGCCACCAGGACAAACCCCACCAGGCACATCGCCCCGGACCCCGGGGAAGGGAACCGCAAAGACGAAGATAGTAGAGGAGATAAATTCATTCTACCAGCGGCTTCCTTTTTGTCCCCCCACCTACTCAATTCCACCCCGTAATTTTTTTTATTTATTGGTGGTTTTTAAGGGGAAAAAAACACAACAAGGTTTGTATTACAAACCCCAGCAGCAGAAGCAGAAAAATAGGCAAAAAATAAGAGGACCCTGCCCAGGACAAAACTGTGTGTCCC
>CM054141.1:67812850-67815350 GCA_028751875.1 Rapana venosa
CACTATAATGACTGTACCACCATTTTGAGGTGTTTTGAAAACCTGAGCTAGGTCTGACCTTAACCTTGGAAGAATGATTTACCCCTGGAATAGTTTACACAGATTTCTTTTCCAAAACAGGACTTAGAATGTTTTGGTTTGGTTGTTTGGGTGGTTGGATGGTTGGCTGGATGGTTGGTTGGTTGGCTAAGTTAGTAAGATGGTTGTTGGTAGTTGGCTAAGTTAGTTAGTTGGTTAGTTGGCTGGTTATTTGCTTGTTTGGCTGGTTGGTTGTTTTGGCTGGTTGGTTGGTTGTCTGGTTAATTAGCTGTTTGGTTAGTTGATTAGTTGTTTGGCAGGCTGGTTGGTTGGTTTGTTGATCGCTTTTGAAGTTGGAAAGTCAGAAGAGATAAGTGAATAATGATGCTATTGTTCAAAGTAAGAAAACTGATGTCAGAACAGGGGTACCTTACAGCCTGGTAAATGGTCCCATTTATGCAAAATTCCACCATTGGTGAACCTCAGAGGTCTTTCAGGGAACACACACACACACAGCTGCCAAGAAGGATGTGACAAGGGATATATTGAATCAGATACTCTTCTCAAAAGACCTCGACTTCAACTTTTAAGTCCTCTGTGTGTGTGTGTGTGTTGTGTGTGTGTGTGTGTGCGCGTGTGTGTGTATGTGTGCGTGTGTGTACTGCGCAAGCATATGCCCATGCATACGCCCATGCCTGTGTGTGGGTGTGTGTTTCAAATTTCAAGGGCGAACTCTTTTAGCGTTTCTTTCTTTGAATTTTTTTTCAAAGCATGGTCCCCCCCCTCCTCCGCAATGGACAGTGATGGATGAGGGTACAGCCATTTGATACAAACTGGTGAAAGGGGTCAGAGAGTACCCTCACAGTGGTGTGAGTGCTGTTTGGGGCCAGTTGGAAAGTGTTTTTTTCCTCCGCTATTTTCATCTTCCTTTCTTTTCTTCCTTCCTTTTTGTTCAGTTTCTACCTTTTTTTCTCCCATCACACCCCCCCCCTCCCCTCCTCCTCACAACAACACACACACACACACACCTACAAGTATACACGTGCGTGTGTGTCAGTCCCTTTTCTTTATTCACTTTGGGCTTTCTTTTGTTTTTGTTTATAATTGCTATGTTCGAACAGTTAGTCATCTTTTTCTCGACCCCCCGCCCCTTCCCACTCCTCCACTTTTTCTCTTGTGTTTACCTTTCCTCTTTTTTCTGTTCGTCCTTTTGTCTCTGCCATTTCCCCCCTCTCATTTCTTTTTGCTTTTCCTTCTGTCCTTTCCTGTTTTGTCTTTCTCCCTCGTTTAGATTGATTTCTTCTTCTTTTCATTCTCATTTGAAGGTTACAGAAATTCAGTGAAGTTCACCGGAAATGCCTATCAAGGTTGGCAGTTTGAGAACAGGGGTCACGGAACACTACCCAAGCGGCCCAATATTAGTGCAGGACACCTCTAGCTGGTGACCCAACACCGGCTTGTCATTTATGAGCTCCCAGTGGATTTCTACTCTTGAGTATTTATTTAGTTTATTATTTTCTTTCGAGGATAATGGCATAAGCATCTTCTGCGCTTTTTTACATCCAGACCCCGTGTGTATGCAGTTTTGTAAATTTTGTCATCCGTTTCCACCGGCACACAATGGCCTACAATTCTGAAAAGCGTAACGGGTTTCAACGTGTGCGCAAGATGTTCTGCGTGCGTTTGCACAAGGAACCTCGGTTTATAGTCTCATTCGAAGGACTTTTGGGGAGAGTGGAGTCGGCACTGATGTTAACTCCAGGGAAAAAATCCTCTTGAGCGAGTTTCGAACCCGGGTCAGCAGATCATGAATATATCACTAACCACCAGGCTATCCTGCCCCAAGTATGCAACTTGAGGAACCTGGGTATAGCTGGCCGGAGAGATTGCAATGAGTGGCATGGGAACAGAGGGATAGGGACATCACCAAGATGACACAGCAAAAAAAGTTTTTAAAACTTTGGAAATGCCATTTTGCAGTTATCAGATCATGATCATTGCATCTCTACTCGCCATTGCCTAACAGATTGTTGAGTGGTTCACCATTGTCAAAGAGATTGTTTAATGATTTATCATTGTCTGACATGACTTAATGGTTCGTCATTGTCTAACAGATTATTTAATGGCTCACCGTTGTCTTAGAGAGTGTTTAATGGTTCACCATTGTGTGATAGATTATTTAAGACACTTCTCTTTCACTACAGGGTGATCAATGCTGCTGAGGATGGCGCAATGCTGCTATGAAAATGCATGAACTGTCACACTACCTGGCAGGCGTGTACTGGTCACTTCCTATCATAACGTACCCCAGCAAAATAACTCTGGGTAGGAACAGCGCAGGAGTCCAAAAAATTCAAATGACTTTCGAGGATTCGAACCCTCAACAGCCCGCAACACAAGGCACTACTGACTAGTGCTCCGTCGGGCTGGTCGAAGTGAAACAGTCTTAACCACTCAGCAATAGCAGGTCATCCCCACACAA
>CM054141.1:67820350-67825350 GCA_028751875.1 Rapana venosa
TAAAGCTACGAAACAACGTCATAACTGATGACTTTAAAGCTACGAAACAATGTCATAACAGATGACCTTAAAGCTAAACAACGTCATAACTGATGACCTTAAAGCTACGAAACAATGTCATAACTGATGACCTTAAAGCTAAACAACGTCATAACTGATGACCTTAAAGCTAGAAACAATGTCATAACTGATGACCTTAAAGATACTAAACAAACAACATCATAACTGATGACCTTCTTCTTCTTCCTCGAACACTCAGACAGCACCTATTCTTGTCTGTCATGTGAGTGAAAATGCGTTGCGCTGCCGTTAAGCGCCTGACAAGTCAGGCCCCGCATGTCCGACTTCAGAGTGGGAGAGAACGGGCATCTCTTAAGTCTTTATGACAAAAAAGAAAGGAGAATAATTAAGAAGGCAGAAAATAGACATGAAGGAGGTGACAGGAAGAAAAGGAACAAGGCAGAAACAAAGTATGTTTGTCCGTCGTGTCCGACGATGACCTCCAAAACAGCAGCTGCCTCCTCTGCTGTTTTGGAAACTGGGCAGAAATTTGATTATAGTGGAGATGCCTTGCCCACAGTACATCCCCACTCTCTCGGCCAAGTGGGCATAAGGACAGTCAGCGTTGGAGATGTTCTCCAAAGGCCAACCAGCCCCCAGGGCTGCAGCACATAAGGACTGTGCGAGTCAAGCCTCCTAGTCAGAGAGTCATAGTCGATCACTAAAGACTAAGCTGTAAAGTGGAATCCCATGAGTGGGAAAGAAAGCCACTGGTCATACAGCCTCTCACTTTGCTGTTGCCCCCAGCGTCAATGGTTTAATCAAGAACTGTGATAAAGCCTTGTCGACAACAAGGCATAAACAAAGAGAGGGATAGAAAAGACGGAATTCCTAACACAGAATTTCCAGAAGATTTTTCTACTGACAGGCTCCCAGCATCCCTACGGGGGAAACTGATGACCTTACAGCCACGAAAGAAACAACATCATAACTGATGACAGTAGAGTTACTAAACAAACAAACCATTATTATAATTGATGACATTACAACTACTAAACAAAAAATACATCATAACTGATGTTTTTCTGGTTACTAAACAAAGAACGCAATCTTGAAGAATGCTAACAGGAATGACAAACATCCCCAGCTTGAACTTGGAGAACCCGGGGTTGAAGACAAGTGCCTGTTGTTGTGGACAGTGGAGCTGCCACCGGGTAACTGGACTTCAGTGACATGGGCTGCATGCCTGTCAGCCCGCCTGTGATTCATTCCCACTGACGGGCTGACCAGTGTTTAGGCCATGGAGGTAGCTGTTTGTTTGTTTGTTTGTTTGTTTGTGTCGTCTGTCACTGACATGAAAGGACTGCTGACCAAGTGAATGATGCCGCAACTTCGAATGACACCCCCATCCCTCCCCCCTGTGGGGATGTGGGGCTGGGGGGGAGGGGGGGGGTGTCAGTATAAACAGCATCCCCATCTTCTAGAAATACTGTGCAAGGAATTCCCTCTTTTTTTATTTTATCCGTCTCTTTGTTTCTGCCTTGTTCCTTTTCTTCCTGTCACCTCCTTCTTGTCTATTTTCTGATTCATTCTCCTGCCTTTTCTCCCCCAGAAAAACTTGAGAGATGACAATTCTCTCCAACGCAGGTTGGATGCGCTGGGCCTGACTTGTCAGGTGCTTAACAGCAGCGTAACGCATCTTCGCTCATTATGACCGACAGCTGTGGTGGCTGTCTGGGCATTCAACGAAGAAGAATGACCCCAAGTCATAAGGTCATCTCGGAGCCGTTTGGTGGGGGACGGGTGGCGATTTTTGTGACATGGTGTAGATAAATGACGAGTACACCTATCATAAATGATGAGTACACCTATCGTAAATGATGAGTACACCTATCGTAAATGATGAGTACACCTATCATAAATGATGAGTACACCTATCATAAATGATGAGCACACCTATCACAAATGACGAGTACACCTATCATAAATGATGAGTACACCTACCATGACTTGATGAAGTATGTCTGTTCCAAAATGTCCAAAAATCGGTTGACGTGAAAACACGAACATACTTAGTATGCACTCTCGGGCTTTGTCTACCTGCCTGCCTGCCTGCCTGACTGCCTTTATGCCTGTCTGCCAGCCTGTATGCCTGCCTATCTGTTTGCCTGCTTCTACTACTTACTTACTACTTCTGCTACAACTACTGCTGCTCTTGTTTCTGTCAGATCATGAGTGTGATGCCCTGACCACGAGGCTACGCCACCCTCTGCTATTATGACACAACTAACGCTTCTCTTGCAGCTAGATGCACTGCGGCAGAAACTGTAGTGGAAGAGCCACAGACCTGCTTATCTCCCGCACCATCGCCACATATTCCGGCGCTGTTCATGCCGCGGATAAGGGAACAGCTCCGTCAGAGGCCATCACTAGCACGGTGTGCAGTTTGCGGTTTCTCAGTGTGATGCATGATGAGATGCACGTCAAGATTACTGTGGCCCCCCAGCTGATAGCCTGTGCTCGCTGCTGCTAGCTACCTCGGCCACACTCCATGCTTTAGCGTCAGGGTGAAGTGGTGTTTTCTATAGAGAGATATAGAGTGTGATTCAGAAAAATGATATCTTCGCTGGTAAGAGGATCTGGCCTAACCCCATACCAGTGGCCAAGATTTTGTATGATGACTTGGAGGACCTGCAGCATACTGCTGCCTTCATCACAGAGTTCATTTACATTTCATTTTGTTCTTTTACTCGAGGATAATGGAACTTATGTGCTTTTTTACATCCAGTGCCCGTGTGCATGCAGTTTTGTAAATTTTGTCATCCATTCCCACCGGCACACAATAGCCTACTCTTCCGAAAAGCGGAACGGGATTTAACGTGTGCGCAAGATGTTTGAACTGGTGCATCTGACGAACAGAAAAATTTCAGCAAAAACAAGAAAGAAAAAAAAAGAGAGAACAGGAAAAAACACCCACCCTCCCCTCATAAACACAAACAACCCAGACAAACAACAACAACAAAACTTCTCTAAGGTATGAAAGTGTGATGTCTGATTCGTGGCTGGGATGCAGGACAGAAACTGATTGATGTCAGTCAGGTCGCTTGCCTTCCTTCCATCTTGCCCTGTGGGCCACAGTCTTCATGACGCGGCAGCTCTGATGTCTGTCTCACAGCATGTCCAGAGTAGTTCCTTTTCCTAACCAGGCCTAACAGCTCAGGTTGCTTGTTTAGGTCTTCCAGAATGGTTTGGCTTGTTCGTCTTTCTGTCCAGCTTATTCTTGGGAGTCTCTTGTAGAGCCACCTCTCTGCTTTTTCGATTCTGTTTTTATCTGCAGTCCATCCTCCACTTCCATATAAAACAACAGGCCAAAGTAGTGTTTGCAGTAGTCTACAATTTTGCTCATTTCCTAGATATCCCTCTTTCAAAATGTTAGTGAGATGGATTAAGAGAGAAAGAGAGATGGGGGGGGGGGGGGGGGGGGGGGGGGGGGGGGGGGGGGGGGGGGGGAGGTTAAAGAAAGAAAGAAAGTGAAAGTTGAAAGTTTTTAAACTTCAAACTATAAACTTATTAAAATAGTTTGAGCTAGGAGTCACAAGCTAGTCTTTTACTAACGATATATTTCAAAAAAGAAAAAAGAAAAGTGTTCTCTCTCTCTCTCTCTCTCTATCTATCTATCTATCTATCTATCTATCTATCTATCTATCTATCTATCTATCTATCTATCTATCTATCTATCTATCTATCTATCTATCTATCTATCTATATCTATCTCTTGTGTGTGTGTGTTTTGTTGCATTTATATGGAAAACAATGGAACATGGCGCTGTAAAGCAATGGTGGAGTGCGGCCCAAGTATCTCTGGCCACCACCATCACTCCCGTTGGTACTGCTGCAGGCTCAGATGCACAATGCCGTCAGGGGCAATCAACGTGTGCGCTTTGAAGTGTCTCACATCGTCATCACAATCACAGACTCCAGCTAATCAGATGACGTGCATCGCTGGTCTGGAAAAAAAAAGTCGGGGGTACGATCTAGTCCCCGTTTGAACCCTAACTCTTCCCTCCATTCATTAGACCTTGAGTTATGGTCTGGGTGCTAGACATTCGAATGAGGCTATAGCCTGAAGTCCCGAGTACAACACATGATTTAGTCCACGTAAAAGAACACACGGCAACAAGAGAGTTGTTCCTGGCTTTGTGTGTGTGTGTGTGTGTGTGTTTGTGTGTGTGTGTGTAGAAAGGATTGTTTGAATTTACGTCAAGGTCTCAACGATATTAAATAGGTATATTAGCATCTAATGATTTTTGGTCTAATGTTCTCCTGTCGTTAATATACTGTTCAGGCCTACAACATCAGCCAAATTTTGACTTTTTCTTTCATACGCCCCAAATACACTTTACTCATGTACTCATCTCTTGTTTCCAGTCTCAACTAAAATGAGTAGCCCCCCTATACCATCCCTTAATCTAGTATTGTGTGGGATGAAAAACCCATTCTTAAGATGAAATGGAACCGTAGTCTTATAATAGAACTTTATTTATGTATCAATGCCGACAAATAAAACCCAAATTGTTTAAAGTAACCAGTGTGAAAGTTGAAGGAGTTTTTCGTGGCAGTGAGAACACAAGCAGAGCTTTGTCAGAGGGAATACTGGTTTCCCCTGCGTGTTTGTTACATACACGGCAATTTTTGTTGTTTTCTTTCAGATATTGTTTGTCAGGTGTACTATTCGAAAAAAGAATGATTGAACTGTGACACGAGTGAGCTGCATGCAATGTGTCAATATTTTCATGTGTACTTCCACACTCGAAAATCTACTTTTTTATATTGTACTGTATTACATTGTGTTGTGTTGTTGTGTATTGTGTTGTATTGTATTGTATTATATACTGCTTTTAACGGCAGATTTTTCTGCGTGCAATTCGTGCTGCTCTTCTGGAGGGGAGCACGCCACTACAAGTGCAGTGCCACCCATTAAGATGTGGTTTTTTTCTGTC
>CM054141.1:67830350-67842850 GCA_028751875.1 Rapana venosa
TGCACACTGGGTTTATTGGAGGGTCAGTCAGTACATACAATACAATACAATACATTACAAGAGAGAGAGGGAGAGAAAAGAGAGAGAAGAGAGAGAGAGAGAGATGAGAGAGAGAAGAGAGAGAGAGAGAGAGAGAGAGAGAGAGAGAGAGAGAGAAGTCAAGTCAAGTCAAAAAACACTTTAATCATTCGATGAAGGACAATTACAGTATTGATAGGCATATTGAAGAAAAATAAGGTAGCAAGAAAACAGACGGAAAGAGAGAAAAACAGAAATGGCAGATGAAAATAAAGCTGATATCTTCGATACGTCATCCATCTAACGCACTTCAAATAAAATGTTGGGGGAAAAAAGACAAGAAAGAGGGAAGAATGGAATGAGAGAATAAATGAATAACAAAAAGAAAGACAGACAGACAGACAGAAAGAAAGAAAGAAAGAAAGGGCATATAAAATAAGGTGTCACCTTTGATGCATCATCCAACTGACATGTTTCAACCGTGAGAATAATCAAAAAGTAAGAAAGAAAAAGAAGGAAGAGAAGAAATGAAGAAACAGGACATGAGTCACATGAACATTATAGATATAAACAAATATAACAACAGCCAACAGCACAAGTTCATATACAGAGTCTTGTCTTGTATTGTGTTGTATTGTATTGTATTGAACTGATTGTATTTATCGTATCGTATTGTATTGTATTTATTGTATTGTATGCCCCTTTCAGACAAGGCTTTATCCTCGAAATAAAAAGCAGAAGAAAATAAAGGAAGATTTATCTGCGTGACATTGAGCTGCTCTCCCAGGGAAGAGCGCATCGCCACAAGAGCAGCGCTACAGCCCCCCCCCCCCCCCCCCACCCCCCCCCCCCCCCACCCCCCCGTCTGCATATTTCTTTCCCTAAAAGGAGGCTTTTTTAAAAACAGAATTTTGCGAAAGACAACTCTCTTGTTGCCCCCCCCCCCCCCCTTTTAAAATTTTATAAAGCAAGCACTGAAAATACAATACAATTTAAAACAATAAATATTTGTTACACCTACGACCTCAAGTTACAGCCTCACCCGAAAGAATGCTCATCCAAAAGACTAGCACCCTGACCACCACGTATGATCTAGTGCACGGGGAGGAAAATTCCAAACGGGAATCGAACCCGACACCTCTCGCTTCTAGATTGGTGCATCAACCTTAGACCAAAGAAATTATGAGAAGGAGAAGAAGGAGGAGGAGGAGAAGTAGTAGTAGTACTAGTAGTAGTAGTAGTAGTAGTAGTAGCAGCAGCAGCAGCAGCAGCAGCAGCAGCAGCAGCAGCAGCAGCAGCAGCAGCAGCAGAAGTAGAAGTAGTAATAGTAGAAGAAGAAGAAGAAGATGATGATGATGATGATGATGATGATGATGATGATGATGAAAATTGATCGATTGATTGATTCAATCTTTTAATTGGTAAAGATTTAGGCGCAATAAAGGCCTTTTTACAATCCTGCCCTAAAAGAAAAACAAAACGAAACTGAATAAAAACAAAAGAAGAAGAAGACGAAGCAGAAGAAGAAGGAGGAGGAGGAGGAGGAGGAAGAGAAGAGGAAGAGGAGGAGGAGGAAGAGGACGAGGAGGAGGAGGAGGAGTGGAAAAAGAAGAACAAGAAGAAAAAGAAATGATCAAACACTGAAGCACAGCCCCCTGTAATAAATAACTCGGCGAAGAGGGTTCCACTGCAAAACGGGCCGGGGAAAACAGACGTGGTTGTTCTCCACAAAGGAATGTGCGACAGTTGCTTTTCTTCTTCTTCTTCTTCTTCTTCTTCTTCTTCTTCTTCTTCCTTCCATCCACATAAAACTGTTTACAGGTGGAGGAGCGCACTTGATGTCGCCGCCTCACACCACACATATCATTATGTTCACTACTCCTGAGGTCGCGTTAGTGGTGACGTCACAGGCAATATCCACATTTTTTTTAAACGGTAAAAATCAAGAAGGAAGGTGGCAGGGCAGTTAAGACATTTACCTGCCTAACAGGTCAACCTTGAGGTTCTGAGTTCAATTCACAGCCGTGCCCCCCCCCCCCCCCCCAAACCCCTCAGTTTGATAAGAAAATCTAACTGAATGTCAAAAGCGCTATATAAGTTCCATTTATTATTATTATTTAAAATTATTATTATTATTATTATTATTATTATTATTATTATTATATTTTTCAAAAATTATTATTATTACTATGATGATGATGATAATGATGATGATGATGATGATGATGATTATCTCTTTGGATAAGACTATAAACGAAGGCCCAGTGCGCGAATGCACGCAGAACATCTTGTACACACGTTGAAAACCCGTTCCGCCTTTCGGAAAAGTAGGCCATTTCGTGCCGCTACGAACGGATGAAATTTTTTTTTTGCTTTAAAAACCACCGTATCCACGCAGGTGTTGTTTAGACACCATTCCGGAAGTCGGAATGCTGCTGTCTAAATCAGGGGAGCAGCGGGTCGGTGGTCTACAGGTAACGCGCCTGCCTAGAAAGCCAAAAGTCCGGGTCAAAAGTATGCGGTGGTTCGAATCCCGTTTGGGGCCCGAAACTTTCCCCCAAATCCATTACACCATGAGTGATGGTCTGGGTGCTAGTCTTTCGGATGAGACGATAAACCCAGGTCTCGAGTGTTACACATAATTATTTAGCGCACGTTAAAGAACCCACGGCAAGAAGAGAGTTGTCCCTGGAAAAAAAATTATGTGGGGAAAAAAAGCTACTCTGATAGGGAAACAAATTTACACAGTTGCAGACAGGACAAAGAAAAAAAAAAATGGGTGGTGCTGCTCTGTGGCGACGCCCCCCCCCCCCCCCCCCCCCCCCCCCCCCCCCCCCCCCCCCCCCCCCCCCCCCCCCCCCCCCGGGGTAGAGTAGCCCGAATTTCACGCAGAGAAAATCTTCCGTGACTTAAAGTGGTATAAATGAATGAATGAAACATGTTGCATATGCATAACTCTCACCTCTGGTGAACCGTGAAGCTCTAGCCCAGGAACAGGGGGGGGGGGGGGGGGGGGGGGGGGTGGGGGGGGGGGGGGGGGGGTGGGGGGGGACCCAGCAACAACAAAAGGGGGGGGGGGGAACCCAACAACAAAAACGGTTTTGAAAAAAGTTTACATTTTCCCATTTCATCGTGGGAAGAATAACAAACATACCTAATTATGAAATCCATATTTTGACCTGAGTTAGTGGTTACCTATTTCTGTGGGCAAGACAAAAAAACAACAACCAAAAAACCCAGGGTGACGTCACACCGGTCCGGACTTGGCGAGGACTGAACATGACGCGGCCTTTACGCAGCCAGCAAAACAGTGCTGGGAAAACGGGCTTGCTTACGTCACTGCACGTTCCACGCGCTACAAAACTGCCATTGAGTGAGATAATTCCTGCAATGAGTATCACCTGCTGAAAATTGAAGTTGTGCTGTGCAGAAACAGACATTTTAGAGTGTGTGTGTGTGTGTGTGTGTGTGTGTGTGCCTGCGTACGTGCGTGCGTGCGTGCGTGTGTGTGTGTGTGTGTGTTTGTGAGAGAAAGAGAGAGACAAACAGAAAGACAGGAAGACAGACAAAGAGACAGAGGGAAAGAAAAGATAGACAAACTTGATCATTAACGTAAACACCCCCCCCCCCCCATCCCCCCAACCCCCCCCCCCCCAAAAAAAAAAAAAAACAAAAAACAAACAACAAAAAAACAAACCAAAAACAACAACAACAAAACAACAAACCACAAACAAACAACAACAAAAAACACCACCACAACAACAAACACAACAAAACAATAAAAACCACAACCACCACCACAACAACAACCAAAAACCCAAACAGTAGAACCAAGGAATAGGAAAGTCAATTTTCAGTGTCTCTCTGCTGCTAACGAAACGTCAAAACTAATGTGTTCAAAATGAACTTCGCCTTTTCTTTATCAGTCTCCTTGTTCAACTTACGGTTTATCACCATAATGGATAAAAACAACAAACGACAAACAGCAGACAGACAGACAGACGACAGACAGACAGACAGACAGACAGACAGACAGACAAAGCAAAGGGGATATATTCATGCATGCGTCCGTCTGTTTGTACGCAAGCAACAGCAAGCCAAAGAGATTGTCAGTGTGCGATTCTCCCCGTGGGGGATGCTGGGGACCTGTCAGTATAAACAACATCCCCACCCTCTGGAAATTCTAGGAATTCCCTCTTTTCTATCCCTCTCTTTGTTTCTGCCTTGTTTTTCTTCTTCTGTCACCTCCTTCTTGTCGATTTTCTGCCTTCTCGGTCCATTCTCCTGCATTTTTAATTTTTTCCAAGAAAGACTTACGAGATTCGATGTTGAAATAGGATGTGCTGGGCCTGACTTGTCAGGCGCTTAACGGCAGCACAACGCATTTTCGCTCATATGACAGACAATAATAGTTACTGTCTGAGCGTTCGACGACGAAGAAAGAGGCGATGACCATGTCTGATGATTATATTGATGATGATATTGATCATTCGTCGACAAAATGATCGCAATGTTGATAATAATAATAATATAATACTAATGTATGGAATTTATATCGCTGAATCTTATAAAGCAACAAATCAAAGCGCTGAGACGACTTTTATTATTTAATTTTTTTTATGCGTGTGTATGCGGTTTTTAAAATTTTGTCATCTGTTCCCACCGGCACACAATGGCCTACTCTTTCGAACAGCGGAACAGGATTTAACGTGTGCGCAAGATGTTCTGCATGCGTTCGCACACGGGGCCCCGGTTTATAGTCTCATCCGAAGATGATGATCATGATCCTTCGTCGACAAAAGTATCACGGTGTTGATGATGATCATGATCCTTTGTCGACAAAATGATCACTATGTTGATAACCATCATGATCATTCATCGACAAAAGTATCACTATGTTAATGGAATGACCTCCCTCTCTCCCTTCGCCAAAAGCCTATTTATGACACTTTTAAACCCAGCTCAAGACACATTTATTTCAAACCTAAGATTCTCCCCTCCTGTTTCATATCTGAACTGTCCCTGCCCGCAACAGACGAAACCCCATAACCCTGCCAAAGTATATAACCTTTATGCGTGCGTGCGTGCGTGCGTGTGTGTGTGTGAAGTCAAATCAAGTCAAGTCAAGTTAAATTTTATTTCCAGATGATACATTGAATAAGCAATGCTTTAGCTTTTTTCATCAAGCCATCTATCTAAGAACAAATTTCTTAGATGTGTGTGCGTGCGTGCGTGCGTGCGTGTGTGTGTGTGTGTGTGTGTGTGTGTGTGTGTGTGTGTGTGTGTGTGTGTGTGTGTGTCGTGCGTGTGTGTGTTTGTGTAAGTGTGTGTGTGTGTTTAATTCGTCAAAACAATTGACTGTAACTGTTTGAATGTGAAAGAGTAGGTTGAATACAAGCGCTTTGGTTTGTTTTTGCAAGATATAGTGCTGAATAAATGCTTTTCATGATGATGATGATGGTGATGCTGCTGCTGCTGCTGCTGCTGCTGCTGCTGCTTCTGATGATGATGATGATGATCATCATCATCATCTCCTTCATCATCATTCTTTTTCTTATCATCATCATCATCATCATCATCATCATCATCATCATCATCATCATCATCATCATCATCATCATCATCATCATCATCATCATCCTTCTTCTTCTTCTTCTTCTTTTTCTTCTTAATGATTTTGTGTATTCTTCGTCGACAAAATGACCACAAGTTGTGTCAGTAGCAGGTACAGCTGAACAGCGTGGCGTAGTGTGCCCACAGGTACAACATACACACGCACATACAAACACATAAAGATATACACAAATAGAAACACACACGCACGCGCACACACAAACACACACACACACACGCACCACACACACGCACACTCACACACACACACACACACACACACACACACACACACACACACACACACACACACACACACACACACACACACACACACACCACACACACCACGCACACACACACACACACGCACACAGACTACACACACACACACACTCACACCACACACACACACACACACTCACACAGCACACACACACACACGCACACACACACACACACACACATACACACACACACAGAGGAGGCAATGTCGCCCACAGACAACACGCAGAAGAGGACGACAAGACAAGACTGCGACATGCACATCACTGCAATACTCACTGTGCTCTGCAAGTTCTCCGCCTTGTGTCCTGCCCCCTTTCCATCCCTCTGCTTCCGGACAGTTGCATCACTGACGTCAACATCCACACCAGGCAGTCCAGTGTCCCTGACGTCAGTAACGTGTCCCTGCAGTCTGGAGGCCCTGACGTCAGCAACCAGCTCTGGTGGCCCCGTGTCACTCACGTCATCAACGTCACTCTGTCTGTCCGTGTTCCAGGGATCGGGGGTGTGACGCCAGAGCTGCGCGTTGCTCGCGTCACTGTCTGCGCTTTGTGCCCCAGTCTTCAACGGTCCTTCGCCGCTGTGTTCTGCGTGAGTGACGTCACCAATTTGATCTTGCGTGTTCCTCGCGTCATGAGCGTAACCCTGCAGTTCTGCTGCGCTCCTGACGTCATCAGGGTGACCCTGTAGCTGTGCGACCCTCAGGTAGGGGGCATGGTCTTGGAGTGAGTTCCTGACATTGTCAGTGCCGTCCGTTCTCCGTGCATCTTTGGTATCAGCTGTGGTGCCATGTACCTGCTGTACAGCCCTCACCGAGCTGTTGCTGTCGTCGCTGTCACTCTCATCCCCACTCTGCCCCGAACTCTCTGATTCCGAAAACTCCTCATTGGCTACAGGTGTGGATGGACACTTTTCAGTCCCGTCAACGGACGACTGATGCAAAGCTGCAGACACCACTGGTGGTGATTCTTCCTCGCTTTCCGTTGTTTCAGAAGCAGACTGAAGGACATCATCAATGTTCCTTGTTCCTTGCAGTTGGTACGGTTGTATCACGTTGTGTCTGCAGTGTGCAGGGTGAGGGGGCAATGGTCCTCCCTGACTTACAGGAAGAGTCAGGGTGGTGGGTCTGTTGTGAACATGGCGTGGAGTGTTGGCAGGCTGATCTTCGCTGTTGGCTCGGGGCCTGAAGGCTTGGCTGTGGTGGTCATGAGGAATGTGTGTGGCAGCCTGGTGATGGTGAGAGCCTGGCTCTTGCTGGGCAGACAGGGGGGCTGTGTGCTCTCCCTTCTCCTCCTCGCCCTTGTCTTGCTTATACACACAGCAGAGAGATGAGGCGACTCTTGCTGGTAGGGTCACACCTTGTGAAGACGCGGCGGTACCTGCTGGCGCTTTGGTCCAGCCTGGCTCTGCTGGCTGCTGTGTCTGTGACCACAGCGCTGTGCTTTGGTCACTTCTTGACGCTGCTGCCGGCTCTTCAAAGGGGACTGGTGGCTCCCCCTGTGCTGATGACACAGCTTCTTGCAAACCCAAGTCACACTGCTTTCGTTTATCGATGGATTCTGCGATGGAATTTCTGAGTTCTCTTGCTCTCCGACAGATTTCGGCAGTGTTGCTTTGGTCATTCGGGTTTTGCAGACTGGCGTCGGAATCGTTCTCAGTTCCACACGGTGGTTTGGAGTCATCAAAATTCTCTTCATCTTCAACTGAAGACCTCCGTGAAGATGCATCTTTGGAGGTCAGGAAGGCTGCATCCTCAGATCTATACAATGGGACATCAACCAAGTGTGGATCTTTCGTGTCTGTGGCCAACTTCTTGCTCGGTTTACCATTCGTGCCCTCCCCACGCTCTTCCCTGATGACGTTCACATGCTTCCTCTTCAGTTCTCCCAGGGACAGCTTGTACCGTGCCCAGTCCACCTTGGTGGCATGCCTGTGGTCCCCCTGGAAGTCCCCGAGAGAGGATCTCCGATGTGCAGAAAGGGAGGCCACACGTCTGCCCACCGTGGAGGCCTCGTAACGCCTCTCGCCATAGTCTCCCAATGACGTCCTGCGCCTTC
Organism: Rapana venosa; assembly: GCA_028751875.1. Classification (NCBI taxonomy): domain Eukaryota; kingdom Metazoa; phylum Mollusca; class Gastropoda; order Neogastropoda; family Muricidae; genus Rapana; species Rapana venosa. Next base: position 67,838,324 of record CM054141.1, read on the forward strand.
TGCCGAAAGTGAGACTGTGATGCACCTCTTCTTTCTGCGGTCTGTGCCTGCAGTCTTCCACGGAGATTTTCCGCCCTGTCCAGTACAGTTCTGCATCGAAAGACCTGCTGAGCTGCTGGCGTCCTGACGAAGGGTCACGCTCCGGCACTGGCCTGGGGTCTGCTCTCTGGGTGTTGGTCACGTCCTCCAGAGAGGGCTTCCTTCCGGCTGTGTCCGCGATGCTCCTCCTGTCTTCAGCTCGCGCCCCGTGGGCTCCAGGGGTCCGGTGTGGGGTGTGGGGGTTTGAGGAGGAGGAGGAGGAGGAGGAGGAGGATCTAGGGGCAGGGATGGGTTTAGGTTGGGGTGGGGGGTTCCGGGTTTTGGAGGGCGTGGGACTACATGGCGGTGAGTCAGTTGTCAAGATTCCGTCCAGAACCTCGGTGATTTCATCCTGTGAAGAACAGACATGTTCACACAGGTGACAAGAAGAAATGACAGAAAGAGTACTAGGTGAAGGAAAGAATAACGTTAATTTATACATGAACTAATACAATGAGAAATTTTCAGAAGCAGCATAAGAAAGAACATTGATAACAATGAGAAATGTAATGACAATCGAAGCAGCCCGGATTTCACGCCGAGAAATCTGCTGAGACTGAAAGTGGTAGACGAATGCAAATACAAAACCAGATTATCTGAGCTTAGAGCAGAGGAAGGGGAAGATACTGAGTGCGTATAATTATATTTTTATGCCTATACTTTTTGATGTTCATACATCCCTGATCTCCTTCTTCTCTGATATCTTCTCTTCTGCATGTACTTTCCCTTGGAGTTAATATTGGTGCTGACTCCATTCCTCTGGCAGTCCTTTGGATGAGACTATAAAACAAATCAGTATTGGAGTGTGAACTGATGAAGTACATGTTGCTGCTGCATTAAATTCCCCATGCACTTTTCACAGAGGAGAAGATCAGCTATTGTTGATGGCATGAGCATACCTAGCATGCATCTTGTAGGGAGAATTGGGTTCTGCCAGGTTCAGCTTGTCCATGGATACGCTGCCTGAAGATTTAGTGCAGCGTCCCATTGATTCTTCAGAAAAGGGAGTAGTGTAGTGTAGTGTAGTGTAGTGTAGTGTAGTGTAGTGTAGTGTAGTGTAGTGTAGTGTAGAGTAGTGAAGTGCAGTGTGGTGTAGTGTAGTGTAGTGTAGAGTAGTGTAGTGTAGTGTAGTGCAGTGTGGTGCAGTGTGGTGCAGTGTAGTGTAGTGTAGTGTAGTGTAGTGTAGTGTAGTGTAGAGGAGTGTAGTGTAGTGTAGTGCAGTGTAGTGTAGAGTAGTGTAGAGTAGTGTAGTGTAGTGTAGAGTAGTGTAGTGTAGTGTAGTGTAGTGCGGTGTAGTGTAGTGTAGTGTAGTATAGTGTAGTGTAGTATAGTGTAGTGTAGTATAGTGTAGTGTAGTGTAGTATAGTATAGTGTAGTGTAGTGAAGTGTAGTGTAGTGAAGTGTAGTGTAGTGTAGTGTAAGGTAGTGTAAATTAGTGTAGTGCAGTGTAGTGTAGTGTAGTGTGGTGTAGTGTAGTGTAGTGTGTGTAGTGTAGTGTAGTTGTAGAGTAGTGTAGTGTAGAGTAGTGTAGTGTAGAGTAGTGTAGTGTGGGTGTAGTGTAGTGTAGTGTAGTGTAGTGTAGTGTAGTGTTGTGTGTAGTGTAGAGTAGGTAGTGTAGTGTAGGTAGTGTAGTGTAGTGTTGGTGTGGTGTGGTGTAGTGTAGTGTAGTGTGGTGTGGTGTGGTGTAGTGTAGTGTAGTGTAGTGTAGAGTAGTGTAGTAGTGTAGTGTAGTGTAGGTAGTGTAGTGTAGTGTAGTGTAGTGTAGTGTAGTGTAGTATAGTGTTAGTGTAGTGTAGTGTAGGGTAGTGTAGTGTGTAGTGTAGTGCAGTGCAGTGTAGTGTAGTGTAGTGTAGTGTAGTGTAGGGTAGTGTAGTGTAGAGTAGAGTAGAGTAGTGTAGTGTAGTGTAGTGTAGAGTAGAGTAGTGTAGAGTAGTGTAGTGTAGAGTAGTGTAGTGTAGTGTAGTGTAGAGTAGTGTAGAGTAGTGTAGTGTTAGAGTAGTGTAGTGCAGTGTGGTGTAGTGTAGTGTAGTGTAGAGTAGTGTAGTGTAGAGTAGTGTAGTGTGGTGCAGTGTGGTGCAGTGTAGTGTAGTGTAGTGTAGTGCAGTGTTAGTGTAGTGTAGTGTAGTGTAGTGTAGTGTAGTGCAGTGTAGTGTAGTGTAGTGTAGTGTAGTGTAGTGTAGTGTAGTGTAGTGTAGTGTAGTGTAGTGTAGTGCAGTGTAGTGTAGTGCAGTGTAGTGTAGTGTAGTGTAGTGTACCGTAGTGTAGTGTAGTGTAGTGTAGTGTAGTGTAGTGTAGTGTAGTGTAGTGTAGTGTAGTGTAGTGTAGTGTAGTGTAGTGCAGTGTAGTGTAGTGTAGTGTAGTGTAGTGTAGTGCAGTGTAGTGTAGTGTAGTGTAGTGTAGTGTAGTGCAGTGTAGTGTATGTGTAGTGTAGTGTAGTGTACGTAGGGTAGTGAGGTGTAGTGTAGTGTAGCGTAGTGTGATGTGTGTGGTGTGGAGTAGTGTAGCGTAGCGTAGTGTTGTGAGGTGTAGTGTAGTGTAGTGTAGTGTAGTGCAGTGTAGTGCAGTGTAGTGTAGTGCAGTGTAGTGTAGTGCAGTGTAGTGTAGGGCAGTGTAGTGCAGTGTAGTGTAGTGTAGTGTAATGCAGTGTAGTGTAGTGCAGTGTAGTGTAGTGTAGTGCAGTGTAGTGTAGTGTAGTGTAGTGTAGTGCAGTGTAGTGCAGTGCAGTGTAGTGCAGTGTAGTGTAGTGTAGTGTAGTGCAGTGTAGTGTAGTGCAGTGTAGTGTAGTGTAGTGCAGTGACTCTGCCTCCCTGTTACAAGCCTATTTCTCTGTCAGTCAGACAGGGGCTGTTGTTGCCGGGGCCATGACAGCATATGGCAACAGACCAACAGCAGCCATGATTGATTTCCATGTCTGTTTACATATCTTGCTTTGCTGATAAGGCCATCTCTCTCTGCCTCCATCCATCCTTCCTCCTCTTCCCGTCTGTCTGTCTATGTGTCTGTGTGTCTGTCTGTAGGTCTGTCTGTCTGTATGTCGGTGTGTGTGTCTGTCTGTCTGTGAGTCTGTCTGTCTATCTCTCTTGTACATGGAGACCCAAGAAGCATCTTTACGGAATTTACACACCTTACATATTCGTCTATCATTACTGTTCGTATCAAATAAGGACATAACATTTTGTTTGATTTACATTCCTCTATTCCGAAGAGAATGGAATATGCACCCGTACTTTTCTTTTACATCCAGTCCCCGTGTGGATTGGATTTTGTATATTAATTTTGTAAATCTATTCCTCAGGCACACAATTGCATACTCTTCGGAAAGACAAAACGCATTTTAACGTGTGCGAAAGAAGTTCTGCAAGCGTTCGCACACGGAACTTCGGATTATAGTCTCATCCGAAGGCTTTGGGAGACTGGAGTCGGAACTGATGTTAACTCCATGGGAAAAATCCCCTTGGAATTTCCATTCAGAGTAAGTCTTGTCTGTATTTTCCGGTCTGATTATGTAGTTGTTTCCTTCCGAGTGGCTTTTATCTATACACTTTTGTCAAGGAAACCTCTCTTGTATTGAATTGTACTGCACTGCACTGCACTGCACTGTATTGTATTGTTTTGTATTGTATTGTGGTGTATACTACTGTCAGTCACGGCAGATTTTTCTGCATGGATTTCGGGCTGCTCTCCCCGGGGAAAGCACATTGCCACAAGAGCAGCGCCACCCATATATAAAAACAAATCCTGTATGCATGTGTAATTTCGTTTCCCTGTAAGAGTGGGCTTTTTTGGACAGAATCTTGCCAGGTACAATTCTCTTGCTGCCGTGGGTTATTTGAAAAACCATACGCTGAATGCTTGTTACAAACGGAACCTTGCTTCATCGTCTCACCCGAAAGACTAGAGCCCAGACCACCATTCAAGGCCTAGTAGAAGGTCGTAAAAGCTCTGGAACAAACGGGGATCAAACCCGAACTTCTCACGTTCTAGGCAGGTGCGTTACATCTCAATCATCGATCCACCAGTTCTTTAACACGCGTTAAACATGTGTTAGAAGCAGAACCCCAGTTTATATCTTCTCACCGAAAAAAACACCTCACTTGCACCTAAACCACCACTGAAGGTCTCATCTAGTGTAAAAGGTAAAGGTAAAGGTGTCCCATAAACTCTGTGGTCGTAAGGGAGCAAGGCATCAGAGACCTCAGCTTCTCCAGGGGCCAGCATATTGAGGGCGGCGCCCATCTCCTCTCTCTCGTTGCCTTACCTTCCCTGGCCCTAAAGAGGGCAGGTACTCGTTTACAGCTGGGTGAACTGGGGGACTGTACTGAAGCCAAGGCGCACAAACGGTCACCCATCCACTTGGTAACCACGCTCGATGCTGCTTAACATTGGCTTGGGGAAAGCGAGAGCTCTGACCACTGAGCTACCCCGTCCCCAAGGTCTAGTGGATTAAGG
>CM054141.1:67860350-67862850 GCA_028751875.1 Rapana venosa
TGTGCCATTAAGCATGATTCTCCTGCGACCAGCTTCACCTTCAACCCCTCCCCTCACCCCCACCCCCACCCCTCCACCCGACACACTGAAACGTATTATGGAGACAGACAGACAGACAGACAGACTTACTGACTGATAGACGGACACACACACACACACACACACACACACAAAACACACACACACCACACACACACACACACACACCCCCACACACACACACACCACACACACACACACACACACACACAAAAACACACACACACACACAAACACACACACACACAACACACACACACACAAACACAGATACAGACACACGCATGCTCACATGCACACACACACACACACACACATACACACACACACACATAATACTCTTTATCAGTACTATCAAATTGGGCTGTTAAAAAGTCACTGCAACATGCGGAAAAGAAGAAGTGTAGAAAAGGCCGCGTACTAGGGGCCACGTGCCACAGAGTAAAGTACAAGATCAGTACCCTCTGCTACAAATGTCTCCACAATACAGCACCCTCATATCTCTGTGAATGTCTTCACCTGTACACGCCTTCACGTTCCCTCCGCTCTGCTGCAGATACCTTGTGCTTAAGAATACCTAGATTCAACCAATCCACCGTTGGCCGCTGCTCTTTCTCTATTTCGGGTCCATCGACCTGGAATGAGCTCCCTCTCTCTCTTCGCCAGAAGCCTAGTTATGACACTTTTAATCCAGCCTCAAGACATATTTATTTGAAACCTAAGATTTCCCCCCTCCTGTTTCATATCAGAACTGTCCCATCTTCACTAACCCATGTCCCATCACCCTGCTAAAGTATATGACCTGTGCGTGTGTGTGTATGCTTTTGAAAAACATTTGACTATTGCAATTTTATTTCATACATTTGGTCTGCAGCGTTCCATGTTTGTAATATCTGTTTGTTTAAACTATTGATTGTTCGTTATTGGTTGCATGACTGTGTAAAATTAGATTGAATGCATGCGCTTTGATTTGTCTTTGCAAGATATAACGCTATATAAGTTCCATTCATTATCTATCTATCTATCTATCTATCTATCTATCTATCTATCTATCTATCTATCTATCTATCTATCTATCTATCTATCTATCTATCTATCTATCTATCTATCTATCTATCTATCTATCTATCTATCTATCTATCTATCTATCTATCTATCTATCTATCTATCTGTGTTTTGTTGTGTGTGTGTGTGTGTGTGGTGCGCGCGCACAAACGCCCCGCGTGTGTGTATGGATAGAAAGCGACCTTTTATACGAGTGATCGTATTGCACCCATTTGATCGGAGAAAAAAGATTAACGGTAAGAGAAAAAAGATGAGGAATAAGATAAGCTGAATTAACATGGTCCTGACTTATTTGCACAGCTGTTTCTCATGAAACCTATTCTCGACTTATTAGTTACAGATACTATCTCCAACAATACGCTGCATTTATCCGTTGTCCTACATGCAAGGAGTGTGTGTATGTGTGTGTGTGTGTGTGTGTGTGTGTGTGTGCGCGCGTGTGTGTGCGTGTGTTTATCCTGAATACACCCTAGAATCTAGCCACATTCTCGGATGGTTTCAAATGTCCGCGTTAAGCTTCACATAATGCCAAGTGTCTTTGTAACACGGGAGAAATATGGGTCACATTTTCTAGGATTCTTTCGTAATGAAAGGGGAAATTGGGCCACACTTATACTGTGTAGCAAGAAGAGGGAAAATTGGGCCACACTTATACTCTGTAGCAAGAAGAGGGAACATTGGGCCACAATTATACTCTGTAGCAAGAAAAAGGAAAATTGGGCCACACTTATACTTTGTAGTAATAAGAGGGAAATATGGGTCACATTAATACACTGTAGTAGTAAGGGAAATGTAGGCGACACTTGTACTCTACAGCAGGCCGCACTTATATCCTATATCCATAAGAGAAATGAGGGCCGCACTTATTATATTCTCTAGAAATATTAGGGAAAAGTGGGCCACACTTATTATCTTCTCTAGAAATATCAGGGAAAAGTGGGCCACACTTATTATATTCTCTGGAAATATTAGGGAAAAGTGGGCCACACTTATTATCTTCTCTAGAAATATCAGGGAAAAGTGGGCCACACTTATTATCTTCTCTAGAAATATCAGGGAAAAGTGGGCCACACTTATTATATTCTCTAGAAATATCAGGGAAAAGTGGGCCACACATCATATTCTCTGGAAGTATTAGGGAAAAGTGGGCCACACTTATTATATTCTCTGGAAATATTAGGGAAAAGTGGGCCACACTTATTATATTCTCTGGAAATATTAGGGAAAAGTGGGCCACACTTAATATATTCTCTGGAAATATTAGGGAAAAGTGGGCCACACTTATTATATTCTCTGGAAATATTAGGGAGAAGTGGGCCACACTTATTATATTCTCTGGAAATATTAGGGAGAAGTGGGCCACACTTATTATATTCTCTGGAAATATTAGGGAAAA
>CM054141.1:67875350-67880350 GCA_028751875.1 Rapana venosa
ACACACCCAAGCATGAATGTAACCTACTCCAGGTGAAATTTATCAGTTAAATGGGTTTTTTCCCTCTGCAAACCAAAATAGAGAGAGAGAGAGAGTAGAGAGGAGAGGAGAGAGAGAGAGAGAGAGAGAGAGAGAGAGAGAAGAGAGAGAGAGAGAGAGAGAGAAGCAAGGATGGTGATGGTGGTAGTTGTGGTGGTGGTGGGGAGGAGGGTGTACATGTATGAGTACGCAAAGAAAGGTAGCAGAGAGAGAGAGAGAGAGAGAGAGAGAGAGAGAGAGAGAGAGAGAGAGAGAGAGAGAGGAGAGAGAGAGAGAGAGAGAGAGAGAGAGAGAGAGAGAGAAAGAAAGAAAGCCAATCACAGACCAAGACAACAGAAGTGGAACCTGCTGTACTTCATTGTTCTGAAGTCACCCAAGAGAAACTGGGTGGAAATGTCATAAGAACAGAGACAACGAATAGGATGAAGGTAAAGTAAGGAGGAGGAGGTGGAAGAGGAAGAGTAGGAATAGGAAGTAGGAGGAAGGGGGGGGGAGGTGAGAGAAAGAAGAAGTCGAAAGAAGAAGAAGAAGAAGAAGAAGAAGAAGAAGAAGAAAAAAGAAGAAGAAGAAAGAAGAAGAAGAAGAAAACAAGAAGAAGAAGAAGAAGAAGAAGAAGAAGATTGATTGATTGAATCTTTAATGGGTAAAGAATTAGGCACAATAAAGGCCTTTTTACAATTCTGCCCAAAAAGAAAAACAAACTTGAAGTAATTAAAAACAAAAGAAAGCAAAAACCAAAAGAAAACGTAAATAACAGACAAAAATGGTGGAAACTCTACCTTGAACAAATTAACAAATTCAGAAAGACTTGGGGGGAAAGCCCATTAAACTGAATGCAACATTATTATAACATCCGCCAAGTTACACACACAACACACACACACACACACACACACACACACACACACACACACACACACACACACACACACACACACACACACACACACACACACACACACACACACACACACACACAACACACCTACACACATACATGCACGCACGCACACACACTCATGCGCGGCATGTGCATACACACGAAGAAGAAGAAGAAGAAGAAGAAGAAGAAAACAAGAAGAAGAAGAAGAAGAAGAAAACAAGAAGAAGAAGAATTGCGAAGAAGAAAAAGAAGAAGAAGAAGAAAAAAGAAAAAAAAAAAAAGAAAAGAAGAGAAGAAGAAGAAGAAGAAGAAGAAGAAGAAGAAAAGAAGAAAACAAGAAGAAGAAGAAGAAGAAGAAAACAAGAAGAAGAAGAATTGCGAAGAAGAAAAAGAAGAAGAAGAAGAAAAAAAGAAGAAAAAAAGAAAGAAGAAGAAAAGAGAAGAAGAAGAAGAAGAAGAAAGAAGAAGAAGAAGAAGAAGAAGAAAGAAGAAGAAGAAAAGAAGAAGAAGAAAGAAGAAAGAAGAAGAAGAAGAAGAAGAAGAAGAAAAAAAAAGAAGAAGAAAAGAAGAGAAAAAAGAAAGAAAAATTGAGAAGAATAAAAAAAGAAAAAAAGAAGAAGAATTGCGAAGAAGCAAAAGAAGAAGAAGAAAGAAGAAGAGAGAATGAAGAAAAGAAGAAGAAGAGGAAAAGAAGAAGAAGAATTGCGAAGAATTGCGAAGAGAATCAAGAAGAAGAAGCAAAGAAGAGAAGAAGAAGAAGAATTGCGAAGAATTGCGAAGAAGAATTGCAAGAAGAAGAAGAATTGCGAAGAATTGCGAAGAATTGCGAAGAAGAAAATGCAAGAAGAAGAAGAAGAAAAACGAAGAAGAAGAAGAGAAGGAAGAAGAAGAAAAGAAGAAGAAGAAGAAGAATTGCGAAGAAGAAGAAGAAGAAGAAGAAGAATTGCGAAGAAGAAGAAGAAGAAGAATTGCGAAGAAGAAGAAGAATTGCGAAGAAGAAGAAGAATGAGAAGAAGAATTGCAAAGAAGAATGCGAAGAAGAGAGAATTGCGAAGAAGAAGAAGAAGAAGAAGAAGGAAGAAGAAGAAGAAGAAGAAGAATGCGAAGAAGAAGAAGAAGAAGAAGAGATGGAAGAAGAGAGAATTGCGAAGAAGAAGATTGCGAGGAGATTGGAGAAAGAGAGAAGAAGAGAAGAAAAGATAGAAGAAGAAGAAGAAGAAGAAGAGAGAGGAAGGTGGAGATGAAGGGGTGGGGGGGTGGGAGGGAGGGGGGGGGGGGGGTGGGGGGGGAGGGGTGGTGGTGGTGGTGGTGGTAAGAAGTTAGGTTAGAACAGAATGAAAGAAATAAAGAGTCTTTTTCTTGACCACCACCACCACCACCACCACCACCACCACCACCACCACCACCACCACTATCATCATCATCATCATCATCATCATCATCATCATCATCATCATCATCATCATCATCATCATCATCATCATCATCATCATCATCACCACCTCCAAGAACTACAACAACAACGAATAGGAAAACGGCATCAAACAAACAAACAAACAAACATGACCCCATTAAACTGTGGCAACAATGTATGGAATTACCATCAAACGGCACCTCTAAATATCAGGCCTGTTTTTCAGAATAGCTTGACCTTTCAGTGGGTAAATACGAACCGAGGCACTGGCAGCAATGATGACAATAATGTACAGTAAACTGTTAACATTTCTTTTGGAGGACAGGGCCGGGGGACAAAAGCATCCACCATCCAAAATGAATGTCAGGCAGAGTGAGCCTTGGGAGAACTGACAGAATAACTTCTATTATAATAATAATAATAATAATAATAATAATAATAATAATAATGTATGGAATTTATAGAGCGCTGAATCTTGTAAAGCAACAAATTAAAGCGCTCAGATGACTAATATATATATATATATATATATATATATATATATATATATATATATATATATATATATATATATATATATATATATATATATATATATATATATATCTCGAGGATAATGGAATAAGCACTCATGTATTTTTTTTACATCTAGTCCCCGTGTGTATGCGGTTTTGTAAATTTTGTCATCTGTTCCCACCGGCACACAATGGCCTACTCTTTCGAAAAGCGGAACAGGATTTAACGTGTGCGCAAGATGTTCTGCATGCGTTCGCACACGGGGGCTCGGTTTATAGTCTCATCCGAATAACTTCTATCCTGAATTGTTACTCTCTTTTTTTTTAGTGGATTGAATGATGGAATGTTTGTGAATGAATGAATGAATGAATGAATGGATGGATGAATATATGTGTTTTGAGTGTGTGTGTGCGTGCGTGTGTGTGTGTGTGTTTTGTGTGTGCGTGTGTGTTGTGTGCGTGTGTGTGTGTTTGTGTTAGTGTACGTGAGTGTGTGTGTGTGTGTGTGTGTGTGTGTGTGTGTGTGTGTGTGTGTGTGTGTGTGTGTGTGTGTGTGTGTTCGATTTTAAGTCTCTTCACATTTGTGTGTTCGCGTGTGTATGTATTGTATTGTACTGCATTGTATTGCATTGTATTGTATTGTTTTCTATTGTATTGTATTGCATTACATTGTATTGTACTGCTTTGAATTGAATTGTATTGTACTGTAATGTATTAGATTGAATTGTATTGTATTGTACTGTATTGTATTAAATTGAATTGAATTGTATTGTACTGTATTGTATTAAATTGAATTGTATTGTATTGTTTTGTATTATACTGTATTGTATTGTACTGTATTGTATTGTATTATATTACATTGTATTGTATTGTTTTGTGCACAACTTAAAGTCACGCAGATTTTCTGCATGAAATTCGGGTTGCTCTCCCCTGAGAGAGCGCGTCGCCACAAGAGCAGCGCCACCCATCATTTTTTCCCCTTTTCCTGTAGACATCTGTACTTCTTTCCTATCAGAGTGGCTTTTTCTAGATAATTTTGCCACGATTAACTTTCTTGTATGCATGTAAGAACGACAGAAAGAATGGAAAAAATGAATGGCTGAGGAACTGTATGAATGAAGGAAGGGATGAATAAACGAATAAATGAATGAATGAATGAATGAATGAATGAATGAATGAATGAATACTGACAAGATATTTTTTTTCCAACAAAAAATACCAAACCAAATACAACAACAAACACACTGAGACATAAAACTGCGTGTAGATGCATGCATCTAACAATAGGAGTGAATTGTGTGTTAGCAACACACACATACACAGAGAGAGAGAGATAGAGAGAGAGAGACAGACAGACAGACAGACAGAGAGACAGACATACAGAGAGACAGAGAGACAGACAGACAGACAGACATACAGAGAGACAGAGAGAGAGAGAGAGGAGAGAGAGAGAGAGAGAGAGAGAGAGGAGAGAGAGAGAGAGGACAGACAGACAGACAGACAGAGAGAGAGACAGACAGATTCAAGATTCAAGATTCAGGATTTAATTCCTTTCACCCCTCTTGGGGTATGGAGGATTACACACACAGATACATATATATATATTATATATATATATATATATATATATATATATATATATATATATATATAGAGAGAGAGAGAGAGAGAGAGAGGAGAGAGAGAGAGAGAGAGAGAGAGAGAGAGAGAAAATGACAGAGACCTCAACAAACCACATCTTATAAGAATAGTAGGTAAAAGGTAAAGGAGTCCCATAACCTATAAGGTCGTAGGGGAGCGAGGCGTCAGAGACCTCACTTCTCTAGGGCCAGCATATTGAGGGCGGCGCCCATCTCCTCTCCCTCGCTGCTTTATCTTCCCTGACCCTAAAGAGGGCAGGTACCCATTTACAGCTGGGTGAACTGGGGGAACTGTACTGAAGCCAAGGCGCGCAAACGGTCACCCATCCAACTGGTAACCACGCTCGACGCTGCTTAACTTGGCTGGGGGAAAGCGAGTGCTCCGACCACTGAGCTATCCCGTCCCGTAAGAATACATACTGTAAAAACAAAGACAAAACATCATCCACAACCACCCTCCTCCTCCACCCCCCCACCCCCCACCCCCCAACCCCCCTCCCAGAAAACAA
>CM054141.1:67887850-67890350 GCA_028751875.1 Rapana venosa
CTCTCTCTCTCTCTCTCTCTCTCTCTCTCTTCTCTGTCTCTCTCTCTCTCTCTCTCTTTCTCTGTCTCTGTCTCTCTGTCTCTGTCTCTCTCTCTGTGTCTCTGTCTCGTCTGTCTGTCTCTCTTGTCTCTGTCTGTTGTCTGTCTCTCTCTCTGTCTCTCTCTCTCTTTCTCCTCTGTCTGTCGTTGTCTGTCTGTCTCTCTCTCTGTCTGTTGTCTGTCTGTCTGTCTCTCTCTCTCTCTGTCTGTCTGTTGTCTTTTCTCTCTCTTTTCTCTGTCTCTCTCTCTCTGTCTCTCTCTGTGTCTCTCTCTTGTCTCTCTCTGTCTGTCTGTCTGTCTCTCTTTCTTTTCTCTCTCTCTGTGTCTCTCTCTCTGTCTTGTCTGTCTGTCTGGTCTATCTGTCTGTCTGTCTGTCTGTTGACTCTCTCTCTCTTCTCTCTGTCTCTGTGTCTCTGTCTTTCAGTGAGTGTGTTCTGGTATTCCCTTATGCAAGGAATCAGTAAAAGATTAGGTTTATTCATTTTCTGTAGTGCAGCATTGAATGGTTTAATTCAATTAGATCGAAAAAACATAACAGTGACATAATTATAAAGTATGAGTACACGATTGTAAGCAAAACTAACATGTCCCAGTAAAATAAAATCAGCCAGCCTAATAGATTTACATTGTATTATTTTACTCCTGGCGTATAGCAGTCGCAATAACATCAACATTTAGTTGTTATTGTATTGATTTGAATTGTATTGTATTTATTGTATCGTATGGTATTGCATTGTATAACACTTGTGTGACATTCGGCTGCTCTCCCTGGGGAGAGCGTGTCGCCACAAGAACAGCGCCTCCCATTACATTTTTTTCCTTTTCCTGTCTGCAGCTGCATTTGTTCCCCTATCAGAAAGGCTTTTTTCTACATCATTTTGTCAAGGAAAACTCTCTTGCTGCTGTGGATTCTTTAACGTGCGGTAACTATGTTTTGAGAGCCTACGTATGGTCCATTCTTCTGTACGGATGTGAGTGCTGGACCCTAGCCAAGGACACAGAACAGCGACTAGAAGCAGTGGAAATGTGGTTCATCCGGAGAATCATGAAAATCTCATGGACAAAAAGAAAAACTAATGCAGAAGTAATGGAAATGGCTGGGTACAAGAGATCCCTTCTCAACACCATCAGAGAAAGACAGCTCAAATTTTTCGGCCATATAATCAGGGCTGACGGACTAGAGAGACTGTTATGGAGTGGCAAAATCTGTGGAAACAAGAGCAGAGGAAGACAACGAACAAAATTCACAGACAGCTTAAACAAATTCGCAACGAATAAAGAGGGCACCAAGAATGAGCTCATGAGAGGGACCAAGAACAGGGAAGAATGGAGAGCCATGATCGTCGATGTCTGCAGGACCAGACCGGACACTTGAAGAAGAAGAACTATGTATAACACACGGGATCTCCTTTTTATCGCCTCCTCTGAAAGATTGTCACCAAGATCACCCCTCATGGGCTAATAGATGAGGGTGGGGTTCTGGCCCAAACGGGGATCGAACCGCCACACACTTCGAACCTGGACTTCTCGCTTTCTAGGCAGGCGAGTTACCTCCAGACCACCGACCCACCATGTGGCTTTATGCCAAGCTTTAGAAAGTGGAGAGTATCATTATGGAACCCCAAGCTTTTCTGTTCTAGCCGTACTTTGTTTGTAACTGTGAGGGTTTGTTTGGTATACCTGTGTCACAGGGGTACTCTACCCTGTATTCTTAGTGTCAGTCATTATCTTCAAACTCTTCAGCAGCCCCTTCATGTAAAGATCTATAACCTCTTCTTGAATCAACCATTTTAAGGGTTCAGAGTAAAAAATATAAAAAAGAATGAATGAATGAGCGTGAATGCGTGCATATATGCTCTTTTTTCAATTCTTCTTCTATTTTGAGAATGATAAATAAGCACTCGTGTGCTTGTCCCTTTTTTTTTTTTTTATAGATTCTGTCCCTGTGTGCATGCGGTTTTGTTAATTTTACCGTCTGTTCCTACCGGCTCACAATGGCCTTCTCTTCTGACAGGCGGAACGGGTTGTAAGATGTTCTATCTGCGTGCGCACACGGGATCTACATCTTGTGGTCTCATCTGAAGGACTTTCGGGGGAGTGGGGTCAGCTTGCGTGCGTGCGTGCGTGTGTGCGTGTGTGTGTTTGTGTGTGTGTGTGTGTGTAAATTATCGCCAGTGACAAGAAAAGGAGAGATAAAGCACCTTGCAAAACTTTGTTAGCAGTGCTGTCTAGATATTGATCTGTTGGCTAGTGTGGCTAATATCACAACCACATATACAACGACAAACGTGACATAACAATCATCACCTAAACTCACGTTTGCTAATATCCCCCAAACACCCTGACCTCTCTCGTGTATTTGCATAATACATAACCTGCTTTGTTATATTAGTTATCAAAATGGCGTGTGGCTTGCTATCACACTTCCATGTTGCGTTACGTTGTGTTGTGTTGTGTTACTT
>CM054141.1:67895350-67905350 GCA_028751875.1 Rapana venosa
GGAGGATAAAATAAAAAAATAACGGGTGGTGTTTCTCTTGTGTAGACGCGCTCTCCGCGGGGAGAGCAGCCCGAATTTCACTTAGCGAAATCTGTCGTGACTTGAAGTAGTGTACAATACAACCAGTAGCTGGTGCTGCTGCCAATGATGATGATGGTAACAGAGGAGAGGGAAATCAATTTTTGTTAAAGTGTGATTTCATGGAGAGGATCAGCGAAGACCGCAAAAATGCTGATAATGATTAGGGTTACAAGGAACAGAGGGAACGTTTCTTCTGTTTTAATGGAGAAAGTGACTATTATGAAGAAGATCTAGGAAAAAAAACCCACCAAAGGATGCTGATGATGCTGGCGATGATGATGAGACCAGGGATGACAGTGGACAACTCTGCATACCTTTTAACGGACAACACAACCAAAACCAAGTGGCGAGTCCACTTACCATGGAGTCACAAGGAACAGGCGATGAAAACGACATCCGTGGTTTCCTCAAACTCCAGTCACCGTGAAAAGATGATATACAAAAGAAGACCTGCTGGACTTTTCGTCACACACGTTTTGTTTGGTCGTTAGTCAATTCCTCCTATATTTCTCCAGCTAATCAGGAACACCACATCCGCTCCATCACCGCATTAAAAAACCCCACACACCCCTCTATTGCACAGAACTCAAACACCAGGACTAAACATGACAGACAAGTACTTTTCGTCTACTGGTTCTATTGCACTCACAACTTGAAACGCCAAGTCTAACATGTCGAATTGGTGCACACCAAAAACCATGATAACATGCCAATGTTTTCTAAATAATAAACAGCCACTGAAAAAACTGAAAAGAAACCCCGAGGAAGAATAAATCATTTATCAAGATTACTCAGCTAACACAGCTGAATTGAATCTAATCAATAAATCCACATACAACAAGACACCGTTTTAGATGTTTTTTAAATGGTTAAAAAGTTCACACGTACAATATTTTGAGAAGAAAAAAAACTACACACATTGCTGTCTTCTCTTTTTCTTTGAACTACGAAGCAAACTGTTCAAAGTCTACAACCAAGACAGCAACACCTGCTCAAATCCAGAATCCAACTTTGTCATCTTGATCGATGTTGAAATCAACACATATATACAATCACAGACCTTCACACGTTTTCAGACTAACCCTCAGAACAGTGACGAATCCTCCCTTTCCAGTCACACACTGCAACACCCAGTTACATTTCCATTCCAATTTCTATACCATCGTCAATGTTGAAATAAACACATGGTATAAACATCACAAACCTTTTTTTCCAGGCAAAACTCTGAGAACTATCACAAATTCTGACTTTTCTGTGAGGAAACTCGCACACCCAAAGATGAAAAGCGTGAAGCTCCCAGGGTTTGGAGCAAGCAGTTAATTCCTCCCCCATCTGCAGCCAAAATGGCCTTTTATCAGCAGACACGCTGCCACACAGCTCAGAGCGGAGGGGGGGGGGGGGGGGGGGGGGGGGGGAGGTGACGGGGGTAGAGGGGTGGGGGATGGGGTGGGGGGTAGTAGTGGTCAGCAATATGAGTTATTGACCACTGCAGGACTACGGCAGGCCCCTGACTGAGGCTCTTAGCACAATGATCCACTCAGAGAGCTATTAGCCAGGCTTGGGAAAAGATCACTAAGAATAAGAAAAAGGGAGTGGGTGAGGGGGGATTGCATGGAGGTGGTGGGGAACAGGGATGTGGGCGTGGGGGGGGGGGGGGGGGGGCAGGGATAGTTAATATGGGGGGTACAGAATCGATGGGTTTGTGATGGAGGGGTATTGTTACCTGTGGCCTCTGCTGCTTCAACATCACTGCTGAGGTGAGGAACTGTTGATATCTGGATTGTTGTTTTAAAGTGTGTGTGTGTGTGTGTGTGTGTGTGTGTGTGTGTGTACGCTTGATTTGCTGATTTATGAAAAGCTAATTTAAGTCTGTAAGGAAGAAGTTCTTCAACTATATAAGAAAAAGATATTTTGTAAAGGTTTTAAAAAAGGAAGATGTTTGCAAGTCTTGAAAATATATGTTTAAATCTTTAAGTTAAAAAAAAAAGCCTCGAGTCTTAAAGAAGGAGAAGTTTGAGGAATCTTTCAGAAAGAGGCATTCTCAGCCTGTAAAGTGCCGTGTTTCACTGTGAACTATTCCATAGGAAACTGTATCAGAAGAGAGCCACAGAGGTAGAGAGAACGATCCACACAGGACGACACTCACCTCACCAACGTGCTTATACATACACTCCTCCAGAAAAAAGCTAATGTCCCTAGTAACACGAAACTCCAATCACACACAGTCAAGCCACAGTTGTCTTTTCTTTACGTCGTTTGAATCCTCCATGTCTCGTTTTGGGTTGAGGTTTGACTTACTTTGTTTTCTGACTGTGGAGGCCTCACAAGGACTGTCACCACAGGAATGGTGGTAGACTCCTGCAAGTGATGACAACGTCAGAAGAACCCAGTGCTGAGTCAGCTGATAGCCACTTTACTACTTTCTCACTAAGGTTCACTAGAACACAAAAAGTGCCATGTGTAGAATCACACGGAGCATCATTGTTGGGCTTCTTTTCCTGGTGAGCAGGAACAAGTACAGAGCAGCCGAAGAAAATGAGAAAAATAAACCCCACCCAACCAACCCAAACAAAATAAAACGCAACAACGATCTTTCAAAACGAAAAAAAAAAGGATGGCAAAGTGAAAGCAGGTACATTTAACAGATATTCACTTGATTTCAACTTGCAGATGAGTAAACCTTTCGGCACTTAGAAGACAGAAGTACTGACATACCTCTCCTACATGTCACACACACACACACACACACACACACACACACACACACACACACACACACACACACACACACACACACACACACACACACACACACACACACACACACACACACACACACACACACACACAAAACAATGTATACCGCCATCAAGACCACCAAACTTCCACAGTCAAAACCATCCACGTTGCACAACCCATAATATAAACATAAAGATTTAATACAGCTCAGTGACAACTACCCATTCAACTCAAAACAAAACAAAAAACACCAAAAAAAACCACCCAAAAGAAAGCACAACAGAAAATCGTGCCCTTCGAACAAAAACGCCAGGCCAGGTATCATAGCTAGACAGACAGACAGCTAGCACCACACCTAGGCCTACAGCAAACGGTAGTAGGCTAAGCAGCCTAAAGCCTGTTAGAAATCAGGGCAGCTGTTGATTCATCCTCACCTGCAGTACAGCAGCCAAACGGCCTTTTCTCAGCAGACTAGCCACCACCACAGCCACCACAGCCTTGTAGAAGGAAGGGAAGGGCTGGAGGAGAGTAGTGGGCAGCACTATGAGTTATTGACCGCTGTCAGATCAGAAGTCAGCAGGCAGGACTGTGAAGGACAGATCCTCACAATGAGCTGCCCAAAGAGCTATTAGCACCAGCAAGGGCAGAGAACTGGGACAAAAGGAATAGGTGGGGGTAAGGGTGGTGGAAGCAGCTGCTGCAGAATCCTCCCCCTCCCCCCCACCCCCCCAATCAATGGGCCGGGCAGCATGGGAGGAGGAGGGGGAGGTATTGTGTTACCTCCAGCCTCCAGCGGTCGGGTTCCTGCTATAATCCCCCCCAGGGATGCACAACTGATGGGATTTTCATTCCTCTTGGAGATGTGATGCCGACGACGATTGTTTGGTTAGTTACGTGCTCGCGCATCTGTCTCTTCGGTTGTACATAATTATAGTTATAGTTGTGTGTGATTGCGTTTATTCCTGAACAATGTCGATTTGTTTCATTGTTTCAGTTGTAAGATGTAACAACTTCAGACATAGCCCTGTGTGATGTTCATGATTCTAGTCTTGATGAAAACTAGATGACAGAAAAAAGTCCACAAGTCTAGTACAAGGTGACTGGGACAGGGAGATAATAAATGAAGGAAGGAATGAATGAATGGCTTTTAATACATAGGGATAAAGATTTTAGGCCAAGCCTCCTAGTCTTGTAATCTGTCCTTGTCAGTATGCATACATACATCCCTGAAGTCGAAATGCGGTTTCCTTAATGGTGGGTGAACGGTCGCATTCGCAAAATCTCACCATTGGTAGACTTCAGAGCTCTATACAATCAGGAAAGAGAGTGTGTGTGTGTGAGAGAGAGAGAGAGAGAGAGAGAGAGAGAGAGAGAGAGAGAGAGAGAGAGAGAGAGAGAGGGGACAGACAGACAGACAGACAGACAGGCAGGCAGACAGAAAGAAAGACAGACAGGCAGACAGGAAGACAGACAGAGACAGGGAGACAAAACAAACAGAGACAGGGGGAGACAGAAACAGACAAAGAAACAGACAGACACAGAAACAGACAGAGAGACAAACAATGACAGAGACAAACAAAACAGACACAGACAGACACAGAGACAGTGAGATAGAACAATTGCAAGAACTATTGTACCATAAAGAATATTTGCTGTTTCTCCACAAACTAGCAGTGTAGGATGACTATCAAACACCACTACCGCCTGTAACCCGCTGCCAACAATACCCCCCCTCCACACACACAGCCTCCTCACACTTCCCAACCACCCCCTCCTGCGCCATCAATCACGCTCAACACAACACAGCCCACAGTGCAGGCACATGGTCCAGAGATATTCCAGACCCAGCTGTAGAGAGAGGGGCAGGATGCAGGCAAACTGGTTTTACCCGCGTGCTCTTTTCCCTGTGTATTTTTTACCTGCAGTAAACGAACTAATGGACAGTACAGGTGGGACCTCTGTCTGTATGCACCCCAGAAATGGAACATAACCCACCCCTGCAATGGACGGAGTGAACTGTACTGGAGGGTAGATTTTTATCGCGCGCTTTACTACCAGCTATCTCGGTCAGATCTAGGCAAAACCTAACAAACTGACCCCTCTGTTCATAGGTCTGTATGCTTCTGCTGCAGTAGAGGGCCCTGGTTGGCTGCACTCCAGCTTTAGCATCTCGATCAGGTAGTGCCTTCACAGACGCTATAGCCGAGTGGTTAGGATCGTTCGACTTCAATCCTATGGGTCCATGAAGTCGTGGGTTCGAATCTTGGCGGCGTCTGATGGAATGAAGGGTGGGGATTTTTTTTCCTTTTTAAAGATCTTCCACGTCAACTTCAAGTGCAAATTTATCAGTGCCTTGATTTCCATTGTGTATAATCATGTACAGACAGCTTAAACAAATTCGCAACGAATAAAGAGGGCACTAACAATGAGCTCATGAGAGGGACCGAGAACAGGGAAGAATGGAGAGCCATGATCGTCGATGTCTGCAGGACCAGACCGGACACTTGAAGAAGAAGATAATCATGTACATGCAGAGATGTCAAATACGCGCGTTAAAGATCCAGTAAGCTGACGTCAGCATACGTCATGTCTCACCATTGGTGAACCTCGGAGCTCTAGCCCAGTTCTTCCCCCCCCCCCCCCCCCCCCCACCCACCCCAAAGTAAGAACCTTTTCTTCTTTTTTCTCCCAGGCTAGAGCTCGAGGTTCACCAATGGCGAGATTCTTGCGTGTGCCACCAGCCACCCCCTGCCATTTGGGTAGCCGCATTCCGACTGCGGGGAAGGTGGCTAAACACGACACCTGTGTGAGTGCGATTTTGAAATGTTGTCATCCGTTCCTTTTGGTACAAAATATGGCCTACTCTTGCGAAAGGCAGAACGGATTTTTTAAAGTGGACCTCGGTTTATAGTTTCATCCGAATAACTTTGACATTCAGTTAGATTTCCTTGTTACATTGAACACCCCCACCAACCCCACCCAACCCCTCCAAAAAAAACAACAACAACCCAAACAAACAACAAACAACAAACAAACAAAAAACAAACAAAACACAAAAACCAACAACAAACAAACAAAACAAAGCAAAACAAAACTTACAAACAAAAACAAAACCAAAGGCAAAGCTGGAATCGAACCCAGAATCTAACGGTTTACTTGTTAGGCAGGTGAACGTCTTAACCGTCCTGCCCCCACCTTCCTCGTTAGAACTTAATCATTAATTCGACCCACTCTCCAGCAGTGACGAACTTTCTCTTGTTCACGACAGTGTGTATCATCACGGCACCACCAGTTCCAGATGTTTGGCAGCAGATATAGTATATATGATGAATGCCGCTGCTTCTGCCCTGACATACAGACAGGGGCAGTAATCCATCATCGTTGGAACCACCACCACCACCACCACCACCATCACCACCACCACCACCACCACCACACCACCACCACCAGCCTTGAGAGGCACAAACACATTTTATTACTCTCCATGTTGGCTACCTCTCGTGTTCATGCTGCAATGCAAGATATACTAATACAAGGTAAGGCAAGGCAAGACAAGGTAAGGCAAGGCAAGATATAAAAAGACAAGGTAAGGCAAGGCAAGATATAACAAGACAAGGTAAGGCAAGGCAAGACAAGGTAACGCAAGGCAAGGCAAGATATAATAAGACAAGGTAAGGCAAGGCAAGACAAGGTAACGCAAGGCAAGGCAAGATATAACAAGACAAGGTAAGGCAAGGCAAGACAAGGTAACGCAAGGCAAGGCAAGATATAATAAGACAAGGTAAGGCAAGGCAAGACAAGGTAAGGCAAGGCAAGATATAACAAAACAAGACAAGGTAAGGCAAGGCAAGATAAGGCAAGGCAAGATATAACAAGACAATGTAAGGCAAGACAAGGTAAGGCAAGGCAAGATATAACGAGACAAGATAAAGCAAGGCAAGACAAGGTAAGGCAAGGCAAGGCAAGGTAAGGCAAGGCAAGATATAACAAGACAAGGTAAGGCAAGACAAGGTAAGGCAAGGCAAGATATAACGAGACAAGGTAAAGCAAGGCAAGACAAGGTAAGGCAAGACAAGGTAAGGCAAGGCAAGACAAGGTAAGGCAAGGTAAGGCAAGATATAACAAGACAAGGTAAGACAAGGCAAGACAAGGTAAGGCAAGGAAAGACAAGGTAATGCAAATTAAGGCAAGAAAAGGCAAGACAAGGTAACGGAGGCAGAGAGAGAGAGAGAGAGGAGAGGAGAGAGAGAGGAGAGAGAGAGAGAGAGAGAGAGAGAGAGAGAGAGAGAGAGAAACACAGGGTTAAAAAGAAAAAACCCGGCCAGGCCAGGCACAGCAAGGCGAAGCAAGACAACACGAGGCAATGCAATGCAAGCCAGGGCAAGGCAAGGCAAAACAACACGAGGCAATGCAATGCAAGCCAGGGCAAGGCAAGGCAAAACAACACGAGGCAATGCAGTGCAAGCCAGGGCAAGGCAAGGCAAAACAACACAAGGCAATGCAATGCAAGCCAGGGCAAGGCAAGGCAAAACAACACGAGGCAATGCAATGCAAGCCAGGGCAAGGCAAGGCAAAACAACACGAGGCAATGCAGTGCAAGCCAGGGCAAGGCAAGGCAAAACAACACAAGGCAATGCAATGCAAGCCAGGGCAAGGCAAGGCAAAACAACACAAGGCAATGCAATGCAAGCCAGGGCAAGGCAAGGCAAAACAACACAAGGCAATGCAGTGCAAGCCAGGGCAAGGCAAGGCAAAACAACACAAGGCAATGCAGTGCAAGCCAGGGCAAGGCAAGGCAAGGCAAAACAACACAAGGCAATGCAATGCAAGCCAGGGCAAGGCAAGGCAAAACAACACGAGACAATGCAGTGCAAGCCAGGGCAAGGCAAGGCAAAACAACACGAGGCAATGCAGTGCAAGCCAGGGCAAGGCAAGGCAAAACAACACGAGGCAATGCAGTGCAAGCCAGGGCAAGGCAAGGCAAAACAACACGAGGCAATGTAGTGCAAGCCAGGGCAAGGCAAGGCAAAACAACACGAGGCAATGCAGTGCAAGCCAGGGCACAGCAAGGCAAAACAACACAAGGCAATGCAGTGCAAGCCAGGGCAAGGCAAGGCAAAACAACACGAGGCAATGCAGTGCAAGCCAGGGCAAGGCAAGGCAAAACAACACGAGGCAATGCAGTGCAAGCCAGGGCAAGGCAAGGCAAAACAACACAAGGCAATGCAATGCAAGCCAGGGCAAGGCAAGGCAAAAAAAAAAAAGGCAAAACACCGCAAGGCAAGACAACACAACGCAAGGCAAGGGAAGAAATTATTTCACAAATCCGTACTGGGTACGGAAGACAGGCCTAGGTCAGACCGAACCGTACAGAACAGAACAGAGCAGAACAGAACAGAGCAGAACAGAACAGAGCAGAGCAGAACAGAGCAGAGCAGAGCAGAACAGAACAGAGCAGAGCAGAACAGAACAGAACAGAACAGAGCAGAGCAGAACAGAACAGAACAGAGCAGGACAGAACAGAGCAGAACAGAGCAGAACAGAACAGAGCAGAGCAGAGCAGAGCAGAGCAGAGCAGAACAGAACAGAACAGAACAGAACAGAGCAGAACAGAGCAGAGCAGAGCAGAGCAGAACAGAACAGATTAGAACAGAGCAGAACAGAACAGAACGGGACGGGACGGGACGTAACAGGACAGGGCAAGGCCAGAAAAGACAAGATTTAAAATTCTCAAACCCATACTGGGTGAAAGGAAAACTTTGAGGACAGGACCAGACAGGATCAGACTGGGTCGGACAGGACAGGACAGAGGAAGTGGACACGGGACGGGGCAGGACAAGACCAGATAAAACCAGACCAGACAAGACCAGACATTATTTCACAAACCCTGTAACTGGTACACGGCAAATGTAATGTATACAAGGGGTCACAAAACAGATTCCAATCATCGGCACATTTTTCACTACATCGCCGTAATCTTAAAAACTGTACACCTGATCATTCTGTTTTGAGACTAGAGATTTATTATAGTGTGAAATCAAGACAACGTAATGCAATGCAATACAATAATATAATACAACAGACACTTCAAACTATTTCTGAGATCTGATCTTCAGCAGTTCTAGAATTCCATGTTGGCTGTATCCCTTTAAAAAAAGTTTATAAATAACTGTCGGTGGTTTAAAGTTTTCAAAAATCACAAATGTCAACCATAACCAATCTGTCTTTGTCCTCACCCTGGACAAAAAAACAACAACAACAAAACAAAACAAAAAACCAAAACAAAAACAGAGAACTCACAACAAATCTATAAAAACACAAATTAACCAACAACAAAAATCCAAAAAGACCCCCTCCTTAAATAAAACAAAAAAAAACAACAACCAAACAACTAAAGCAAATCAAACCAAACAAAACAGGACAACTTATCAACGACTTACACAATCAAAAGCCTAAAATCAAACCAGTCAGCTGAAGTCTACAAAAAAACAAAAACCATCCAACAAGCCAGCCAAACACAAAAGAAAAAACCCCAAACACATAACAACAACAAAAACCCAAACACATCCACAAAAAACAATCCAAATACATAAAAACAAAAAACCCAAACCAAACAAAACCAAATAAACAAGAAAATAAACAAACGCAAAAATAAGACTGTATGATATAAGGATTAAGGGAGCGATACTTTCAACATCCTTCTACAAATACACAACCATTCCCCCCAAAAGGTGACGATAATAATAGGATTAAGCCAAAAACCTTTCAAGTTCTACCATCAGCAAATACACAAACAGTCCCCTCAAAAAGCATCACTAAATCACTATGTTTATATTATTGTGAGGCACAAGCTCAGCTCTCATCAGAGGACTCCTAACAGCTAAGCTGATAGTCTGGATGGATATGGGTTTGATGGACACCTGCCAGTATCTGACCAGGCTTCTCTATCGAAGGCGAGTGGCCGGCAGACATGGACCTTGCAGAGACAGAGGCAGCCAGAAAGGATAGGAATAGAACGTATGTTGTGTCCTAAAGTGGTTGCTATCAAGTTTTGATGTCCTAAAGTTTTTGACATCGTTAAGTGGTTGTCGTCGTAAGGTCGACAGGCTCAACCGAGATAAAACTCATCCCTCTGCTTCGAAACTTCGGGTGGAAACTTAATTAACTCTCCTTTCCTTCA
>CM054141.1:67910350-67990350 GCA_028751875.1 Rapana venosa
GTGACCAAAACCAAGAAATACAGCCACCCTCCAAAGCTCCTGCCCAGCAAACCACCGGATAAATATGACCTGTCTCCCTTTCCTGACAAGATCACATTTCAAGGATTTCGCGGAAGGATTTATTTTCTACCTGATAGTGCCTACGTGAGATACTGATGGTGTGGCTTACACACACAGATTCTTGTATACACAGACATACAGAAACAGACAGACAGACAGACAGACAGACACTTTCTTTATTCTGAGAAAGATAACCACCAAGAGGCCTTGATGAATAACACAGAATATGGACGCATAATTATGGTTAGAGAAAGCACTTCAGAATTATCACCTCATGACTTCTGCTTGTTTTCAGAACAACTGGTCACTCAAAAAATGAAAATAATCTTTGCAATAGCATTGTAGCATGGTTAATTCATAGTTTGAATCAAGATTTGTAGAAAACAATGTATTCGCCAATTGTGCCTTAAAATAACTTCAACATTTGTTGGTTTGTTGATTTTTTTGGTCAATCTTCTACAATACCTTCTGAATCTCAGAGAAAAATCAATCGACCTTTTAGAAACATTCAATGATGCTGTTGAAGATTTTGGACAATATAATCTTATTTACTATATAATATTATATTAATAATACTATAGCTACTAATAGTAGTAGTATCACCATTCAGTAGATTCATGTGCGTTGGTGTTCATGTTATCATCTTTGCTTACATTTCAGTATTTGTGTATGTCTATTAATTTTCTCAACTATTATCACCATTGTAAGGGGGCAGGACAGCCTAGTGGTTAGAGCGTTGTGCTGGTGATCTGACGGCCCAGGGTCGAGCCACCACAGAGACACCCATTCGAAGGGATTTCCCCCTGGAGTTAACATCAGTACCGACTCCACTTTTCTGAGAGTCCAGATACATGCTATAAACCGAGGTTCAGTGTAGGAACGCACACAGAACACACTGCGCGCACAATAACCCGTTCCGCCTTTCGGAAGAGTAGGCAACTTCGTACCGGTAGGAACGGATGACAAAACTTAGAAAAACGCATCCACACTGGTGTCGTGTTTAGTCGTCATGCGGCTGCCTTAATAGTGCGCTCTTGCCTCCGGACAGCTCGATGTACACTCCCCAAGTTAGCGCTCTTCGTTTTCTCCCCAGCTAGAGAGAAAGGTGTCTTGGTCTGTGCGGATTCGCTTCTCAGCTTTGGAGGCCATAGCTTGTAGGAAGGAACATGAATCATCCTAGTTTCAAGAGTTCTACGTCAGTATACTTCCTCGAGCCAGGGCGGCTGTGATATTGTTTTGGTGTGGATCCCGGGGCACCTGGGCAACGAAACTGTTGAGGGACTCGCCATGAGTGCCACGGGGAAAGAGATCTCCAAGTCTACCTGCTATACAAGATCTGAAGCCTACAAGCGAGCGTTACGCGCAGTCCCTCTGGCAAGAGGAATGGAACGCTCAGACATAACTTTTCCAGATTCGCCCTAACTTGAAAGAAGTCCTTACTTTGTGTACCAAACAAGACGGGAAGAAACGGTGCTCACCGGGATACACACGGGTCATTCTCATGTTCATTATTTGTTTAAAGGCGATGGAACCGCATGGTGTGTGACTTGTGAATGTGCGAAAACCATCAAAGCATCTGCCTCTGATTTGTCCAGGCTATTAGGCACAACTGTTTTCACAGCAGACTCCCTAAGATCCCTTTTCGCGCTGTTCCACCGGACATTTTTAACTGAGAGAATCGGTTTTTTTTAACATCTGATAATTACGAGTGAAGATGTCATAGTCGCTAAGGACAAGGTTGTTCCAAGGAATCTGGGTTTGGTTTTCATCTCGTATTCGTGCTGTGATGTGGCTTCTTCCACAGCGCGGTGACCATCCTGGGCTGACCATTATGGCCGACCAGGGCGATGATACAAGCGTCAGAAGAGTTTGTTAAAAACCCGTTTTAATCCGAGATTTCAAGAATTGACAAAGTGACAGCCCCCACATAGCCTCTGTGGTGGGCGGGGCTATGAACAAGATCGTCGAACGCTCAGACAGCAACTATTGTTCTTCGACACATGAGCGATAATGCGTTGCACTGCCGTTAAGAACCTGGCAAGTCCCAGGATGACTTCGGCGTTAGAGAGAATTATCTTTTAAAGCCTTTCTGGAAAAAAAGGCAGGAGCATGGACTAAGAAGACAGAAGAAAATAGACAAGAAGTAGGAGGCTGGAAGAACAGGAACAAGGCAGAAACAAATAACGGGAAAGAAAAGAAGGAATTCCTAGCACAAAATTTCCAGAGGGCAGGGATGCTAATTATACTGACAGGCCCCTGGCATCGCCACGGGGAGACAAGATTGGATTAGATTGGCTACCTTAATGGTGGGTAAACAGTCGCATACGTAAAAATCTCGCCATTGGTGAATCCCGGACTTCTTGCCGAGGAATGAAATAAAAAAAAGCACTATTGTGGAAAGCAGCCCACAAGATATGCCTTTCAAAATAATAATAAATGGAACTTATATAGCGCTATATCTTGCAAAGACAAATCAAAGCGCATATTCATTATCTGAATGAAACAGTTATGCCATCTGTCTTCATTCAAAGAAAAATGAAATGCTTCATACAGCAATCATGGTCGTGTCATTACCAGCGATTCTAATTTCTCTCTCAACCCATCTGTTAACCGATAAATCTACCGGTCACATGTTCGTCCAGGAAGGGGTGGGCGCGGGTTCGAATCCTCTCTGCACCCGATTTTCCCCCATGATTGGTGGTCAGGGGGGCTAGTCTATCAGATGAGACGATAAACCGAAGTGCCGTGGGCAACATACGTTTAGTAAAAGAACCCACAGTTGTAGGACAGTTGTTTCTGGCAAAATACCCTACGAAAAAAACCAAAACCCACTCCGGGACACAAATGCAGAGAAAGATACACAAGGAACGAGAACTCGACCTGGAACTTCGTACGTTTCCTTTAGACCACTTACCAAGTGATTGTCTTAGAGTTTAAAGCAGGAACGGACAGAAACTTGCACCACTCTTTTCCTTTGAAGACAGCATGGATGCCAAGACAAGTTCAAAACAAAACAGGGAAAAAACCACCAGAAAAGAAAACTTGCGGTTCTCCTTTTTCTCAACTTCCTCCACAATGTGTAAAACAAAACAGTCGGGAAAACCTGTCAGAGAAACACGATAACAGACAGCTAAGCAAACAAAGGAAGCAACTGCTGACTGACAGCTCTAGACAACCAAGCTTCGCTGTTCCTTTCCCAACTGCCAAGAATTCACGCTAAGAAAAGGGAGGGGGGGATGTTTAAAAAACACAAAAAGTAGGATTCAAGATGAAACAAAAGGACTGAGCATGTCCTGGAGAAGATCAGAAGATCTGCCTGAAAGCAAGAGTAAAGTGCCGTCTGTAGGCATTCCTCAGCTTAACTGTCGGCATCGCTCACAATACACACCCCGTCTCCCTCATAACACCTGGGAAAAGTTTGAGGTTACAGATTTAATATTTGTCATCAACGGCGGTTTTGTTTTGTTTTTAAATTCAAGTTAAAAAAAAAAAGTTATTCCCCTGTGCGATACTTTGACAGAGCAGGGCGGCATATGGAAATGTATTACACATAGACATGCAGTTTTCCCTCAGACAGCAGCCAGCTTCATTTTCTTTAGTTGACGAGAGGCCGGCCATCAGCACTTGGCGGCACGCTGCTGCCGGTGTCTGTGCAAGTCCGCCGGTGAGCGTGTGTGTGTGCACACAGCCAGCCGAAGCTCCCAGTGTGGGTACGTATTCACCCGACATGAGGTTACATGTACGTGGTGTGCCTCTTTTTTTGTTGTTGTTTTGCTTGTTTAATAAATCATATAATTATTTGGAATGTGTTCAAGTTATGGTTATTGATATCCACTGCTATTTGTCAACCATAATCAGTTATGTAAAGACACTTCCATGATTTGCTTACTTTCTTTTCACAGATTATACAACTTGAGGAAATGTTACTCGGATAATCACCGTGTCAAATTTTTTTTTAAAGGGGGGGGGGGGGGGAGTAGCTGTAGGGCAGTAAGAAAGTATTAGTGAGTTAGCTCCCATGTAGTACCACTTAGCAGCCTCAAAGGAAACTAATCTTAGGACACAAGGGCAGTAATAAACGCTGTGCCTTGCGCAGTATCACAGTAAATTAGCTCCCATGTAGTACCACTTGATGATGAATTTTAGTAGTCTCAAAGAAGATACCAGTGATCTTGGGATAGGGGGAGCAATTAACAACGCTGCGCATCTTAGTGCCATAACTAGATATATGGAAGAGGCGGAAAATCAAATTTTGTTTCCCTTTCATTTTGAATTATAGTAGTTACTGGTGGTAATGGGTGCACATAAGTTTTTAAGCCTCAGTTTGAAATAGATATTCTGGAACATCCTGAATCTACCCTATAACCTTTCCCTGAGAATGCAGGTGTGTGTGAAAATGTTTGTGCGCGCGCGTGCGTGTGTAAGATCATTTAGCGGGTCAAGTTGTACAGATGGTATGGAGGAGGGGAAAACAGGACTTAGCTAAGGCTTCTTGACTTGAAATATACTAGAGTGAACACAAATTACGTGACTAAATCACTCGTGTTTGTCAGGATTTGCCAGCGTACATATACACATATACCCAGAGAGAGAGAGAGAGAGAGAGAGAGAGAGAGAGCGCACACAGAGCAAAGGACTCCCCTCCCACCCAATACCACATTTTTTTATCTCAATAAACAGAAATCTATGTGGACCACAAGCGATACATAATAAAAAAAAAATTATCACAAAAAGTAATAAAATTCACCTCCCCCCTCCAGTCTTTAAAAAAGGGTACATATCACACACACACACACACACACGCGCGCGCGCGCACACACACACACACACACGCCCCCCTCCCCCAACTTACAACCAGTACAAAAACAAACACCAGTATTGATGAGTCAAAACATTTCAAGCGTGCACACCTGAAGTAAAGGTTCTTTCATTATTTGTTTTTTGATACACCATAGGCAATCTAGTCTAGCCAGCACTAGAAAAACAACAACAACAACAAACTTTCAAGTAACAGATATTTTCTTAACATCGGCGTGGAGTTCGTTTTAAATGTTCATTTTAATGACAAGCGCATACGACTGGTATCTAAATCGTATCACTTTAGAACCGGCCTTTTCTTTTTAAAAAGTCATTTCTCGTTTTAGCAACAGCAATCATCAGGTCAGAGCCATAATATCTTTAACTACTTTTTAAAAGTTCCAAAATATACGCACACATTTGATTTACAATTAAAGAAGAAGAAATGCAAAAGCAAAAACCAGTTGTGATAAATCCCATTTACCTCTCACATAGTTTTGTTTTGCATTGCTGTGATGCTGTAAAAAAGGAAAAGATCCTCCCAAAGAGGGGAAGATCAGTGTACAGATCTGCCAGCACCCCATTCACACACACAAATCCAAGCAAATCACTAAGTAGCTTTATCTTGCACTCAAATTACATTTTATCTGATTCACACACACATACACACACCTACTTTCACAGATTGTGAGAAGACCAATGAAATTGAAAAAGTCACACACAGAAGAGTCCACTTACAAGCATTACACAAAACGGACATCAAAACCACTTTTAATGACTTGAATATTTCAAGCATACACACTTTAACAGTGAAGTTTTTCAGGATTTTCTTCCTGATTACATGCATCACACAAATCCAGTCTAACGAGTATCAAAATAGTTTGAAAAAAAAAAATAACAGCAATGAGGAAAAAATGTATTTTATTCACTTTTAAGACATAGCTAAAAACTCGAAGCTTCCTTTTGGATTTTTTAAAGTGTCAAAACAGATTGCAGTCCAGCCGACATCAGAACGGTTTTGGACCTCCCTTTCAGTCACAAAAAGTGCAAACACCCCCCTCCCCCCCACCAAAAAAAAAAGTGACGGGCAAGGGGGAGCATTAAAATTTTATAGCAAGTTATCAGACTTGATTCAACTGTGATATAAACTGAGTGAAAGAAAAAACGTAAAACGACACCCAAACCCCATTAAACATCTTGAAAGGGTGCATTTCTCTCTGTCCCTCACTACACTTAAAGTTGTTATAATTTTCATTTGTTCTATGAATTTGCTTTTAAGAACATTGCTGTGTTGCTGTAAGATCTGCAATGATTTCCCATGGAAGGAAAACCAGTACACAGACATTCCAGCACCACAAAGCTATGCCCATCAGGATACTCAAAATTATGTTCGACTTCATCTACAAGAAAAAGAAAACAGACATAACTAATCTTAAAAGTATAAAAACACACAATGAAAGTGCGTCACACACTCACACAATCTGTAATGTCCATTCGCTAAATGTTTATATACAAAACAGTGTGACATAACATGAATTTCTTCATTTAAAAAAACATTTCAACCCTAAAAACTTAAAATTCAAATTTTCTTTTTGGATCTTTTTCTAAGTAAAAATCAAACCCAGTCTAACCGACAATGATTTTAGACCACGTTTTTGTTACCAAAAAATTGCAACTAACTACAAAGCATAGGTTAAGGGGAAGACAGTTCTCTAAACATCATTCCGATTCTTTTTCTCAGCTGACAATTTTAATCTTTAAAAAAGAGCAAAGTAAAAACAAAAATTCATTTTTTACTTGCAAGCATGTATACAGGAAACATGTCAACCTTTTGAATAAAAATTTATAACGAAAACACCGAAATATTAAAATTGATTTCAGAATGTTTTTCTCAGTCAAAAACAAAACGCTCGGATCGGCTAACACCAAAATAAAACTAAAAATATCGACGAGTTCAAAAAAAAGAAAATGTCAATGTTTTAGATTCTTGGTCGAGTTTCAAAACAACAAAAACCAACAATCCACTCCAACTTGTGACTTGATCCTGTTTCTATTGAGAGAAAAAATAATGCAAACAAAGGAGTCGAGCTTATTTAAGGATCTTCCAGTTTGAAAAAAAAATTCTGGCCAGGAGAACATTTCACAATTTATGACTGATCATTTGCTAATTCACCTAACAAAAGCCACACGACAATCCCACACTGCAATAAGAGTACACTTGATTGTACGTTTTTGGTTTGATGACAAAAAAGCACTCCAGCCAACATTAGACTTGTTTTATCTAACCAACATTTGATCCGAATTACAAGTAACAATATCAATGTCAACAATTAATCTTTATCAAAACCCTTCAAAAGGTGCATGCACACATGTACCGTAATATCCTCATACAAGATGTACACGAAACTACTTCCAGTTATTTAAAAACATCCCAAACACATGTACAAAGTAAATATCAAAGATTGCTTCAGGGTCTTTTTGTTAAGTTCATCACAGGAAGTTTTTCCCCCCTAGTTATTTGATTTGATTTTTTTAAAACAACACCACCACGCACACAAACAGGAAAACATTTGAAAAAAACCTCCAATAACCACCCCCACAAAAAATGAAAAAAAGAGCAACCCCCCAAAATGCCACTAGCAAAAACGAAGCTCTTGAAATAATACAATCCAACACAGGCTGTACTCTGTACATTTGACCCAACGCTTATTTTAATAATCAAACGTGTCAAACCTAAACACTTAAATCATCAAGGTTTCTTTCAGAATCTTTTATGACAGAAAAATGTCTAGTGCAAGCAACTATTATCCAAACCTATATTTCAGTACTGAAATAAAAATGCAATTAACTTTAAAGTTCATATATGAAAACAAAAGCATACAAACAGGCAATCATAAATCGGACAGTATCTATCATTTCGTTAACTGCCTCTTCCACTTAAAAGCGCAAACACACACACACACACAACTGCTTTAGTGCTGGTTTCCGTAGCACATTACTAGTGATGGTATACCATGGTACACTAAAGCATGCTTTGCCTGAAGCACCCGAAGGAAACGAAGGCTCATCCCCTCAACCCCATTTTCAACACTCACTCTCTCTCATCCCTTTATTCCCAATGACCTGAGCACGCTTCCACATAAATAATTTTGATCCTTTCCTAAAAATAATGATCTCTCACCAAACTCCTGCAAATACACACTTCTGCTACTCTCCCTACAATATCCTATGTTTATATGATCATGCATTTGGTAAGAGTATTTCTTGGACTGTTTATAATTTAATTTTTTTAAAATTTTCTAATTTCCATGACCGGTTTTCAGATAACAGGCCCCTTTTCCTATACCCCCAGCTTATCCCCAAGTTTGTCCATACATATAGTGACGGTCTTTATACACACTCTGCAACTACCCTTCTTTCCCCATTCCCACCATGAACTAGGACACGCCCCTTGCACTGCTAGTAGGTTTATTTTACGTCAGCTCCGCCTCTGCTCCATCAATTCAAATTGTTTCTTGATAAACGTCGACAGCTACATTTTTCATGCAGAGTGAAAGCAATGTTTGTGCCTTTACGAGAAATATGAGCCTCGTACTTTTCCGCTAGTGCTAGATATCTGGGCTATTTCACAACGTTGTTTTCTCGACCCTTTTAATTCGAACAGCGGTAGATATTTGCATGTGC
This sequence comes from Rapana venosa, assembly GCA_028751875.1. NCBI lineage: Eukaryota > Metazoa > Mollusca > Gastropoda > Neogastropoda > Muricidae > Rapana > Rapana venosa. Next base: position 67,918,892 of record CM054141.1, read on the forward strand.
AGTAGTGCAGTTTCCGTCTTTATAATTATTTCTATCCCTGTTGTTCTTTTAAGATGTTTTGCCACAGCACTGTCCGCATGTATCATGGTATCCATCTGCCTTTGTGTCCACATGTGGGGTCAGGATTAGAGTGATGGTTAGTATGAAGGTTAAGGTTAGTGCTAGCATCAACACTGGGGTAAGGGTTGCTGGTCAGTCAGTCGGTAGGTTTGTGTATACATGTCTGAATACATATGAACACAATGGCACACAGACACTATGGTATACAGCTTGGCTTTTTTAAATCACGAACTACCAGTCTTGCTTACAGCAAGTGACTTTTTGCACCCTAGTTGTACTCTCAGCTGACTGATTTTAGGTCTGCAATTTTTCAAAGAGGCTGCATCTTTGCAAGGATCAAGTCGGAAACATATACGAACAGACTGAATTTCAAACAAGTCTTTGCGATTGCATCCTTCCCTCTATCGTTTTCTGTATTACCAGGCTCTATTTCTGTCAATTTTCACTGATCTGAATATGCATGTCCTAACCCATCCTCCCCCCTTAAATTCCTCCTTTAGTACACACACACACACACACAACACCTATCACTGACTTAAGTTTCAAATTTTACACATTTGTAAAATTGCTTTCATTCAATGTAATTAGCATATTAATTTTTCTTTATAACCGAGCTGTCTGCAATTCTGCATTAAGCAGGGCATCTTCAGAAAACTGAACCCGGAAAACCAAATCGCTCTCCAGGCCGACTACATTTTTTTTACAATAGTGTCCCAAGGACTCCTGACAAAGTTGAAGGAAAAACTTTCAGCAGCAGCAGCAAGATGCAGTTGTATACCATGGCAGGCCAGCACATACATTTGTCCAAACTTCTGAAACATTGCAACACTCCTCTCAACATTTACGACTATCTTGGTATGAAATTGGTTCAACTCTCTCTCTCTCTCTCTCTCTCTTTCTCTTTCTCTCTCTCTCTCTCTCTCTCTCTCTCTCTCTCTCTCTCTCTCAGAAATCATAAAACAAAGGCTGCAAATCTTATAGCATCAGCACCTATCATTGAGTAACTCCATTCCCCAGTTGAAATAAGAAGAAAAAGTGAAAGCACGTTACAATTGTCTTTAAAAAAAACCCTGTCCAAAATAGCTTTTCCATTCTCACAAATGTTCAAGAGGCATTCTATCTTCGACTACTGAACACCCGAATCTCTCTTCAACACTAGATCCGCCCGTCCTCTCCTCCCTGTTCTGTATGAATGCACATCTCTTATTGCTGGCTTGTTCACAAGTAAACAACAAAATCGCCCCCCCCCCCCCCCCCCGCCCTTTTTGCATGCAGATTTTAAATGCCATTTTCCTTCCTTTTTGTAAAAAAGATGGTTTTTCCCCTTGGTTTCTTTTCCAATTAAAAAAAACTTTAGTAGCACCGTATTTTTTCATGTTTTCCTTTTCCCTTTATCCTCCTCCTTTTAAAAACATGATAAATTTCTCTTTGTAGCGCTTTTTTCCCCGTTTTTTTGCAAGATAAAGCGCTATATAAATTCCTGTGGTATTGTTATTAAACTGATCTCTACCAAAGCAACAACAACAAAAAGAAAAAACCCAAATAATTCTAAAGATTAAAGGGTGGGGGGGGGGGGGGGGGGGGGGGGGGTGTCTTCTTTCTTGATAACACTTTTTCTCCACCCATATTTTGAGGGGAGGGGGGGTAATCGGAGCGTGACTGGTCACTTTTCACAGGCAAAAGAAAAACACTTAGGCAAACACTTCATTTCTCTTTTAAAAAAACAAACACTTTTCTCTTTAAAAACAAAGAAGATTTTCCTCATTCGTGTCCGAGGTGTAGAGCAATAATTGCCCTAGAGTGAGATGATACATATTTAGGAATGTATAAATTTTTGCCTCGCTTTGTTGATGCTCCTTTGTGAGCAGATGCATGTAGTCAGTGTAGTTAGTGACTACATTCATCCCGGTTTGGTTTTGCTCCTGTGATTTTTGAAATGTTACAAATAATTTTTATTTGCACAACCATTTCTATGTAGTCTTTACAACTCACTGCTTTAAAAAAAAAAACACACCTCTGATTGCACTCGCCTTGATTTGTTAATCCTTTGGTAAAATACTTAAAATTGTCGCTAACATTTTGATAGCTTTTGTCCTATGAATAGTACATTAATCACACTGAAAGATAAATTAACTGCTCGTTAAAAACTGATGACGTAGGAACACAAAAGTAGTTTTGATGTCTATCAATTCATGATCAATAATGGTGGTGTAGTCGATAGAGATCTGTAAAGGTTTTGTCAACAACACTCATCTTTATATAACTTTTTCTCCCAAGTTTCACATGACACTCTTGGTGACGATGTTGCTGTCTTCCATGTGGTACGATGCCCTGGTCCTCCATGATGACGATGCCCTGGTCTTCCACGATGACGATGCCCTGGTCTTCCACGATGACGATGTCCTGATCTTTCACGATGACGATGTCCATCTTTCACGATATCCTGGTCTTTCACGATGTTCTTGTCTTTCATGTGGTGACGATGTCCTGGTCTTTCACGATGTTCTGGTCTTCCATGTGGTGATGATGTCCTAGTCTTCCATGTGATAACGATGTGATGATGACGTCCCGATCCTCAATGTAGTGTTGAATTCTTAATCGTTCTTGTTCTGACGATGCTCTGGTCCTCATTGTAGAGACGATTTTCTGTGACAAAGGAAAGAAATTAATAGATCTTTGTGTTATGCTGTTCATTTCAACATTCCAGCTCTTGTGAAGCACTCGTATAATTACGTGAACAATGCATCCCACTCAAGACAATGGAGACTTACACGGGAGTGGGTCATGAAAACTTAGTTCTTCAGGGGTTTGGGAAAGCGGAGTCAGTACCGCTGTTGACCCCAGAGTGAAATTTTCTGAAACGGGTACCTCTGTGGAGGCTCGATCCCCGCAGAGCTGGAAAAGAACATTCAAGCCTTTGAAATGAAATTCTTCGTGTGGCTTCTACACATCTCCTAGCAGGCAGGACCTCAGAACCAACCGGTCAGTGTGGCATAAGGTGATCACGAAAGCTGGGTCACAGGGACCCCCTTCTGGCTGTTGCAAGGAGGAGGAAGCTGGTGTGGTCTGGCCACATCACGTACCACAGCCTTCTTACCATGACCATTCTACAGGGAACACTTGAAGACGCAAGGGCAGACAACTAGATAAAGAGCATCAAAGATTGGACCGGCCCGGACAAAGCTGTGTTGGTGCCACAATCTTAGGACTGTCGATTAATGCATCGCTCATGTCCCCTAAATGACATTTTGGTCAAGGAACTGATTGATCAATCGACTGACAGAATTATTCATTATGTCATTTTCCCTACTTGATCTTTTTATTTTCTTCCTGATGCCAAGGTAAGCAACCAGTAAACAATGTTCAACGTGGAAGGGTAGCTTCCCTTAGGTTGCTTAGCCAGAATTGGTTGAGTGCAGTCCATTGGGTTGTCCTATACAATGTTGATTTTTCCTTTCATCAGATGCCTAAATACGTTTATTGCCCACACAGGCTGACTTCAGTCACTGTGTTTGCTCTCTGAATCTACAAATGGAGGCGATTTTTCTTTGCGCAAATCTCCAAATTTGCTTTCTAAACCAACCATTCAACCTACAGCCTTCCTGTCATCGAGATCAGTGAAAGAAAATCAGACATGTCATACCCTGTGTTAAACCACCCGGTAGTGATCAGCAAGTCTGGTACCTCAAATTGTGCATGTTGGTGGTGCTTTTGGCACTGCATGATAAGTAGTGTCAGCTATAGTTTTTTCTTCTCTCAATCTGTTTGGGCACACACAAATTACTTACAACTTATCTATTGTAACATTTTAAATCTAGGCAACATTGCACAGAATGTAGAAAGTGAATATAGAAAAGCAAAGTGTTTGGCCATACTTCAATGTTCATCTAGAAAAGGCCTTAAATGTTTAGATATTTTGAACAACTTTTTGTATTTCATATGAATGTCTCCTTAAAGATTAAGCAATCGTTGGAAAACCGATTTGAAATTCAGTATCGTGATATTTTGTATAGTACATTTTCATCTGTCTATTCCCTTTTTGCAGGCAAATATTTCTCCACTCAAAATAAACCTTGTCTACAACTCCATAATGATACCCCCCCCTTTTTTTTAACATGAGACGTGTAAACATTTTTTAAAATTATCTTAGGCTTTATACTTCCATAAAAAGTGTTAAGACATCCATATTTTCCACTGCGTTTCCCCAAAACAAGTATTTTGAACACCATGTATGAGTTCCCAGTCAACAAAGTTGAACACAAGTTTTTCAAAGTAGAAACAAAGAAACCAATACTTTATCTCCGGACAATGCTTTATGCTGTACCTGGTGTGCAGAGTTTCCCGATGTGTTTCCCGATACAAATCTTTGTCGGGTCGTTAAGTGAAAGTAGCCCTTTTCTTAAATTGTTGTAATGTACCTTGATCCTTTTTTTTTAGTATAAGCAAAACTGATCCCAACTTCTCAAAAAAGTCATATGGTTGAAAATAATAAAATATAGAAAAATGTCCATATCACAGAAATAAATCCAACTTCGAAACTAAAAAGAAAAGGAAGACAAAAATGAAAAAGACCAAGAAGAAAGTAAAATTACCATTTTCTGCAACTGTTTTGTTTTTGTTAACGCATAAAACCCATATAAACAGAAACCAGTGAATATATCATTTTATATATTCTCTGAAAAAAGTTCTAACAAATTGAAAAGATGTGAAAAGATTAAGCCCTGTCAACTTCGAAGTTGACGCTAGCTATTGCACATGCTGAAACCACTGATGTGGGTTTTTTTTGTTAAGGGAATATGTCCTTACTTCCACAGTTCGTTGTACCAGCGTCGTAAAATAAGTAGACTTTTTTCCCCCTTTAACTAGAAAAATACATATCCTTAAAACCAGGGAGGCCCATTACTGTGAACTGTTTGCATGGATTAAAGTGGCAGGGGATAAATTTGTTACTAAAGCTAGATAGATAAATGTTAAAAAATATATATATATATAAAGACACAGAATTATAAAAATCAGTGATGTTATGCAAAGAGTACAAAAGTATTTTCAAATACGAGCATCAATACAACTTTTACAAAATTCTAGCAAAAAAGAGACAAGACCCATGACCCCAGCCCCCTACCCCCCCCCCCCCCCAAAAAAAAAAAAAGCCATCAAAAATCCCAACAAATCCCTGCCACCTGGTTATGTGGTGGTTGTTCTCACCTTTGCCATTTGTAATAAAACGAAATTGTAAATATGAGAAAAGGGAAATCAGGAGAAACATCCCCAACTCTATGTAAAGGAGAAAGGTGGCATTCTGTTCATGAATCGTTTGAGGAGGATGCAAAGCACCTCAGGAGTAGGTCCCTGTTTTATGGCCATTCTGCGTTAGATTTGTGTAAAATCCCAATGATAAATTGTTGCTTTTTATTATGACTACTACCACTTTCATGCTTATTATTAGTGCTAGTAGGAGGTAACCAAGTCAGTAACGTTCTACTGTTTAACCCTTTTTTTCTGCACAGCACTTAATAATCGAGCTACACACAAAACCAGGAGTTTTTCTTACCTTAAACGTTGCCGGGACATAAATGTACCCCTGATATGTTTCATGTAGGTTCTGCATCTGTGGTGCGGACAGCTTTGTGGTGCTAAAGGTACATCATCTGTGGTGTAGGTAGCTGTGTAGCACTTCAGGTACATGTGGTATAGGGAGCTGTGTAGCACTTCAGGTACATGTGGTATAGGTAGCTGTGTAGCACTTCAGGTACATGTGGTGTAGGTAGCTGTGTAGCACTGCAGGTACATCATCTGTGGTGTAGGTAGCTGTGTAGCACTGCAGGTACATGTGGTATAGGGAGCTGTGTAGCACTTCAGGTACATGTGGTATAGGTAGCTGTGTAGCACTTCAGGTACATGTGGTGTAGGTAGCTGTGTAGCACTTCAGGTACATGTGGTGTAGGAAGCTGTGTAGCACTTCAGGTACATGTGGTGTAGGTAGCTGTGTAGCACTGCAGGTACATCATCTGTGGTGTAGGTAGCTGTGTAGCACTGCAGGTACATCAACTGTGGTGTAGGTAGCTGTGTAGCACTGCAGGTACATCATCTGTGGTGTAGGGAGCTGTGTAGCACTTCAGGTACATGTGGTGTAGGTAGCTGTGTAGCACTTCATGTATAACATCTGTGGTGTAGGTAGCTGTGTAGCACTTCATGTATAACATCTATGGTGTAGGAGGCTGTGTAGCACTTCATGTACAACATCTGTGGTGTAGGTAGCTGTGTAGCACTGCAGGTACATCATCCATGGTATAGGGAGCTGTGTAGCACTTCAGGTACAATGTGGTGTAGGTAGCTGTGTAGCACCTCAGGTAGGAAGCTGTGTAGCACTTCATGTATAACATCTATGGTGTAGGAGGCTGTGTAGCACTTCATGTACAACATCTGTGATGTAGGAGGCTGTGTAGCACTTCATACATTATTATTATTATTATTATGTACAATATCTGTGGTGTAGGTAGGGAGCAGTGTAGCACTGCAGGTACATCATCTGTGGTGTAGGTAGCTGTGTAGCACTGCAGGTACATCATTTGTGGTGTAGGTAGCTGTGTATCACTGCAGGTACATCATCTGTGGTGTAGGTAGCTGTGTAGCACTGCAGGTACATCATCTGTGGTGTAGACAGCTGTGTAGCACTGCAGGTACATCATCTGTGGTGTAGGTAGCTGTGTAGCACTGCAGGTACATCATTTGTGGTGTAGGTAGCTGTGTAGCACTGCAGGTACATCATCTGTGGTGTAGACAGCTGTGTAGCACTGCAGGTACATCATCTGTGGTGTAGACAGCTGTGTAGCACTGCACGTACATCATCTGTGGTGTAGGTAGCTGTGTAGCACTGCAGGTACATCATCTGTGGTGTAGACAGCTGTGTAGCATTGCAGGTACATCATCTGTGGTGTAGACAGCTGTGTAGCATTGCAGGTACATCATCTGTGGTGTAGACAGCTGTGTAGCATTGCAGGTACATCATCTGTGGTGTAGGTAGCTGTGTAGCACTGCAGGTACAATGTGGTGTAGGTAGCTGTGTAGCATTGCAGGTACATCATCTGTGGTGTAGACAGCTGTGTAGCATTGCAGGTACACTTCAGTGGTGTAGACAGGTGTGTAGCATTGCAGTACAGTCATCTGTGGGGTAGGTAGCTTTTGTAGCACTGCAGGTACAATGTGGTGTAGGTAGCTGTGTAGCACTGCAGGTACATCATCTGTGGTGTAGACAGCTGTGTAGCATTGCAGGTACATCATTTGTGGTGTAGGTAGCTGTGTAGCACTGCAGGTACATCATCTGTGGTGTAGGTAGCTGTGTAGCACTGCAGGTACATCATCTGTGGTGTAGGGAGCTGTGTAGCACTTCAGGTACAATGTGGTGTAGGTAGCTGTGTAGCACCTCAGGTAGGAAGCTGTGTAGCACTTCATGTATAACATCTATGGTGTAGGAGGCTGTGTAGCACTTCATGTACATCTGTGACAGCTCCCTACATTATTATTATTATTATTATGTACAATATCTGTGGTGTAGGTAGGGAGCAGTGTAGCACTGCAGGTACGTTTGTGGTGTAGGTAGCTGTGTAGCACTGCAGGTACAACGTTTGTGGTGTAGGTAGCTGTGTAGCACTGCAGGTACATCTGTGGTGTAGGAAGCTGTGTAGTACTGCAGGTACATCTGTGGTGTAGGTAGCTGTGTAGTACTGCAGGTACATCTGTGGTGTAGGAGGCTGTGTAGCACTGCAGGTACATCATCTGTGGTGTAGGTAGCTGTGTAGCACTGCAGGTACATCATCTGTGGTGTAGGTAGCTGTGTAGCACTGCAGGTACATCATTTGTGGTGTAGGTAGCTGTGTAGCGTAGCACTGCAGGTACATGTGGTATAGGTAGCTGTGTAGCACTGCAGGTATCTCATCCATGGTATAGGGAGCTGTGTAGCACTGCAGGTACAATGTGGTGTAGGTAGCTGTGTAGCACTGCAGGTACAATGTGGTTTAGGTAGCTGTGTAGCACTGCAGGTACAATGTGGTGTAGGTAGCTGTGTAGCACTGCAGGTACAACATCTGTGGTGTAGGAAGCTGTGTAGCACTGCAGGTACATGTGGTATAGGGAGCTGTGTAGCACTGCAGGTACATGTGGTATAGGTAGCTGTGTAGCACTTCAGGTACATGTGGTGTAGGTAGCTGTGTAGCACTGCAGGTACATCAACTGTGGTGTAGGAAGCTGTGTAGCACTGCAGGTACATCATCTGTGGTGTAGGTAGCTGTGTAGCACTGCAGGTACGTTTGTGGTGTAGGTAGCTGTGTAGCACTGCAGGTTATCAGGTGTGGCCTTGACACCAGTCCCACAGTCCCTGTAAAACAAGTCAAAATCACCAACCTTGAAAATCCTGAACATTTTATGAGTACAACAATTAATTTCCCTTGGTTTTTATCTTTAAAGAAAAAGATAAATCACAATAACTGCGTAAGTTACCTTTAGCTTGCAAACTGAAATACTCCAATGATTAAATCTTACTACTTTTAAGGATCAGTTGCACAGGTTTTTGTTTACACTGTTACAATCTATTTTCAATTTCAATGCCTTCAGTTTGATAAATGAATCGGTCTGCAAATCCACAAATAGAGAACTTTCAAACGCAGAAAAATTACCTCAATTTTTGTTTCTAACATTTGCCTAACTGTGGACTTTTGTAAGAAAAGGTAAGGCAGATAGTGACTGACGTTTTGAGTAAAAGGTCTACTGTTTGCAACATGAAAAACGGGTCCTCAGAAAAACTAAAATTGAAGCCTAGCTATGACACTTTTAGATCAGGCCTCAAGACATATTTATTTCAAACCTAAGATTTCCCCCCTCCTGTCTCATATCAGAACTATCCCACCCTTCACTAACCTATGTCCTATCACCCTGCTGAAGTATATGACCTGTGTGTGTGTGTGTGTGTGTGTGTGTGTGTGTGTGTGTGTGTGTGTGTGTGTGTGTGTGGTGTGTGTGTGTGTGTGTGTGTGTGCTTTTGAAAAACATTTGACTATTGCAATTTTATTTCATAGATTTGGTCTGCACTACCATGTTTGTAATATCTGTTTGAACTATTGATTGTCATTGGTTGTATGACTGTAAGATTAGGTCGAATGCATGCGCTTTGATTTGTCTTTGCAAGATATAGCACTATACAAGTTCCATTTATTATTATTATTATTATTATTATTGAACCACACAAGTAAATCTAGATGTACAAACTTTCGTGTCAGCCAGAACAGACCAAACAAGACAGACAAAAAGAGGTCAGACAGGGGCACAACTACTTCCATCCAGCACCATCATATACCAGGTCACAGACATACTTGACAAATGCTGGTCAATTGTTTGGCCGTAGTAGATATAGCAGTGCCTAGTGATGCCTCTTGCACATGGAGACTGAATGTTGACATGTACATGAATGCTTATTCCATTATCCTCAAAATAAAAGAGCAAAAGGTCTCAACTGGAGCTGCTCCAGCTCAGATGGTGCAAGTGTAGCAGCCGAATATCAAATAAGATGGGGAAAAGAAACAAAAAGCAATTAATAACACACAGAACGTGATAACTGTACAAGCAAATGTAAAATTGGCCTACAGCAGCAAGACAGAAATCTTGTGCCCAAGATCTCTAGACCCCGAATGTTTCTGAAAAGATATTTTCAACCTGCTCAATATAGTGAATAGTTGAGTGGCAGATAACATTTCTTACCTGAACTTTATCCAGAAGTGAAGAAAACAATCTTCCTCATTCCAATTGATGCAGCAAGGCACGAGGTAAGCGCTGCATGAACCCCTGTAGCACAGAAAAACTGACAGGCTGCTGTGACAGGCGGTGTTTCATGGGGCTGGAGTTGACTGTGCAACTGATCCCCCCTTCACATGGCACCTGGTGGAGTAGTACACCACAAACATTCAAACAGGAAAACAACAAGAAAAGGAATGGACAAAATGATGATGAACACAGAGAAAGTCCACATGTGAGGACCCTAGTAACAGATGACATGCCTAATAGTTCAGCCCCTTTCACCTCTGTTCATTCTTCCCCTCGACTTTTTATCACTAGACATTGACGATTGTTGTTTTTTTTGAAAGCGTTCAACATTTTTTTTTAGAGATGACATCACAACATTTCCCTGCACTTGTATACAAAGACAATTGCATAATTATCTATGTCACATTTTATAAGCCTCAGATATCAGCTGTTTCTAAAGAACTATGGGAAAAAAACCTCGCTCAGTGCTAATGCATCTTTATTTCTTTCAAAGTGAACCTGTTAATATTCAGTCTGCATCACACTCAACATCTGACAGGCAAGTAAGGGAAATTCTAACCTTGAGTTTGTCCAGTAGTGAAGTACATGTTCTCTTGGTTCCACTTCATGTGGGTAGGTATGACATGGCTTTGGCAGCATTTGTGGGTAGGTATGACATAACTTTGGCAGCATTTATGGGTAGGTAAGACATAACTTTGGCAGCATTTGTGGGTAGGTATGACATAGCTTTGGCAGCATTTCCAGGTGGACTTGGCTGACAGAGGGAACAGTGCCTGATGGGGATGGTTTTGACTGCAGCTGTTCTCCATCACATGGCCCCTGGTAAAGCAGATCACATAAAAAAATTAGAACTGGAAAATGAACCAGCAAAAAGAATAAAAACAAGTGATAAAAAAACTCGCAAAGACACACCCAAAACAGTGAGAAGCACCAGGACAGATCGAATCCCTAACACTTTTCAAACCTTTTAATTCCATATAGTTCATACCCTTGATTTTTGAATGCCAATGATCAATGGATTTTGTTTGGGATTTTCTACAAATGTTTCAACTAGTACTTTAAATCGACATTTTGCTTTATCCCCCTGAATAAACCGACTTATTACACACTATATTCAGCTTTGCATGTTTTACCAATATTGTAAAGCATAGATGAAGTCAATTCTTACAAATCAGACATTCAGGAGACAAAATTCATTTTGCAGAAACAGGGCAATGGAATATTAAATTATTCTAATTGAACATACATTTGGGCGTTTAAATTGCAAATATGTTGCCAGTTCTACAACATGACTCCTCATTCTGGAAGTTGCTACTATCACATGTGCAGGTGCCAATAATAAAACAAGCTCTTCACAGTCAAGTAAAAAGCTAAATTCGAACTATCACCATACTGACCAGAAAGGCCATTTCAGGCTGACATGCTATTTATTTCAAGTTCAGATACAAAAGGATCCTAGTCTATTTTCCTTCATATTATAGCCCCACCATCCATGGGGGCCCTTATGAAGGCTGTCAATTTTATCAAACATCAACTGAACCCCCCCCCCCCCCCAAACTGGCACTATTTCCTTCACTGTTCTATTCATACAGTGCCCCCTCCCCCACCTCCCTTTCAATAGAAGGCTTGTGACCTTTTCCTTAGATACAGGCCTACATCACAAAGTGTGTGACATTGTATAACAACTGCCTCAACTGTAACTCGGTACTTACGCAGAAAGGGTCTTGACAGGCGTTCTGCAGGGGATGGCAGCGATGCTGAGGAACAGTTAGGCATGCTGGGTATGGAGCTCCCCTGGTGGCGAGTTCCCCAAATGAGGCCATGATCCACCAGACACCAGTGTGACCCACATGATGGCTTTATTACCCCATTAAACTCATGGAATAAAGGACAGGAAGGAGGCATTAGGAAACTTTGATGAGTGAAGGAATGAAAATGCCTTTGTTGTTCTTTGTCGAACACTTGGCAGCTATTGTCTGTCATATGACCGAAAATGCGTTGCGACTGAAATTGAATGTTTCAACACCAAGATCACTGTCACCATGATTGCTTCATCCTCTGGCTTTCCCCCTACTTTTTGGGTTTAATTTTAGGCTTTTTACTTACTTTTGAGGTTTAATTCTTTTTTCACTTACTTTTGGGTTTAATTCTAGGCTTTTTTATTTACTTTGGATTTAAATCTATCTTTTTGTTTACTTTTGGGTTTAAATTTACCATTTTATTTACTTTGGGTTTTAAATCTATCTTTTTAATATTTTGTCATTCAATTATTCCTGGTTTTTGTACCGTTATTGAGTTTTATTTCCCTTCACTTTGTTTTTATCTGTTGCTTTTTAATCTTTAAATTTTTACATTTGAACTGATTTTATATATTCAAGCAAGAGGTGTTAATGCAATCATAAATGTGGTGCGCAGTGATCTTTTGAAGGCAACTGATTTGCGTAGTCAAATACTCACAATTATCAAGTCTAAAACACAACTTCTGGGGCAAAATTTAATCTTCAAAGATATAGGAAGACCCGAGTCACTTCCCTGTATGAGCAATGCAAACGCAGGCTTCAAATGAATTTTTCCCCAACATTTATGTGACCTGTGTGAGGCGGCATAGTCGGTAGCTTTGCAAATCTGCCTCTTCGTATATTCAATTTCATGTTAAACAGCGGATTTTTGACAACTGCTCACCACTCCTTTGATTTTTGGCTCTCTGCAGTGTTCGAGCACTCATGGAGAATTTAGGTTTTGTTCCGTTGCAAATGGTTCATTCCAATGCAATGGTCTTTATCAGCCAAGACCACAGGGACATGGACAGCATAACATCCCAGTTCTTAAAGCCATGGCACGTGGCCTGTTTTCCAGATCCCAAGCACTAAGGTGTTTTGTCCTCCACTCCCTATTCTTTAACCAGGGGCCTAACAAAGCAGTAAAGCCACATGTGGACATACATAGTTTGGTAGTCTGGTACCCTGGCAGTTGCATCCACATGGAGCTCTTGGTGATCAGGTCCATTATGACTGCTGGGCATTGGGTGGCTGGTTCCTTGCATGTGAAGGTCAAGGGAAGAAAGGAGATGGTCTCAGTCTCTACAAGCCCTCTGGTGAATGAAGTGGCCGATGCACGAGGAACGAGTTTTTTGCATGCTGGGCAGATGAAGAAACTGGAACAGTTGGTTGATCCTCTGGTCCCCGTTTCCACTTCTTATGCTTCTCCTTCTGCCTTTTATGTTGGGCATTCACCTGACAGCAAAATGACAAAATAATGTATTAAACATTCCAATTTCAAGATTTTCGGGGGCGGGCAGGGGGGAAGGAGAAAGGAGTGTAGAAAGTGTGTAAAAGCAGCGTGTGTGTTTGCACACACTTTTAATGTAGAGATGTCTTGAAAAGAGGGACTGCTGTGTCCACTTAACTTCAATGTCGCAAAGTTCATAATAGTGCTCTGTCTCCAATCCAGTTTTTACCATGTCAGAGAAAGAGTGACCAAGTGGTCAGCTAGAGCAGAGACTGCACTTTCCACTAATGTGTAAACTTGGTTTTCTTTCCGTCTTTTCTTGCACATCTGTAGTCACCTACCTCCCCTCCTCTAAAAAACATGGCAACTAAAAAAATGTTTAAATGGGGGAAGGAAAGAAAAACTGCTTCAAAGTGACATTTCAGGTTAGAGCATTGCCCTCACTTGTTGACGGCCTGTGGTTGAGCCCTGGTTTGAGCCACCACCACAACTACCGTTCAAGATGTCCCCCTCATGTTAATAATAATAATAATAATAATAATAATAATGTATGGAATTTATATAGCACTGAATCCTGTAAAGCAACAAATCAAAGCGCTCAGATTTTTTTCCGAGGATAATGGAATAAGCACTCAAGTGCTTTTTTACATCCAGTCCCCGTGTGTATGCGGTTTTGTAAATTTTGTCATCTGTTCCCACCGGCACACAATGGCCTACTCTTTTCGAAAAGCGGAACAGAATTTAACGTGTGCACAAGATGTTCTGCATACGTTCGCACACGGGGCCTTGGTTTATAGTCTCATACGAAGGATGATGTTAACATCTATGATGTTATCTATTCTGACTCCTATTTTCTAACTCCTGTTAACATCTACTCTGACACCTGCAGTGGCACCTGTCCTGACATCCTCAGGTTTACTGATCTGATCAAGTCCATTCCATCACATTCTGCCAATACTGACAGGATTATAGGAAATCATGGAATCGGTTAAAAATACTGCAGATCCACGTTCAGATGTTTCATTTTGATCATCCAACTTCAGGCTGCAGGATTTCCAGATTTGAAATAGCAATCCCTAATTTACTTTGATAGAATAAATGTAGCACTCAACATTCTGAAGGACGTGTGATCTGTTCAGTTTTCTAAGAACCTAAAATGTTTTACCGTTATCTCCTCCTTTTCGCCCTCTAAAAACTGACCACTGCCTGCAGTGTTGTCATTGCTATGGTATCAGTAACATTAAAATAGCAGCTACGGTGTATAAAATCTTGATTTCACTTCAATCACTGTGGAGAAAATCAGCCTTTACCTTTTGTCTCCACTTCTACAGCTCTCTGGAAGTCATCAGGGAACTGCAGTGGACTTTGCCAGCTGTGTGCAAGTTAAATGTGATTACTCCCATCCCTCTCCAGCTTAAAGGGTCACTTCTTGGTTTCCTGTGAGGTAATAAAGAATACATTAGGTAGGTTGGGATACATCTGGTCTCTAATGATATTCCATGACAGAACAGAAATGACAAGCACTACATCAATGAAATAAACTATTATGACTGAAGAAGGACTGAAAAATGTTCACTACCAGTTTGTATACACATTCTCAAAAAATCTAAATGAATAAAAAAAATCCAAGAAGCCAGAATGCGGCTACCTTATGGTGGATAAAAATGGTTGCTTACCCCAATCTCAGTTTCTAAACTAGAAGAACTTTAGAAGGGACTTAAACAAAATGACACCCCTACCCCCCTCTCCCCCCCCCATTTCAAGGCAGTGGAAAACATTATTTCTTAGCCTACAAGAACCAGAATTTAACCCGAAGTACTATATTTTCTTTTCTGACTAAAATAAAAATTTAGATTTTGTGTGTGTGCTTCAACAAAAACTTGCTTGGTGAGAAAAAGCTAAATCATCTGCTTCACTTTGTAGTTACTAACAGCCAGAGTGGATGAACAACCGTGGAATCTCTTTTTCAGAACTAAAGCATTCATTAATGTTAAACAGTGTTTCGACATTTGTTTGTATACCTTTGTAAAGTTCATCCCCCCCCCCCCCACCCAATCCGTAATGCAGGGGTTTTCACGCGTCAAAACTGAAACGGAGAGTTAACTGATAATCACTGCTGTATTTGGAAACTTGAAAGGGCTTGTTGGTTGCACTCACACTATGACCGGTCGTCTGGCCAGAATGTGTGATCAATGGAAAGGTAAGTTTACAACCTGGCGGCATTTTTAAAGTCACTACGAACAAATCTTCCGTGACATAATATATTCTATATTCGAAGGCCACCAGCTTTGGGACAGAATGGCACTTACCTTCAGAGAGCGAACAGCCAAGAGCTCCTCCATCCAATGTTACCAAACAGCTCCTTCCCTGCTGAACTCGTGCTCATCTGACTGCCTCGTATCTGCAGGGCCTTAGGCGAGGTAACTCTTTAAATTCGTGGAAGAACTATTTTGACCAATCAGCGACAAGGTCTGATGTTTGCTGCAATTTTTATAGGCTATTTACAACGCCGCTTTGAGCAAGGCAATAACGCTTTCACGTTTCAGGCATGCAATATTTGAAGCCCTGACAGCCACCGCTCCCCCCCCCCCCCCCTTACCCCCGTTGTTTTTAAAAAAAAGAAACTTAGCTGGGTTTTTGTTGTCGTTGCATTTTTGCTATTTTTGTTCTATACGTCAGGAATAATCATACATAACATCTCATTCCAATCTTTACAGATTGCTGCTGTGCAACATGCATCCTACAAATAAGATCAGTCAGTATTTTTGGCTACATTTGCCAACTCCTCCCTTCACATCCCCCTTCCCATTTCGACCACTGATTTTCCATCAAAGATCATGATAAGGGGGGATTTTACTAACTTTCCTTGGACCAAAAGTTTGCCATAGCAGAAGTTTCTTATGCTTTCAAGTCTGGTTAGCTCACCGTGTGTGCGTGTGTGTGCGTGCGTGCGTGCGCAAACGCGCATGCGTGTGTATTCCGTGCTTACATCAAAGCTTTACTATAGAACGAAAAATGAAGTGTAAACTCAACGTCTATTTAAAAATCAAAACATCGAAATTGATATCCACTTTAATGACAATTATTCTTAGTTCAATAGAAACATATATGGGAGGATGTGTTTTAACTCCTATAATAACTTAGACCATATGTCTTCCGAGTTTTGTTTGTATTTTCTGGTTTGTTGTTGGTTTTGTTTTGTTTTCGTTTGGTTATTTGTGTGTGGTGTGTGTGTGTGTGTGTGTGTGTGTGTGTGTGTGTTTTGTTGTGGTTGTGGATTATAGGTATTTTTGTTTGCTTGTTGTAGTTTGGGGTTGTTGTTTTGTTTTGGGGGGAGGGGGTGATGGGTCCAAGCAGTCTCCCATTTCTTAAGTTTAGTACGCCGCAGCACAAAAGCCGAGTGGGGAAAGGGACAGGCATCTAATGCTGACGGCTCTGAAGTCACAAGTTGTGGGTTCGAATCCCAATAGCGTCGGATGGATTAAATCTCACTGTATACTCAGCAATATAGATTTTTAAATGTCTCGTAAGCCATACTTTTGTGCTAGTTTAAAAACATGAAAAAATATCACCCCTTTTTGTGAATTTATATACCTCATGACTATTGCCGAGGTATTGAAGAAGCACTGTGCAAGGTTCCAAAGCTTTGACTGCTTAAAAAAAATCAACAGCTAACAAAAACAACAACAACAACCTAATTCGGAAGACTCCCTTGGGATTCTAATACAATCAAACCAACTCAACCGTAGCCATGGTCAGCTTTTTCCATGGATGAAGAGGAGGGGGAGGGGGGTGGGGGGCGGTGGTCACACCTCACCCACCCTCAAATGGATTGGACATATGCCAACGGACGTAGGGGTCGTGGTGGTGGTGGTTGTGGGTGTTCTTACAAAACTTCAGCTGCTGTCAGAAAGAAAGAAGGAAAGAATTTAAGAAGGAAAAAGGCAAGAGTCAAAGCTTGTTTGTGCACCGGCGCGTGCAAACAACCAGATATGTTTCGTGTGGCATGCAAAAGTTGAAAACAAAAATGCCACGCAGTGTTGTGTCGTGTTTCTGTTTAGATAGGCAAGAAAAAGCGTGAAGTGGCAAGGCGAGTAGTGGAGAAGGATTGATTTTGTTTTGCCAGTATTTGGGGGTTTTCCGACTCAGTGAGCCTGCTGAGGATCTGATGTCTGACAGATGACACATACAAACAAAAGCTGAACATTCTTTCTCTGTGTGTCTCTATCTGTCTGTCTGTCTGTCTGTCTCTGTATTATTCAGGGGCATGTAAACTCTGTGTGTGTGTGTGTGTGTGTGTGTGTGTGTGTGTGTGCGTGTGATGCGTTGTGCGTGCGAGTGGTGGTGCGTGCGTGTGTGTGTGTGTGTGTGTGTGTGTGTGTGTGTGTGTGTGTGTGAGTGACGAATAAACAAATGAGACAGAGACACACACAAAACACAGAGAGAGAGACAGACAAGAGAAGAGACAGAAACACAAGAGAGAGAGACAGACAGACAGACAGACAGGTAGACAGACATACAGACAGACAGAGACAGACAAGGAGAGATCGAACACAAATTTCGCAGAGCAGTCCAACATGCATGTCAAACTTTTATTTGCACTCGAATGACAATGTGCTTACGTATTTCCTTCAGCGCTACAACTTAATATCACTACAAAAGCATCTAAACGATATAAAACAATCGCCCGCCACCATTAAAATTTTTTTTTTAATTGTGAGAGAAACAAAAGTAAAACTATGACGAAAACGATATAATAAAACCAATGTGGTATGAAGCTATTTAAACTATAAAAAAAAGGACAAATCGAATGTAGAAACTATGTCTCCATGATACCAAAGGAGAAAAAACAAAAAAAACACTTTCGAACCTTTTTTGTTCTGAGTCACTTCCATGGATATTACCTCTTTGTCGATGATTCGTTAATTAATCAATTACAGAACTGAGAGAAAGAGATAAGAGAGAGAGAGAGAGAGAGAGAGAGAGAGAGAGAGAGAGAGAGAGAGAGAGAGAGAAGAGACAGACAGACAGACAGTGACAGAGACAGAGACCTGACCAAAAAGGAGACATGACAATATTACAGGATCAGAAAAAGTCCATATAACCACAATAAAGCACAAAATACTACTACTACTACTACTACTACTACTACTACTACTACTACTACTACTACTACTACTACTACTACTACTACTACTACTACTACTAAAATAATGATGAGTGTCAAAATCAGAATTGAGCAACAACAACAAAAAGAAGAAAAAAAAAGAAAAAAGAAAACATAAGAGTAGTCTGGGGGAGGGGGGTAGTGGAAGCACAGTGAGAGACAGAGATAGAGAACAGCGATAGGTAGACAGAGACAGACTCTGTTTATATACACATTTTAACACTATTGATAATCATGTTGAGATGGAAAAAAAGAAGAAGAGGAGAATAATTCTCAGAGCATGATGAACACTTGAAAAGAAAAATCCACAACCGTCTCCAAAAACAGTCAACTCTTCATCACATACACAAACTTTTCCCCCAAAATAGAAACTTCAATCTTTAAAAAAACCACCACCCAACCAAACAACAAAAAACCCTACTTATTCACAAAATGTACCCTACCCCCCCCCCCTCCACCCACACCTCCTTAAAAACCAAGCAAAAACAAAACAAAGAGAGAAAAAAACTGGTCACAGAAAGTTACTACATGTTTACTACATCTGTGTTGCTTCAATCGTCTCTTGGTAGCAAAATAAACCAAACAAACAAATAAACAAAAAAACAAGAGCAACAACAAAACATGAACCAAAAAAAAAGAAACCCAAAACAAAAAAAACTGCTTTGTATAAACTCAAATGTTCATTGTTTTCTCAAAACAAAACTCACAAGGAAAAAAAATCACACATTTTTTGCTTTACCCCCCGCCCCTCCAAACCCAACCACACAAACACAACAACAACAAAAACAAAACCCCGAAGTTTGAAAAGTGACAGCTATCTGCACAACGTCTCAGTCTTCCGTGTCTATGGTTTCCTGAGTCTGGAACAGAAAAGGATAAGAATTAATCGATATTTTGTTTTCTTTCTTCTTTTTCATGATCATGAGTACGAGTGTCAAGAAAAGTTAAATGCGTGAGATATAACATGTCTGTCTGTCTTTCTGTCTGTCTTTTTGTCTGTGTCTGTCTTTCTGTCTGTCTGTATGTCTCTTTCATTGCAAACTTACACATGCCTGCATGAGCACGTATCGAATATAGGTTTTTGAAAGAAGATGATACAGTTACTTTTTTTTCCTTTTCTCTCGAGGATAATGGAATAAGCACTTATGTGCTTTTTTACGTCCGGTCCCCGTGTGTATGAGGTTTTGTAAATTGTCATCTGTTCCCACCGGCACACAATGGCCTACTCTTACAAAAAGCGGAACAGGATTTTAACGTGTGCGCAAGATGTTCTGCATGCGTTCGAACACGGGGCCTCGGTTTATAGTCTCATCCGAAGGACTTTTGGGGAGAGTGTAGTCTGCACTGATGTTAACTCCGGGGGAAAACATCCCCTTGAACGGGAATCGAATCCGGGTTGTCAGATTGCGAGCGCAATGTTCTAACCACTAGGCTATCCCGTCCCCCTTCTTCTTCTTCTTCCTTCTTCACCTCGTTAATCAAAGAAGAAGCCCTCTACACACACTCACTCACACACATACACACACACACACACTCTCTCTCTCACCCCCCCCCCCCCTCCACACACCCACAACACACTCCCCTTCCCCACACACACACTCACGCCCCCCCCCCCCCCCCCCTAGCCATCTCCCTCCCACCACCACCCCCACCCTCACCAAAGCTGACCTTTGCACTCTCTCAGTAACACCCTTCAAGTGATTGGACGAGGTGAAGAAGGAAGAAGAAGAAGAAGAAGAAGAAGAAGAAGAAGAAGAAGGAAGAAGAAGAAGAAGAAGAAGAAGAAGAAGAAGAAGAAGAAGGAAGAAGAAGAAGAAGAAGAAGAAGAAGAAGAAGCTGATGATAAATTTATCCTGAAGGAAGGACTGACTGAGTCTGACTGACCGTGTGACTGACTGACAGACAGTGTGACTGACTGACTGACAGTGTGACTGACTGACTGACTGACAGTGTGACTGACTGACTGACAGTGTGACTGACTGACAGTGTGACTGACTGACTGACTGACTGACAGTGTGACTGACTGACTGACAGTGTGACTGACTGACTGACAGTGTGACTGACTGACTGACAGTGTGACTGACTGACTGACAGTGTGACTGACTGACTGACAGTGTGACTGACTGACTGACAGTGTGACTGACTGACTGACAGTGTGACTGACTGACTGACAGTGTGACTGACTGACGACAGTGTGACTGACTGACTGACAGGTGACTGATGCTGACTGGACTGACTACGACAGTGTGACTGACTGACTGACAGTGTGACTGACTGACTGACAGTGTGGCTGACTGACTGACTGACAGTGTGACTGACTGACAGACAGTGTGACTGACTGACTGACAGACAGCTGACTGACTGACTGACAGTGTGACTGACTGACTGACAGTGTGGCTGACTGACTGACAGTGTGACTGACTGACTGACAGTGTGACTGACTGACTGACAGACAGTGTGACTGACTGACTGACAGTGTGACTGACTGACAGACAGTGTGACTGACTGACTGACAGTGTGACTGACTGACTGACTGACAGTGTGACTGACTGACTGACTGACAGTGTGACTGACTGACTGACAGTGTGACTGACTGACTGACAGTGTGGCTGACTGACTGACTGACAGTGTGACTGACTGACAGACAGTGTGACTGACTGACTGACAGTGTGGCTGACTGACTGACTGACAGTGTGACTGACTGACTGACAGTGTGGCTGACTGACTGACAGTGTGGCGACTGAACTGACTGGAATGACTAGTGTGACTGACTGACTGACAGTGTGGCTGACTGACTGACTGTGGTGACTGACTGACAGGTGGCTGACTGACTGACAGTGTGACTGACTGACGACAGTGTGACTGACTGACTGACAGTGTGACTGACTGACTGACAGTGTGACTGACGGGACTGACAGTGTGGTGACTGACTGACTAGACAGTGTGCTGACTGACTGACAGTGGTGACTGACTGACGACAGTGTGACTGACTGACTGACAGTGTGACTGACTGACTGACAGTGTGACTGACTTGCTGAGCAGTGGGCTGACTGACCAGACATGTGACTGACTGACTGACAGTGTGGCTGACTGACTGACAGTGTGGACTGACTGACTGACAGTGTGGCTGGACTGACTGACAGTGTGACTGACGACTGACAGTGTGACTGACTGACGAAGTGTGACTGACTGACAGGACGTGTGACTGGACTGACTGGACAGTGTGACTGACTGACTGACAAGTGTGACTGACAGACTGACAGTGACTGACTGACTGACATGTGACTGAGCTGTGACTGACAGTGTGACTGACGACTGACAGTGTGACTGACTGACAGTGTGACTGACTGACTGACAGTGTGACTGACTGATGACAGTGTGGACTGACAGTGTGACTGACAGTGTGACTGACTGACAGACATGTGTGACTGACTGACAGTGTGGACTGACTGACAGTGTGACAGACTGACTCAGTGGACTGACTGACTGACTGACGTGTGACTGACTGACTGACAGTGAGGACTGACTGACTGGCAGTGTGACTGACTGACTGACAGTGTGACTGACTGACTGACAGTGTGACTGACTGACATGGACAGTGATGGACTGACTGGACAGTGTGACTGACTGTGACAGTGTGACTGACTGACAGTGTGACTGACGACTGACAGTGTGACTGACATGGCGTGTGACAGACTGCAGTGTGACACTGATGGACTGACTAGTGTGACTGACTGACTGACAGTGTGACTGACTGACTGACAGTCGACTGGACATGTGACTGACTGACGACAGTGTATGACAGGTGCTGACTGACTGACAGTGTGACTGACTGACTGACAGTGTGGCTGACTGACTGACAGTGTGACTGACTGACTGACAGTGTGACTGACTGACTGACAGTGTGACTGACTGACTGACAGTGTGGCTGACTGACTGACAGTGTGACTGACTGACAGTGTGGCTGACTGACTGACAGTGTGACTGACTGACTTGTTCCAAGGCTGACACTTACGACGTCATCTTGTATTTGAGGCGGCAACTTTCGTACTTGGGAAGCACCTTGCACACAGAGTCGTATTGTCTGGCTCCGTTCACGACATAGGTGATCACCGTCTCCTTACCTGCACACACACGCCCACCCGTTTAACACACCTGTCCACCCCTTTCAGCTACATCTCTTCACAC
The DNA here is from genome assembly GCA_028751875.1 of Rapana venosa. Lineage (NCBI taxonomy): Eukaryota > Metazoa > Mollusca > Gastropoda > Neogastropoda > Muricidae > Rapana > Rapana venosa. The sequence goes on from CM054141.1 coordinate 67,941,348, forward strand.
CTACCCATTTCACACACCTGTCCACCCCTTCCAGTCACCTCTTTACCTCACCTCGCCTCACCTATCCCGTGAGGGCACTAATGATTTTGCAGCCAGCTTCCTCCACTCCCCGCGGTCCTCTTCTTTCCGTAGCAAATCGTTTCACTGAAGGCCAGTCCACTGTCTGATGTTGTCTTCCCATCGTTTTCTCACACGCTCTTCGTCTCCCCCCTTGTACTGTTCCCTGTAGGACAGTCTTGGCCAGTCCAGATGTTCGTGCCACTACCACTTTAGTTTGCGTCTTTTCACTGAAGTCAGAAGCTCTTCATATGGTCCGTTGGCATTTTAAATTCTGGCCTTCACTTCCTTATTAGTGATGGTATCTCTGTATGAGATACCAAGGAGTTTGAAAAAACACCTCATCTCCATTGCCTGTATCTTTTTGTCAATGTCTGCTGTTATAGTCCACATTTCACATTCGTCCAAAAATATGTACATGATAAGGGAACGCACCAGTCTGATCTTAAAGCTGATGGCAATATTCTTGTCGTTCCAGAGGACTTTCAGTTTGGTCATTGCAGCTGTGGTCTGGGCTATTCTGGAGAGAATTTCAGGTTTTGATCCTTCAACCGATACCATAGCTCCCAGATATTTGAAGCTGTGGACGGTCTCAATTGTCTTGCCGTATAAAATTATGTCAGTGCTGATGCCATTGGAACTACAGTATCAGTATCTGTCCACTGATGCAACTTCCAAGCTTGTCACATCTCTCATTCTTTCACGTTTAGACTACTGTAATTCTCTTTTGGCTGGCCTACCAGCATCATCTATCCACTCTCTTCAACGCATACAAAACTCTGCAGCTCGACTGGTCCTAAGAAAGAAAAAATCTGAACACATCACTCCTCTTCTGCAATCTCTTCACTGGCTGCCTGTCTCACAAAGACTGGAGTATAAAATCAATACCCTGTTTCAAATGTCTCCACAAATCTGCACCCTCTTATCTCTGTAACTGTCTTCACCTGCACACTCCATCCCGTTCCCTTCGTTCAGCCGCAGATACTTGTGCTTTCGAACACCCAGATTCAAACAAACCACTGTTGGCCGTCGCTCCTTCTCTGTTTCTGGTCCATCCACCTGGAATGACCTCCCTCTTTCCCTTCGCCAAAAGCCTTCACTTGATACCTTCAAATCCAGCCTCAAAACACACTTATTCCCTACTTGAGACTTTCCCCCCCCACATATCTGTCCCTAATTTTCAACAGCATCTTTCACCTTCTAAGTGTTGCTCCGAGTGTGTGTGTGTGTGTGTGTGTGTGTGTGTGTGTGTGTGTGTGTGCGTGCGTGCGTGTCTGCGTGCGTGTGTGTGCGTGCGTGCGTGCGTGCGTGCATACGTGCGCGCGCATGGATTTGAAATCTGTTGTTCATTATGTTTAAGGAGAGTTGCATGCCTGTAAATGATTGAGTGCAAGCGCTTCGATATGTTTTTTTCTTTTTTTACAAGATTCAGCGCTATATAAATTCCATATATTATTATTATTATTATTATTATTATTATTATTTGTCATCAGCTGGGTTTCCTCTGCACTGATCTGCATGACATATGCTGACGAGGCTTCATCAAGGGGATTGACCAAGATGACTAGCTCTTGCTCTTCTCCAGCTAGGCCGTCGATGTCATCGGCGAAACATAAGTTTGTGATTGTCATAGTAGACTGCGCTGGTTGTCTTATTATAGAGGCATTCTATGGCTCTGATCAGGTTTGGCATTGATGTTATACAGCCTCATGGGTGCCCACAGAACTGCATGCCAGACTCTGTCGAAAATCTACAAAGACGTGGTAAAGATCTTGTTGGTGTTGCAAGTATTTCTCACAGAGTATTTTAAGGTTAAAACCTTGTTCTGTTGTGCTCCGTCCTGCTCTGTGTGTGTGTGTGTGTGTGTGTGTGTGTGAAAGCACTAGGGTGGCCAAGTTACTGATACAAGGCAGCACAGAAGGAACGTGTGAACAAATACTGCAGCACAAGGGTCATATACTGCTCAAGGGAAACAACTCAAATATCACCCCAATCAAGAAAGGCACAATAACTTCCCTTTTATTGATTCTTTGGATCGTTTACGCGTGCGTGCGAGCGTGCGCGATACACACACACACACACACACACACACACACACACACACACACACACACACACACACACACACACACAGCCTGTACATTTCAGTCACTTTGAACCAGTTAAGGATTATGAATGCTTCTTTTGTTGTAGTATCAGATATGTCTACGTGGCAAGAAAATGATCTTAATCTGAATTTGAATTAGAGACAAGAAAAGTCCAGGCGCGCACGCGCGCATGTGTGTGTGTGTGTGTGTGTGTGTGCGCGTGCACGCACGTGTGCGTGTGTGTGTGTGTGGTGTGTTTGTATGTGTGTGTATTTGTGCGTGTGTGTGTGTGCTTGTATGTGTGCTTGTATATGTGTGTGCGTGTGCGTGCGCGCGCGCGTATGCGCGTGCGTGTGAGTGCGTTTTCTTAGAAGAGAATTATGTGAAGCAACCACAGAAAAAACAAAACGAAAGAACCCCCACCCCCACCCCACAGAAAAAAACTAACCAAAAAGACTGGTGCTGTACACTGCACGTGCAACTCAGGCAAAACAAACACAGAAAGAAAGAAAGAAAGACAGAAAGACAGACAGACAAACAGAGAGAAAGTAAGAAAGAAAGAAAGACAGAGAGGCAGAAAGAAGGAAAGATAGACAGGCAGAAAGAAAGAAAGAAAGAAAGAAACAAGGAAAGAAAGAAAGAAACAAGGAAAGAAAGAAAGAAACAAGGAAAGAAAGAAAGAAACAAAGACAGAAAAAGAAAAATAGAAAGAAAGAAAGAAAGAAAGAAAAGAAAGAAAGGCAGAAAAAAGAAAATAGAAAGAAAGAAAGAAAGATAGAAAGAAAGAAAGAAAGAAAAGAAAGAAACAAAGAAAGAAAAAAAGAAAGAAAAATAAAGAAATGAAAAAGCCCCAAAGGGACAAGCACAGACAGAAGACAGAAGGAACGAGGACTGACTGGTTTCGTAATAGTCGTAGATCTTGATGGTGGTGGGCTCAGTGTTGATGGCAAAGCCTGAAGCAGGGATCAGGGGAAGAGTGGCATTCACCACTGTCTTGCTCATCTGGACACACACACACACACACACACACACACACACACACACACACACACACACACACACACACACACACACACACACACACACACCGTACACAAACACATACAAACCGCACACAAACACATACAAACCGCACACAAACACACACACACACATACACACACATACATACATACAAACACATCATCATCATCATCATCATCATCATCATCATCATCATCATCATCATTCATTCATTCATTCATTCATTCATTCATTCATTCGTTCTTCCCTCCATCCCGCCTCCCCCTACTTATTAATTTAAAAAAAAATTCTTTTATTTCGAGGATAATGGAATAAGCACTCATGTGCTTTTTTACATCCAGTCCCCGTGTGGATGCAGTTTTGTACATTTAGTCATCCGTTCTCACAAGCACACAATGGCCTACTCTTTCGAAAAGCGGAACGGGTTTTAACAAGTGCTTAATATGTTCTGCGTGCGTTCGCGCACGGGATCTCAGTTTATAGTCTTATCCGAAGAACTTTTTTTTTGTGGGGGGGGGGGGGGGGGGGGGGGGGAGTTGAGTCGGTACTGATGTTAACTCCAGAGGAAAAAAATCCCGAAAAGATTCGAACCTGGGTCAGCAGATGACGAACGCGTCACTCTAACCACCAGGCTACCCCGTCCCCTCGTCGTCCTCCTCACCTTGTCGTAGTACAAGACGTAGACGTTCTTCTTCTCCTCGGCCTCCGTCATCTTGGTGCCGGTGATGTTCCACAGCGCGCTCTCCTCGTCCACAAGGTAGCCGCTGGGCATCTGCACCTCGATCACCGTCATGCTGCTGTTCTGGCCGTCGGCTCGGTTGGCCCACAGCATGAGCACCACGGGGTCGTCCCCGAAGTCCTTGTGGAGCTCAGCGGACAGGTTGAAGGTCTGGGGCCCCGTGTCTGCAGCGCTGGGCGAGGTCTGGTTGATGTTGTAGTCCAGGATGACCTGTATCGGGGGTGAAGAGTGGGGCCTTGTTAGTGTCAGGTACACAGAGATCCCGTCACTTATGAACAAAGAGGAAACCAGCCATCACAAAACGCCCAACGGGCGAATAGGAAGATCAGTGGAAAAACGCAAACTAACGTGGTCACACGAATGTCTGGACTGGCCAGGACTATCCTACAGAGAACAACAGTACAAGGAGGGAGACGAAGAGGCAGACAGAGAAAACGATGGGAAGACAACATGAGAGAGTGGACTGGCCTTGAGTGGAACGATTTGCTCTAAGGTAAGCAGAGGACAGCGGGGAGTGGAGGAGGCTGGCTGCAAAATCTTCAGTGGTGCCCCCACGGTCCATGGCACGAAATACGGGATAGGTGAAGGTGAAGGTGAAGTTATAACCCCCCTCCCCCTCTCTCTCTCTGTTGTGTTGCATGTGTTGTGTGTGAGTGTATATGTGTGTGAGTGAGTGTTTGTCTGGTGTGTGTGTGAGCGCGCGTGCGTATGCGTGTGTTTGTGTGTGCGTGCATGTGTGTGTGTGTAGTTTGGTTGGTTTTCTTAGGTCCGCGGTGGTGTTGTCTAATATTACTGAATCGTGTAAAGTTGTGTTGTCTCCTCCCCCCCCCCCCCCCCCCCCCCTGCCTCCCCTCCGTTGAGCTGCCGAGAAGCCTTTCTGAAGAGGGGGCTACAGCCCGCCAGTAGGAACGATGACCATGGTCATAGAAAGACGACGCATGGACACTGCTGTCGTGCCAGGACATCATCCCCGAAATCGGAATGTGGCTATCTGGACAAGAAACGGTCGCAAAGGCAGAATCTCACCTTTAGCGACACTAGGAGCTCGAGCCAAGAAACGTTAAAAAATCCTTGGCAAAATTCCGTAATAAAAACAAATTGTTGATAAAGGGGAAGATAATTATTACATGCGAAGGGGGGAAAAAATGGTGCTCCTACTGGGGTGACACATAGTGCCCAGAAACAGCAGAGTTTTTACACTGAGATAATTATGTGTTATGACTGTGATATGCAATAAAAGATGAATCGATGCATACATCGCAATAATGTCAGGCCATGCAACACATGCCATGCAATGCAACACATTACATTAGAATGTCAACGTTTTTCAACTAGCATACGCATGCATGCAGGCTCGCATGCATATACACACACGCACGAGCGCCCGCACACACACACACACATCCCCCCCACACAACACACACTCCACACAAACAACACACAACATAACACAACACACACACACACACACACACACCACACACCACCACCCACCACCCACCACCCCCACCACACACACACACAACAAAACACACACACACCACCACCACCACCACCCAACACATACACACACACAAAACACAACAAACACACCCCACCACCACCCCACCACCACCCACACACACACACACACACACACACACCACACACACACACACACACACACACACACACACACACACACACACACACACACACACACGTAAGCCAGTCTCTGACCTCTGCAACAGCCATGCCGCTAAAATTACCAACGCCCATGGCTGCAGCCCGAATGGTCAGGTTTTTCGGAGCATCCTGAAAACAAACAAACAAACAAAAACCCCCATCATATTTAATGAAAATGATCAGTTACAATCTTACCCATGACCTGCTCTTACCACATAAAAGTCAACACACTGAAAGTGGTAGAAAAATAGGAAATAGAAGTAAACTTGCTACCATCCCTTCCAAAACAACAACAACAACAACAACAAACAATGAAAAAGCCGAAACCGGGGAGGGTGGGTGGGTGTGGAGACAGAACAAGCGGAAATAACTTTAGCTGGTGGTAAACAACAAAAAAAAGGGCAGGGAGATGGGGGAATGGTGGCCGCAATAGCAACCCCCCCCCCCCATCCCGCGCGCGCGCGAGGTGTGTGTGTGTTTGTGTGTGTGTGTGTGTTGTGTGTGTGTGTGTGTGTGTTTGTGTAGGTGTGTGTTTGTGTTGTGTTTGTGTGTGGTTGTATAGTGTGTGTGTGTGTGTGTGTTGTGTTGTGTGTGTGTGTGTGTGTGTGTGTTGTGTGTTCTATAGTTTAACGTCCTTCCACTAAATAGTGATATGAGACGTGTGTGTGTGTGTGTGTGTGTGTGTGTTTGTGTTTGTATGTGTGTGTTTGTGTGTGTGTTTGTGTGTTCTATAGTTTAACGTCCTTCCACTAAATAGTGATATGAGAGCGTGTGTATGTGTTTGTGTGTGTGTGTATTTGTGTGTGTGTGTGTTTGTGTGTCTGTGTCTGTGTGTGTGTGCATATGTGTGTTATATTTTGTGTGTGCTTCTGCTTGTAGATTCATATTTTAAATTTAAATTTTATTTTATTCTTTTATATCGAGGATAATGTAATACGCACATATGTGCTTTTTTACCCCCAGTCGCCGTGTGTATGCGGTTTTGAGAATTCTGTCATCTGTTCCCACCGGCACACAATGGCTTTCTCTTACGAAAAGCGTGCGCAAGATGTTCTGCGTGCGTTCGCACACGGGGCCTCAGTTTATAGTCTCATCCGAAGGACTTTTTGGGGAGAGCGGAGTCTGCACTGATGTTAACTCCAGGGGAAAATACCCCCTTGAACGGGAATCGAACCCGGGTTGTCAGATTGCCAGCGCAATGTTCTGACCACTAGGCTATCCCGTCCCCCATCCACTGTACATGTAGCTCTGCTCCCTCCTCCTCCCGCCACCTGTTCAGTCTTCCTCCTCCCCAGCTCTGCCATCACACCCTACGGCTGTAGCCATCTTTATGAGGTCCACGAATCGTAAATCAGTTCATTTGTTTATTCAGTCATTCGTGGGGCAGATGGCCTAGTGGGTGAAGCTTCGCGTTCGTGAACTGACGGCCCGGGTCGAGCCACCACCAAGACGCCCGCTCGAGGGGATTTGTCCCCTGGAGTTAACACCAGTACCGACTCCACTCTTCTGAAAATCCTTCGGATGAGATTGTGAACTAAAGTCCCGTGTGCAGAACATCTTGCGCATACGTTAAAACTTGTTACGCCTTTCGGAAGAGTAGGCCGTAGCATACCTGTTAGGAACGAATGACAAAAGTTAAAAAACCCAAACTGCATGAATACTGGTGTCCTGTCTAGACACCATCCCCGAACTCGGAATGCGACTACCTTAATTTTAGGCAACTGCCCCCCCCCCCCCCCCACCCCACCCTTCCCAAACCGATCACACACTCAAAATCTCACCATTGTCGAACCTCGGAGCTCTAGCCAAAGAACGAAAAATCATTCATTCATTCATTCATGCATTCATTCATTCATTCATTCATTCATTCATTCATTCATTCATTCATTCATTCATTCATTCATTCATGCATTCATTCATGCATTCATTCATTCATTCATTCATTCATTCATTCATTCATTCATTCATTCATTCATTCATTCACTCATTCATTCACTCATTCACTCACTCACTCACTCATTCATGCATCCATTCATTCATTCATGCATGCATTCATTCATTCATTCATTCATGCATGCATTCATTCATGCATTCATTCATGCATCATTCATTCATGCATTCATTCATTCATTCATTCATTCATTCATTCATTCATTCACGCCGAAGTGGGATACGCTGGGCCTGACTTCTACACACACTTCACGGTGGCGCAACGCAGTTCTGATAGACTACAATAGTTGTTGTCTGAGCATTCGACGAAGAATAATTAATTCATTCATTCATCCATCCATCCATCCATCCACTCATTCATCAACCCATCCACTCATCCATCCATCCACCCACTCATCCATCAACCCATCCATCCATCCACTCATCCATAAACCCATCCACTCATCCATCCATCCACTCATCCATCAACCCATGCATCCATCCACTCATCCACTCATCCATCCATTCATCCACCCACCCATCCACTCACCCACTCATCCATCAACCCATCCATCCATTCATCCATTCATCCATCCACCGATCCACTCATCCATCCATTCATCCATCAACCCATCCACCAACTCCTCCATCCACCCACTCATCCATCAACCTATCCATCCACTCATCCATCAACCTATCCATCCACTCATCCATCAACTATCCATCCACTCATCCATCAACCCATCCCACTCATCCATCAACCCATCCACTCATCCATCAACCCATCCACTCATCCATCAACCCATCCACTCATCCATCAACCCATCCATCAACCCATCCCCTCATACATCAACTCATCCATCCATCCACTCATCCATCAACCCATCCATCCACCCACCCACCTACCCAGGCACTCACCTCAACAGGCACGTGGATCTTGTGCAGCAGGAGCTTGGAGGTGTCGTTGAGCAGCACAGAACGCTGGTGCTGCTTGTGGTCGGCAGCCGAGGCCCAGTGCACCGACACGTTGACAGGCGTGAACTTGGGCTGGTACAGCCTGCTGGCAACCTTGGCCAGGCCTTGCAGGGCCAGCACCGTGTCCTGAAGTCCGCTTCAACGCGTTAACACCATAACAACAACCATAACAGCAGCACCACCACCACCACCAGCAGCAGCAGCAGCAGTAACGACAATAATAAAACGACAAACAAACAAAGGCGACGACGACGAAGTTGATTTTCGCAAATACGGTTATGGTACTATATAGGCCTAATCCTTTCTGTGAACTTCATCATGTCGCAGGTTTGTGATAAATCACTTTGACTAGACTCCGCGCGCGCGCACAACCACACAGCATACACACGTAACACACACACACACACACACGACCTCGACCCCCCCCCCCCCCCCCATCCCCCAACACACACACACGTACGCACACACACACACACACTCACTCCCCCCCACCCCAACCCACTTACCAAACTTCCACCACCCACCAACCCCTTCCTCCCCAGCCCCCACCACCCACCCACCTCACCCCCCCAGAACCCACTCTCACCCCCCCCACCCCCATCCCTACACCCCCCCCCCCCCACCCCACCACCACCATCCCACCCCTTACCCCGACCTAACCTCTCACCTGAGTGGAGATAAATCCCCCCTGAGGGCCTCTCTGCTGTGTCAGCCAGCGGATGACCGGGGTGGCTCCGGCGATGTCTTGTCTGTGCAGGAAGGTCAGCAGGGCGTAGGCGGTCATCTCGATGTTGATGGCATCCGTCTGGCGCTGCCAGTAAGCGTAGCGTCGCTGCTCCGGCCCCGGCCTCTCCCAGTGCACAGTGAACAGTTCTGAAAGATCGATCGATCGGTTGTTTGTTTGTTTGTTCTTCTGAGTGTAGGAAGAGGTTCGTAGTGCTGCTGTGTGGTGGTGTTTTGTGTAATAATAATAATGATAATAATAATAATGATAATAATAATAATAATAATAATGTAAGGAATTTATATAGCGCTGAGTCTTGTAAAGCAACAAATCAAAGCAAGCATCCCCCCCTTCCCCGTCAGTCTCGTAGTAAGACTGTGCAGTTGCGCTCTAGGTGTTTTAATACTCCAGAGCGCAAAGCCTGGGTGAGTCAGTATGGAGGGCAAGCTGTTACCCATGCAGCAGACTACCCTCTCCTCTTCACGTCGCTGAATTGGTCCATTGGAAAGGTAATCGTCGATACACATGGTTCCAGTGCCGTCGCATGAGTTGCCAGAACGATGCTGTATACAGCTCCTAAGATCCGACCGACCTCCGGGATGGTGTCTAAACACGACACCTGTGTGCATGCTGGGTTGTTGGGTTTTTTTTTAATACTTTTGTCATCCGCTCCTACCGGCACACAATGGCCTACTCTTCCGAAAAGCGGAAGGGTTTTTTAACGTGTTCGCAACATGTTCTGCATGCATTCGCAGACGGAGCCTCGGTTTATAGTCCCATCCGAAGGAATATGTGTGGTACATGGTGTGTGGTGTGTCAGATCATGTGCTGTGTGCACAGAGGGGTATAATGATGTGTTGATTTTGTATTCTGCTGCAAGTTGTAAGGTTTTTTGATGATATGTATGTGGTTTATTTTCTTTTGTCTTTTATTTGATGTGTAATCCTTTTGCTCGTAACCCACATGAATTTCTCTGATTGTTTGAGATGATTAAGTATTTCATTTTGAGTGTGAGTTTGAGTGTAGTGTAGTGTAGTGTGATGTAGTGTAGTGTATTGTAGTGTGATGTAGTGTGATGTAGTGTAGTGTAGTGTGATGTAGTGTGATGTAGTGTAGTGTGATGTAGTGTGATGTAGTGTAGTGTAGTGTGATGTAGTGTAGTGTAGTGTAGTGTGGTGTACTGTAGTGTAGTGTGATGCTGTGTGGTGTGGTGTGGTGTGGTGTACTGTTGAATGCTCAACAAAAACTCTCTATCGCCACTGTGGTCGGTAGGGGCTCCTCGCCATGCCGCCAGGTTTTGCCATCTTCCTCTGCCTCTGCTGAGTTGTACGATCTCCTGTAGCCCTCCTCCCAGACCACAGATCTCAGTGACGTTGCTAATGCAGAATGTTGGTGGTCTGCCTCTTTTCCTTCTGCCCATAACCTTACCCTGGAGAACTGTCGTCATCAGATTTGTCTACAGTGTGTTTCTGTTTGCATGACCAAAGTATCTCAGTCTGCGCTTATTAATTTCAGCCAGCATTTGTATTTACACTGAGAGTTCATCAAGAAGGCTTTCGTTTGTTCTCCTATCTGACTACTTGACTCTTACAAGTCGCCTGTAGAACAACATTTCGGCTGCATTTATGTCTACTCTTTCCAATTTTTGCAGTATCCAGGCTTCTGACCCATACAGCAACGCAGGTGAGATTAATGTTCTGACAATAATAATTGTGAGATGTTTAGAAATTTCCGAATGTTGTTTAACTGAATTGCATCTTTTGCTTGGCCATACTGATTGTAGCACTGACGTCTTGCACACAGGAGCCATTACTCTCTTTCACAGAGCCATAACATTGAAGTCTTTGAACGTATTCCATGTCTCTTCCGTTGATGTTGATATTCTGAGGGGTGACTGTGCCATTAACGTACACCACTCTTGGTCTTTTTGGCAATTAACTTAAGGCCAGCAGAGTTGCCCTCTGCATCGGCTCTGTATACAATTCTTCTCATGCTTGTGATATTATTGGCCATGAGTGCTGTGTAAAAAAAAAAATTCATTCCCAAAGTCGGAATGTGGTTACCTTAATGTGGGCAAAAAACAGCCCCATACGCAAAATCTCACTATTGGTGAACATTGGAGATCTAGCCGAGGATCAATTTTTTTTTTTTTTTGGGGGGGGGGGGGGGGGGGTTGGGGGAATAACATTCAGTCAGAGAAGGAACTACGCGGCACTCACCTCTCTTGGATATCTTCATAAGCATATCGAAAGCCATGAAGGCCTTGACACTGTACGTAAGGTGAAGGGCATAGGTGACAATGGCAAGGTCATAGGAGTCGCTCAGAGAGGTCAAGCTTTTTTCCAAGTACTCCCGACCTTTTAGAATGGCTTTATTCATCTGAAACAGCCATGACAATGTCCGGGTATTGTACTGTTGTTGTTGTGTTGCTGTTGTTGTTGCGTTGTGTTGTACAACCTCTAGTTATGGTTTTTTTCTATCTGGGAGAGCAAGGACAATGTCTTTGGTGTTGTGTTGTTGTTGTGTTGTTGTGATATGTTTAACGACTTCTAATGATGGTATTTTCCATCTGGGAGAGCAAGGGCAATGTCTGGGGTATAATGTCGTGATGTGTTGTATTTATTGTGTTGTATTGCATTGTGTCGTACGGTATTGTATTGTAAACCTCTCGCGATGGCCTTGCCTGCCCGAGGCAGCGAGGTCAGTGTCTGGATGTTATGTTGTCTTGTTGCATTGAGTTGTATTGTATTATATTGCAATGTGTTGTACTGTACTGCATTGTACTGTACTGCATTGCACTGCGCTTTATTGTATTGTCTTTGATTGTATTGCACGACCTCTTACGATGGGATGAGGTCAATACTTGGATGTTGTGTTGTAGCAGGCTGTGTTGTATTATATTGTTTTGTATAGTACGCCCTCTGACGTTAACCTTCTTCATCTGGGAGAGCGTTTACAATGTGTGCGTGTTGTCTTATAGTGTACTCTGTGTGTGTGTGTGTGTGTGTGTGTGTTAAAAATACAAAACTCACACCACAACAAGAAGAAGATGAAGATCGTATCTAAAAGATAGAAAAGCACCCCCATCCCCAACACACTTTAAGAAGCAACACCTACGTTTTGGAAATGTTCTCCTCTCTGACAAAATATCCCGGAAAATTACCTAGGCATTCTTAACAAAGACATGCAAACACATAATCATTAACGTATACGCAGCACACACAACCGATGTATTCTAAATGCCAGTGCACACTCTCACGCTTTACCCGGTTTGTGTTATCGTCCGACATGTTTTTCTTGTAAGCCGTGTGGTTGGCTTCAGCAAGGGCGATAAGCACGTAGGCGGTGAGTGCTTCCCCGTTGCCAGACCCTCCCTGTGGAAGACAGAAGAAGCGCTTTGATTGGATTGCTTTACAAGATTCGGCGCTCTGAAAATTCCATTATTTTCTTTGTATTATATCATAATGATGAAATAGACCCACAATATGATAACAGATACAGCAAAATGATAACAAGAAATTTCGGTGATAGTCATAGTTTTTTGTGTGTGAAGTAAACAAATAAAAACCGTTTGCAGTACTGCTTTACTAATTTGCCAAAGCTGTAAACAATTAGTAAACTACAGATAATGCGAAAATTCTAGAGTGTCAGGAACCGCCCCCCCTTCCCCCCAAACTTTTCGGTATTTATTCCTTAAATGATAATTTAAAAACTTGAAAATGCATAATTATATATGAAACAATTCCAACACATTCTTCTTCTTCTTCTTCGTAGCGTTTGTAGTAGTAGTAGTAGTAGTAGTAGTAGTAGTAGTAGTAGTAGTAGTAGTAGTAGTAAATCTCTCCCAGACAAGTCATAAGTAATGATAAAAAACCTACAACCAAAAACAGACTATTAAACAGACTACCTACTTTATTGATTTTTTTCCTAAACAGTCTAGTCACTGATGTCTTCTAAGATGAAAAAAACCCTATTACTATTAATTAGGAAGTATCAAAGAACAATGGCAGTGGGTTTGGAAAACATTTTTTTTAAGTGTATCGTTTTGAGAGAGAGAGAGATTCATTTCTCAGATATTTCTTGACTCATTTCATCTTTAGGTTAATCGTCTACAGAATCCACTTAATCAATCATTCTGTTGATTAATCTGCACATCATTATATCATTTTACCTAAACATTACATTCTTAACATTGATCTTTTTCTCATATACTTATCCACAAGTCTGCGTGCACCCTCTCCCCTCACACACATGCATGCGTGCGCACAAGCGCGTACACACACAAACACATTGTCTCATTCACACTCATAAACACACACTCCTCAACATCCCCCTTCCCATACACACATAATCTGACCACCATCACACACACAATCTGAACCCTTCTTCCCCACATACAAGTCAATTAAAGAACACACACACATACACAATCTGACCACATAACAAACTATACACCACACACACGTTTACACACAAACACAAAACACACACACACACACCCTCCTCCTTCTCCACAACACAGCTCCAAACCACACACACTACATCACACACACAACAACAACAAATACAAAGACAATCACACAACCCAGACTCACACACACTCACACACACACACACACACTCACACGCACACACACACTCACACACACACACACTCACACTCACACACACACACTCACACACACATACACCCCACCCAACCACCCCCACACACACTCACACACACTCACACACACACACACTCACTCACACACACACCCTCACACTCACACACTCACACACACTCACACACTCACACACCCACACTCACACACACACTCACACCCACACACACTCACACTCACACACACACACTCATACACATACATACTCACACACCCACACACACACTCACGCACTCACACACACACACTCACTCACACACACGTCCCCATACACCCACACACACTCACATTCACACACACACACTCACACATCTTGCGCACACGTTAAATCCTGTTCCGCTTTTCGTAAGAGTAGGCCATTGTGTGCCGGTGGAAACAGATGACAGAATTTACAAAACAGCATACACACGGGGACAGGAAGTAAAAAAGCATTATGTGCTTATTCTATTATCCTCGATATAAAAGAATTTTTTAAAAAACAACCCACACACACCCATGCACACGCACACACCCACACACTTACTCATCCCCCACACCCCCACCCCCACCCCCCACACACACTCACCCCCCCCCACACACACACACTCACCCCCACACCCACCCACACCACCACCACCACCATCCCCCCCCCCCCCCCCACACCACACACACCCACCCAAGTCGCCTGCCCACCTGCATGTTCTTGTTGAAGACTTTGCCGGGCTCGTGGAAGGATCCGTTGGGGAGCTGCTGGCCGACCATCCAGCTGATGGACTGGTGCACCAGCCGGGGCTCCACGCTGATGACCTCCCCTTCCAGAGCCCGGGCCTGCACCAGGCACTTGGTGACGAAGGCCGTCAGCCTGCACGTGAGGAGTGTAGTGTAGTGTAGTGTAGTGTAGTGTAGTGTGGTGTAGTGTAGTGTAGTGTAGTGTAGTGTAGTGTAGTGTAGTGTAGTGTGGTGTGGTGTAGTGTAGTGTAGTGTAGTGTAGTGTAGTGTAGTGTAGTGTAGAGTAGTGTAGTGTAGTGTAGTGTAGAGTAGTGTAGTGTAGTGTAGTGTAGTGTAGTGTAAAATAGAGGAGAGGAGAGCAGAGGAGAGGAGAGCAGAGGAGAGGAGAGGAGAGGAGAGCAGAGGAGAGGAGAGGAGAGCAGAGGAGAGGAGAGCAGAGCAGAGGAGAGGAGAGGAGAGGAGAGCAGAGGAGAGTGTAGTAGAGGAGAGCAGAGGAGAGTGTAGTAGAGGAGAGCAGAGGAGAGTGTAGTAGAGGAGAGCAGAGGAGAGGAGAGGAGAGCAGAGGAGAGGAGAGCAGAGCAGAGGAGAGGAGAGCAGAGGAGAGGAGAGGAGAGCAGAGGAGAGGAGAGCAGAGCAGAGGAGAGCAGAGGAGAGGAGAGCAGAGGAGAGCAGAGGAGAGGAGAGCAGAGGAGAGCAGAGGAGAGGAGAGGAGAGCAGAGGAGAGGAGAGGAGAGGAGAGGAGAGGAGTAGAGTAGAGGAGAGGAGAGTGGAGTGGAGTAGAGGAGAGGAGGGGAGAGTGGAGTGGAGTAGAGGAGAGGAGAGGAGAGCAGAGGAGAGGAGAGGAGAGGAGAGGAGAGGAGAGGAGAGGAGAGGAGAGGAGAACAGAGGAGAGGAGAGGAGAGGAGAGGAGAGCAGAGGAGAGGAGAGGAGAGGAGAGTGGAGTGGAGTAGAGTAGAGGAGAGGAGAGTGGAGTGGAGTAGAGGAGAGGAGAGGAGAACAGAGGAGAGGAGAGCAGAGGAGAGGAGAGGAGAGGAGAGGAGAGGAGAGCAGAGGAGAGGAGAGGAGAGGAGAGGAGAGGAGAGAGAGAGCAGAGGAGAGGAGAGCAGAGGAGAGGAGAGGAGAGGAGAGCAGAGGAGAGGAGAGCAGAGGAGAGTGTAGTGGAGTAGAGTGTGGTAGAGGAGAGGAGAGTGCAGTGTAGTGTAGTGTAGTGTAGTGTAGTGTAGTGTAGTGTAGTGTAGTGTAGTAGAGGAGAGGAGAGTGTAGTGTAGTGTAGTGTAGTGTAGTGTAGTGTGGTGTGGTGTGGTGTGGTGTGGTGTGGTGTAGTGTAGTGTAGTGTAGTAGAGGAGAGGAGAGTGTAGTGTAGTGTAGTGTAGTGTAGTGTAGTGTAGTAGAGGAGGAGAGGAGATGTAGTGTAGTGTAGTGTTATGTTAGTGTGGTTGTGGTGTGGTGTGTGTGGTGTGGTGTAGTGTGGTTGTGGTGTGTGGTGTGGTGTGGTTGTAGTGTGTGTGTGGTGTGTGTGTGTGTGGTGTGTGGTGTGGTGTTGTGTGTGTGTGTAGTGTAGTGTAGTGTAGTGGGTGTGGTTGTGGTGTGAGTGTGTGGTGGTGGTGTAGTGGGGTTGTGGTTGTGGTGTGTGTTGTGGTGTGGTGTGGTGTGGTGTAGTGTAGGTGTAGTGTAGTGGAGTGTTGGTGTTGTGTGGTGTAGAGTAGTGTATAGTGTGGTGTAGTGTAGTGTGGTGTAGTGTTAGTGTAGTGTAGTGTGTAGTGTAGTGTGGTGTAGTGTAGTGTAGTGTGGTGGAGTGTAGTGTTAGTGTGGTGTGGTGTGTGTGTGGTGTGGTGTGGTGTGGTGTAGTGTAGTGTAGTTGTAGTGGAGTGTTGTGTTGTGTGGTGTGGTGTGGTGTGGTGTAGTATAGTGTAGTGTAGAGTAGTGTATGTAGTGAGTGGAGTGTAGTGTAGTGTAGTGGAGTGGAGTGGAGTGGAGTGGAGTGTAGTGGAGTGGAGTGTAGTGTAGTGTAGTGTGTGTGTGTGGTGTGGTGTGGTTGTGGTGTAGTGTAGTGTAGTGGAGTGTTGTATTGTGTAGTGTAGTGTAGTGTGGTGTGTGTGTGGTGTGGTGTGTGTGGTGTGTGTGGCGTAGTGTAAGTGTAGTGTAGTGTGTGTGGAGTGTAGTGTAGTGTGTATAGTGTAGTGTAGAGTATTGTGTAGTGTAGTGGAGTGGAGTGGAGTGGAGTGGAGTGGAGTGGTGAGTGGAGTGTGTGAGTGTGGTGTGTGTGTGTGGTGGGTGTGGTGGGGTGTGGTGTGGTGTGGTGTAGTGTAGTGTGTGGGTATGTTGTGTAGTGTAGTTGTGGTGTGGTGTATGTGTGTTAGGTAGTGTGTGTGTAGTAGTGTAGTAGTAGTGGAGTGTGTGTTGTGTAGGTGTGGTGTGGTGTGGTGTGGTGTGGTGTAGTTGGTAGTGTAGTGAGGAGTAGTGTTGTGTAGTGTAGTGTGGTAGTGGTGTAGGTGTGTGTGGTGTGTAGTGTTGGTGTAGTGATGTAGTTATGTAGTGGAGTGTGTGTTGTGTGTGTATGTGTAGTGTGTTGGGGGTGTGTGTGGTGTGGTGTAGTGTGTGGTGTGTGTGTGTGTGGTGTAGTGTAGTGTGGTGTAGTTAGAGTAGTAGTGTATATTATAGTATGTAGTAGTAGATTAGTGGTATTAGTGTAGAGAGAGTGAGTAGAGTAAGTTAGGTAGTGTGTGTAGAGTAGAGTAGGTTGTGTGGTGTGTGGTGTGTGTGTGTGTGTGTAGTGTAGTGTAGTGTAGTGTAGTATAGTGTAGAGTAGTAGTAGTTGTAGTGTAGAGTAGTGTGAGTAGTGTAGTGTAGGTAGAGTAAGTAGAGTTTGTGTAGTGTGGTAGTAGGTGTAGAGTAGAGTTAGTAGTTGGGTGGAGTGGAGTGTGGTATGTAGTGTAGTGTAGTGTAGTGTAGTGTAGTGTAGTGTAGTGTAGGTAGTGTAGTGTAGTGTAGTGTAGGTAGTGTAGTGTAGAGTGAGTATTTATGTTAAAGTTAGTGTATTATATATTTAAGCAGTCAGATTCTAGGTGAAATTGGGCTGCCTCCGGTGGAGATGTAGGCAGTGCCACAGAGTAGCGCCACCCAATTTAGTATAGAGTAGAGTAGTGTAGTGTAGTGTGGTTGAGTGTGGTGTAGTGTGGTGTGTGGAGTGGAGGTAGTGTATTGTAGTGTAGTGTAGTGTAGTGTAGTGTTGGTATAGTGAGTTGTATAGTGTAGTAGTTAGTGTAGTGGTGTGTAATGTAGTGTAGTGTAGTGTAGTGTAGTGTATGTAATTAGTGTAGTGTAGTGTATGTAGTGTAGTGTAGTGTAGTGTGGTGTGTGTAGTGTAGTGTGGTGTGGTGTGTGTTGTGTAGTGTAGTGTAGTGTAGGTAGTGTGTGTGTAGTGTAGTGTGGTGTTGTGTAGTGTAGTGTAGTGTGTGTAGTGTAGTGTAGTGTAGTGTAGTGTAGTGTGGTGTGGTGTGATGTAGTGTTGTGTAGTGTAGTGTAGTGTAGGTAGTGTAGGAGTGTAGTGTGTGCAGTGTAGTGTAGTGAGGTGGTATGGTGTAGTTAGTGTAGTGTAGTGTGTGTTGTGTAGTGTAGTGTAGTTGTAGTGTAGTGTAGTGTAGTGTAGTGTAGTGTGTGTGGTGTGTGTAGTGTAGTGTAGGGTATGTAGGAAATGTAGTGTAGTGCAGTGTAGTGTAGTGAGGTGTGGTATGGTGTGGTGTAGTGTATGTAGGTAGTGTAGTGTAGTGTGGTGTGTGTGGTGTAGTGAAGTGTAGGTTAGGGTAGTGTAGGGAAGTGTAGTGTATGTGTGTGTTGTGTAGTGTAGTGTGGTGTGGTGTAGTGTAGTGTAGTGTAGTGTAGTGTAGTGTAGTGTAGTGTAGTGTGGTGTGGTGTGGTGTAGTGTAGTGTAGTGTAGTGTAGGGTAGTGTAGGGAAGTGTAGTGTAGTGCAGTGTAGTGTAGTGAGGTGTGGTATGGTGTAGTGTAGTGTAGTGTAGTGTAGTGTAGTGCAGTGTACTGTAATGTAGTGTAATGTAATGTAGTGTAGAAATTCGGGCTGTTTTTCCTGGGAAGACCGCGTCGCCACAAGAGCAGCACCATGTACTTGAATACTAAAACCAACAACTGCCTGCATGCGTGCTTGTTTGCCGTTCCGAGATGTTTGCAAATGCATCCGTTTATCAGCCGCGTTCCGACTTGGAACCTTTATGTCTAAACATGACATCAGTAAACAGGGTTTTTTTTGTTTGTCTAAAATATTTTTCTCATCCGCTCTTACCAGCGCGAATGGCCTACTCTTCTGTGGTGCGAATGAGGTTTTACGTACCACATGCTGCCGGAATCGGTACGGTTGGGCCGTTCTCCGAAAGCGCTGTAGGAGCCGTCCTTGTGTTTGTACTTCAGCTGTTTCTGGTAACCTGCCAATGCACACACAGACAGGGGGAAATACAGCATGACATGGTGAGCTTTTTTCTGATAGAAACTTCTGACTGTCTGTCTGTCTGTCTGAACGTCTGTCTGTCTGTCTGTCAATCTCTTTCACACAGGCGCGCAAGCACACACACACATGCGGGAAGATAAAAAAACAAACATGACTTTTAAAAACACAAACTTTGAGACCCCCCCCCCCCAACACACACACACACAAAAAAACAAAACTAAACTAAACAAAAAGTCCAAAACACACACACAACAAACACAAAACATAACACACACAGACAAAACACACACAAACTACAACACAACAACACACACACAACATGCACAAAACAATACACACACACAAAACACAAACACACACAAACATACACAAAACATAACACACACACAAAACACAACACACACACAACATACACAAAACACAACACACACACAAAACACAACACACACAACACCACTCTCTCACAACACCCCACCCTACACACACACACAACACACACACACCCATCTCCCCCTCACCCCCCCCCCCCCACACACTTACAAACTTACAGACCTGTCTAAGTCTTCAACAACCCCTCCCCCACCCCACCCCCACCCCCACCCCACCCCACCCCACCCCCTCCGCCAACAAAACAACCACACACACACACACACAACCACACACACACACACACACACACACACACACACACACACACCACACCCCACACACACACACACACACACACACGATGATGAATAGACGTTAAACTGAAGATCACACACACACACACACACACACACACACACACACACACACACACACACACACACACACACACACACACACACACATAACTGTGAATAGACGTTAAACTGAAGATCACACACACACACACACACACACCCCACACCCCCACACACACACACACACCCCACACACACACACACACACACACACACACAACCCAACCAACCCAACAGCCCAACAACTAGCAACCCAAGCTCAGACCGACCACTCACCGACCATCATGTAGTGTTCAGCTGTCTTCGCCACCTCTGCCGTGTAGGTGTCGGTGTTCTGCAGATAGTCGATCAGGAAGACGTTGGGAGCGAAGTACAGCATGTTCTGCTCCCCACAGCCGTACGGCATTCGCAGCAGGTCCTCGATGTTCTCGAACACCGGACCCAGCAGGTCGGCTGTGTGACCGGCCAAATGACACACAGGTAGGTAGGTAGGTAGGTGTGTAGGTAGGTAGGTAAGTAGGTAGGTAGGTGTGTAGGTGTGTAGGTAGGTAGGTAGGTGTGTAGGTAGGTGTGTAGGTAGGTGTGTAGGTAGGTGTGTAGGTAGGGGTGTAGGTAGGTAGGTAGGTGTGTAGGTAGGTGTGTAGTAGGTAGGTGTGTAGTAGGTAGGTGTGTAGGTAGGTAGGTAGGTGTGTAGGTAGGTAGGTGTGTAGGTAGGTAGGTAGGTAGGTGTGTAGGTCGGTAGGTAGGTAGGTAGGTGGGTAGGTAGGTAGGTAGGTAGGTGGGTAGGTAGGTAGGTAGGTAGGTGGGTAGGTAGGTAGGTAGGTAGGTGTGTAGGTAGGTAGGTAGGTGTGTAGGTGGGTAGGTAGGTAGGTGTGTAGGTGTGTAGGTGTGTAGGTAGGTAGGTGTGTTGGTAGGTAGGTGTGTAGGTAGGTAGGTGTGTAGGTAGGTAGGTGTGTAGGTAGGTAGGTGTGTAGGTAGGTAGGTAGGTGTGTAGGTAGGTAGGTAGGTGTGTAGGTAGGTAGGTAGGTGTGTAGGTAGGGAGGTAGGTGTGTAGGTAGGTGTGTAGGTAGGTAGGTAGGGTGTGTAGGTAGGTCGGTAGGTAGGTGTGTAGGTGTGTAGGTAGGTAGTAGGTAGGTATGTGTGTAGGTAGGTTGGTAGGTAGGTGTGTAGGTAGGTAGGTGTGTAGGTTAGGTTTGGTAGGTGTGTAGGTAGGTAGGTGTGTAGGTAGGTAGGTAGGTAGGTGTGTAGGTAGGTAGGTGTTAGGTAGGTAGGTAGGTGTGTAGGTAGGTAGGTAGGTGTGTAGGTAGGAGGTAGGTGGTGTAGGTAGTGTTGTAGGTAGGTAGGTGGTAGGTAGGTAGGGAGGTGTGTAGGTAGGTGGGTAGGTAGGTAAGGTAGGTAGTGTGAAGGTAGGTAGGTAGGTAGGTGTGTAGGTAGGTAGGTAGGTAGGTGTGTAGGTAGGTGGGTAAGTAGGTAGGTAAGGTAGGTAGGGTGAAGGTAGGTAGGTAGGTAGGTGTGTAGGTAGGTGGGTAGGTAGGTAGGTAAGGTAGGTAGGTGTGAAGGTAGGTAGGTAAATGGTAGGTGTGTAGGTAAGTAAGGTGTGTAGGTAGTAGGTTTGGTAGGTGTGTAGATAGGTAGGTAGGTAGGTGTGTAGGTAGGTAGGTAGGTAGATAAGGTAGGTAGGCATTCGTCAGTCTCGTAGGACTATTGTGGAGTTGTCCCTGTAGGTATTCATTCTGGTACAGCGTGGGGGATGTGGGTCTGTCTCTGTGTCTCTGTGTGTCAGTCTGTCTGTCTGTGTGTCTGTCTGTCTGTGTCCGTCTGTCTGTCTGTGTCTGTCTGTCTCTATGTCTCTGTCTGTCTCTGTCTCTCTCCGTGTCTCTGTCTCTGTATCTCTGTCTGTGTCTCTCTCTGTCTCTCTGTATCTGTCTGTCTCATTTTTATGACTTGAGAAGTTTGGCTTTGGTTTTTTGTTGTTTGTTGTTGTTTTTGTCTTTGTTTTTTGTTTGTTTTGGGGGGTCTTTTGTTTTAATTTTTTTTTATTTGTTTGTTTGATTTTAAAAAGATTTTTCTTCTTCTGTGTTTTTAACTGTGTGAGTGTATGAATATTGGGTTTATGATTGAGATGTATCCCTACGGTCGGGGACTGGATGTAAAAAAGCACATGAGTGCTTATTCATTATCCACGAAAAAAAATGTCATTGTCATTGTATCTCTCTCTGTGTCTGTCTCTCTCTCTGTCTGTCTGTCTCTCTCTGTCTGTCTGTCTGTCTGTCTGTCTGTCTCTCTCTATCTGTCTGTCTCTGTCAGTCTGTCTGTCGCCAGTCGCTGGTTATCATGGTGTGGAGGAGAGAGATGCGAGGAAGGAAGATGACAGGAAGGAACAGAGTGAGAGGGTGGGAAAAAAGAAGGATAAGCAAGGAAGAGAAAGAGAGAGCGAGAGAGAGAGAGAGAGGGTGAGAGAGACAGAGAGAGAGAGAGAGACAGACAGACAGACAGACAGACACATCCACACAGACACACAGAGATAAAGAGAGACAGACAGAGTGAGAGAGAGACAGAGAGAGACAGACAGACAGATATACGGACAGTAGAGAGACAGAGGGACAGACATAGGGACCGAAGGACAGAAATAGATAGATGATAGATAGATAGAGAGAGACAGAGACAGAGACAGAGAGACAGAGATAGAGAGAGATACAGAAACAGAGAGACAGAGACAGACACACAGACAGTCAGCCAGCCAGCCAGCCAGCCAGCCAGACAGACAGACAGATTGCGCGAGCTCGTCTGCATGTGATCACGTGTGCGCGTGCGCGCTCGTGCAGAGGGGCGCCTGATCTGAGTATGCCCGGTAAAAAAAAACAACAACCACCACCACCACCACCACCCAACCCCACAACACAAACGATTTGGAAACTGAAGCCTACCTGCCACAGCCACAGTGATTCTGCGAGTCCCGTGGATAGTAGCGTTGGGGAAGTTGACGGGGACCCGCTGTTCAAACACTCTCTTGTCGCTCAGGTCCAGAATGACCGATTGGGTCTGCGTCCGTGGCACCCCTCCTGCCTGCAGCACACACCCGCACCGTGCGTGTAGCGTCAGCCGTCAGTACCGAAAACCAGGTTTCTTTAACGCGCGTATGGGACTGAATTTTGGAAACGCGCTGTGAGATATGATTGTGTGATGTAAGTGTGTGTGTGTGTGTGTTTATGTGTGTGTGTGTGTGTGTGTGTATGTGTGTGTGTGTGTGTGTGTGTGTGTGTGTAATATTTGTATGTGTGGGTTCATGTGTTCATTCACAGATAGAGAAAGACATCCCACCTACACACACACACACACATACGCGCACATACACTTTCTACGTCTGTCTCACAAAGACACCGCACACACAATCATACAAACACACACATGTACACACATGTACACACAACGTACACATACACGCATGCACGCACGTACGCACGAGCGCGCTGCGCGCGCACACACACACACACACACACACCTCTCTCTCTCTCTCTCTTCTCTCTCTCTCCCCCCCCCTCTCTCTCTCTCTCTCTCTCTGACCCTCCATTCCTCCCCCTCTCTCCATCCCTCCCTCCCTCTCTGAGAAAGCCGGCTAGCTGAGTCAGTTAACATCAGTGCCGACCCCACTCCCCCAAAAACTCTTCGCATGAGACTATTAACCGAGGTCCCGTGTGCGAACGCACGCAGAACACCTTGCACACATGTTACAACCCGTTCCGATTTCGGGAGAGTAGGCCATTGTGTGCCGGTGGGAACAGATGACAAAACTGACAAAACTGCATACACACGGGGACTGGATAAAAAAAAGCACTTGAGTGCTTGTTCCATTCTCCTCGAAATAAAAGAATAAATAATAGGAAATAAACTAATAGAAATGGAACCTGCACAAGGAGAGTCCTCTCAATGCCGTCCCCGGGCATTCGTGGCGAGGTCAGGTTGATCCTGATGGGGTGGCTGCCCAGGGCGTTGGGCATGAAGCAGAACATCGTCTCCGCGATCTCGTTGGGGAACACCTGCCCGCAGCCAGACATCACACGTTATCCGTGTGCACTCTCCGTCCACAGCTAAAGGTCAAGCTGTCCCATAACCTACGTGGTCGTAGAGGAGCGAGGCATCAGAGACCTCAGCTTCTCCAGGGGCCAGAATATTGAGGGTGGCGCCCATCTCCTCTCCCTCGCTGCTTTACCTTCCCTGACCCTAAAGAGGACAGGTACCCATTTACAGCTGGGAGAACAGGGGAACTGAACTGAAGCCAAGGCGCGCAAACGGTCACCCATCCAAGTGGTAACCACGCTCGATGCTGCTTAACCTTGGCTGGGGGAAAGCGAGTGCTCCGACCACTGAGCTATCCCATCCCCACTAAACGTCATCAAAGTGCACACACAACTTCGTGTTCCTCCTCTTCTTCGTCGTTGTCGTGGTGGTGGTAGAACGCACAGACAGCAACTAGCCTACTGTTGTTTGTCATAATAACTATGAAGGAAAGTCAGTGGCACTGCCGTTAACCACCTGACAAGTCAGGCTCAGCCAATCCGGCTTCGACGTGGGCAGAGAGTTGTTGTTTTGAGTCTTTGTGGAGAGAACAAACAACAGGCAGGAGAACGGACCACAAGGCAGAAAATAGACAAGAAGGAGACGACAGGACGAGAAGAAGAAACAAGGCAGAAAAGAAAGACAGAAATAGAGGGAATTCCTAGCACAGAATTTCCAGAAGGTGGGGATGCTGTTTATATTGACAGGGCCCATGGTATCCCCACGGGGGGGGGGGGGGGGGACAACGTGGTATTACAGTAAACAAAAATGCATCAGAGTCCGTAAGAGCGGGTCATAGTGTATCCTGCATCACGGTTTACAGTGCATTACAGGAGATAATACATCATCACATTACACAAAACATCATCATAACACGCAATAGTATAACAGACTGTTAACAGCTGCGGAAATCCATCACAATACACATCAATCCATCAAGTATACAACAAACATATTTATCACAGACCACAGCAACACCTATGTGCCGGTGAGAAGGGATGACAAAATGTACATAACTGCTTACAGACGGAGTCTGGATGTAAAAAATAAAAAGAAAGGACATGGCGTGCTTATTCCATTATCCCCGAAATAAAAGAATATGAAAAAATTAAAAATTAGAAATACTCACTCTACCCCCACCCCCTACACACACAACACGCACACACAAAACACACACACACACACACACACACACACACACACACACACACACATGCTAAGGCCTCACCCGTCCTAGGCGGTGGCTGATCCTCAGAGGCTGCACGAACTCCTTGAGGACCCGACGTCCATCACTGGTCATCGTGCGGACCACTCGGATGTTGGAGATGCCGGGACTCGGCTGCATCGTCAGCCGCATCTGCCCACAAAGGTCAAGGTCAAAGTCAAGGTCAAAGTTAAGGTCAAGAGGATCGGTGGTCTAGAGGTAACGCGCCTGTCTAGAAAGCGAAAAGTCCGGGTCGGAAGTGTGCGGTGGTTCGTATCCCGTCTGGGCCCGAAACTTTTCCCCCATCCATTAGACCATGAGTGGTGGTCTGGGCGCTAGTCTTTCGGATGAGACGATAAACCGAGGTCCCGTGTGTTACACAAAATTATTCAGCGCACGTAAAAGAACGCACGGCAACAAGAGAGTTGTCCCTGGCAAAATTCTTAGAAAAAAGCCACTCTGATAGGGAAACAAATTACAGTTGCAGACAAAAAAAAAAAAGGGTGGCGCTGCTCTTGTGGCGACGCGCTCTCCCCGGGGAGAGCAGCCCAAATTTCACGCAGAGAAATCTCGTGACTTAAAGTGGTATAAATGAAGGTCAAAGTCAAGTTCAAGGTCAAGGTCTTCCTATAACCTATGTGATCGTTTGTGGGTGCGAAGCGTCAGAGACCGCAGCTTCTCCAGGGGCCAGCATATTGAAGGCAGGCGACCATCTCCTCTCCCTCGCTGCTTTACCTTCCCTGACCCTAAAGAGGGCAAGTACCCATTGACAGCTGGGAGAACTGGGGGACCTGTACTGAAGCCAAGGCGTGCAAACGGGTCAGCCATCAACTTGGTAACAATGCTCAGTGCTGCTTAACCTTTGCACAGCAATCCAGTCTAAGACAGAACTTGTGAGAAAAAAACAACCCATTACAACTCCTTAATGAGTTAAAGGAGAGGTCGATAATTATGAGGAGGGTAATAATATTGTAATGATAATCATCATGATCATGACGATCATCATCATCACAATCATCATCAGCATTATCATCATCACTACCATCATCATCATCATTAAATAATAATAACAATAATAATGATGATAACGATAACAACAAAAACAGCAATAATAATTTTAAAAAATAATGATGACGACGATAACATTAATAATAAGAATAAGAATCAGATGAATAATGGTTCGTCACAGTAACTGTGACTTAAACTCTTCAACGTATCCACCAATCCACCCATCTATCTATCCATCCCATCCACCCATTTGTCCATCGATAAATCAGCTAATCCACACAAAAACTGCGTTTAGTAAACATTTAAATTAACCAAGTAACTCATTCACACGCTATAACAGCGTGTTTGTATGTGTAGGTAGGTAAGTAGGTAGATAGGTAGGAAGGTAAATTGGTAGGTAGGTAGGTAAGTAGGTAGGTAGATAGGAATGTAGGTAGGTAGATAGATGGGTAGTTAGGTAGGTAAATGTATTATATAAACCACAAAATGGTGTGGCGGCATTCATAGTGTTCACTATTATGATGTTTCATTTTCAAATAAAAATGCTTTGAAAAAATGGCAACCAAAAGAATAAAGAGAACTGTGAGAACTCACGGACAGGGGCCTGTCATAGTAGTTGAAAGCATAAGCTTTCAGACACAAGTCTTCCCCACGAATGGCCGAATAGGGCAAATCCACACTGACGAACATCTTTCGGAATGTTGTGAGCTGTAAAAAGAAAGGATAGAAAATGCTGAAAAATATCATTAGAAAAATATTAAAGATTCTTGACTACGAGTGTGTGTGTGTGTGTGTGTGTGTGTGTGTGTGTGTGTGTGTGTGTGTGTGTGTGTGAGGGGAGTGGGAGGTGAGGGTGGAGGGAGGTGTGTGTGTGTTGGGTTTTTTGTGTGAGAGAGAGAGAGAAAGAGAGAGAGTGTGTGTGTGTTTTGTGGAGAGAGAGAGAGAGAGAGGTGTGTGTATGTGTTTGTGTGAGAGAGAGAGACATACATACAGACAGACAGAGATAGAGAGAGAGAGAAGACACAGACATACAAGGAGAGAGAGAGAGAGAGAGAGAGAGAGAGAGAGAGAGAGAGAGAGAGAGAGAGAGAGAGAGAGAGAGAGAGAGAGAGATGTGCGTGCCTACAAGTTGTTGCCCATACGTATGCTACACTCTTACACATACGCAAGTAATTAGAAAAGATGAAACAGAGCAGTAGTAGTAGCAGTAGCAGCTGTTGCTGTTGTTTTGCAGCTGCCGTTGTTATGGACCTCCACCCCCCCTTAAATCCACAGAAACAGGAATAACACACATAGCAAAGATGATCAATAGCAACCTAAGAAAATAATTGCAAAGATAAACAAGAGAGAAGCAAGTAAAGAAAATAGGCAGAAAAAGGAAACGACGCCAATAATCAAATATAAAATAACCAAGAAATTAAAAAGCCACCTCCGAATCCAACCAACCAAGCAAAAAACCAACCGACCAACCAACCAACTAAACACAAACCCTGACCACGACTAAAAACGACAAGGGGCAAAGAGGGATGCCCTGACCTCCGCCGCTTTGGGTAGAACGGACAGTCCGTGCGTGGGGTGGACAGCAAAAGCGGTGGTCAACCAGGTGGTGATGGTGTCGGGGGCAGTCTTGGACATCACCAGCTCCCCGTTTTTCCTGTTAGGTACCATGTTTATGTTAATTTTGTTTTCTGTATCAAAGGCGCGAGTAAAATCATGCTGTTTTGTTTTGTACCAATTCTTTTGAGGTTACAGTTTTGCGGTAGGTTTTTAATGGAATAAGAAAAAACGTGTATGTATAACAGACAGGGCGGGAGAGAGAGGAGGAGGAGGAGGGGGGGCGGGAGATATTCAAGGAAGGCAACAAATGAGGAGAGAGAGAGAGAGAGAGAGAGAGAGAGAGAGAGAGAGAGAGAATTTCAGAAAGAAGGGATACTGTGTTAACTTAAAAGAGCTCCCCGGCAGACATCCACGAAGGGGAAAGTACCTGACCTAAAATGCTTTTTTTAAGACAGGGTATCCACTTTTTAGCTGTAGTTTGCCTGTTTGCTTGTATTGTTGTTGTTTGTGCGTTCCCCTGCTTGACACCCTGGGGGTCACCCAGAACATGCCACACCCTGACTCACCCACCCCACCCGGCAATTGCTGTGAGATAGGAAGTACACCGGATGAGAAGTTTTGCGTGTAGGACTGTTTTCAAGTACCTTGCCATAATTATAGGCAGCCATACTCCGACTTCAGAGGATGTTTTCCTCCTTAAAAGAAGAGTTCAGTTTATTATGTAAAGAGCTTGTCATGGCTGAAGGCAATCTCAACACAACATTTTACAACATAACAACATTTTCGTGTAGGCCTTGGCAATTAGCTGACATCAAGGACTGACACAGCTTCTGGCCTGGGCCAAGTGCTTGTATTGTAATGTATTGTTTCGTATTGTATCATATTGTATTGCAGTGACGGCAGATTTACCTGTGTGAAATTCGAGCTGCTCTCCCCAGGAAGAGTGCATCATCACAAGAGCAGCTCCATCAATTCTTTAAATTACAACAACAACAAAACCTGTCTGAATATGTATCTGTTTCCCTACGATAGATAGTGGCTTTTTGTATATTATTTTTCTCCAGGGACAACTCTGTTGCCGTGGGTTCTGTTTCGCATAGTGAATGCCTGTTGTACACAGGGCCTTGGTTTATGATCTCATCCAAAATACTAGCACCCAGACCAACAACCAAGTCACGTGGATGGAGAAAAAATTCGGTCTCAAGCAGGGATCGAACACGCGCTTCTCGCTTTCTAGACGGGTCCGTTACCTGTAGACCACTTATTCACCTGTGTGTTTGCTTGTAGACAGCACATGCCTGTAGACAGCACAGCCTGTAGACAGCACATGCTTGTAGCTAGCACAGCTTGTAGACAGCACAGCTTGTAGCTAGCACAGCTTGTAGACAGCACAGCTTGTAGCTAGCACAGCTTGTAGCCAGCACAGCTTGTAGACAGCACATGCTTGTAGGCAGCACAAACAGCACACCTTCAAGCTTCACTCCCTTCAAGCTATAGGCGTGTTGTCAAAGTTAGGGGCGACGTGTCACATTCTGGTGTCTTGTTGAAAAATGTTGTCTTGGCCGCATCCTTGGTAGTTTTTTGCTTTCTGATTATTTTTTACAGCAGCAGCAGTTTTTATTATTTCCTTGTTTATAGTTTGTTTTATTCATAATTTTCGTAGTTTATTTTGTATTGCTATTCAGTCCGTTTCTCTCAACCTACTCTACTGCATGTACTGAATTCACTTGTTCCTTCATTCTACTGTACTGCTTGTACTGAATCACTTGTTCCTTCATTCTACTGTACTGCATGTGCTGCAATCACTCATTCATTCATCGATGCAAGTAGGTTCTCTATTCCAATGAATCGTCACCAGTCTTTCCAGTATATCCATACCCGATGGCTGACTCCCATACTTCATTTGAACGAATCATGCAAACACTACTGTTCTTTCTTCTTCTTCTACCATTGTTCGGTCTACTACTGCTACGACTACTGTTACTACATCTTCTATACTGTTAGTTCTACTACTGCTACGACTACTGTTACTACATCTTCTATACTGTTAGTTCTACTACTGCTACGACTACTGTTACTACATCTTCTATACTGTTAGTTCTACTACTGCTACGACTACTGTTACTACATCTTCTATACTGTTAGTTCTACTACTGCCACTACTACTGTTACTACATCTTCTATACTGTTAGTTCTACTACTGCCACTACTACTGTTACTACATCTTCTATACTGTTAGTTCTACTACTGCTACGACTACTGTTACTACATCTTCTATACTGTTAGTTCTACTACTGCCACTACTACTGTTACTACATCTTCTATACTGTTAGTTCTACTACTGCCACTACTACTGTTACTACATCTTCTATACTGTTAGTTCTACTACTGCCACTACTACTGTTACTACATCTTCTATACTGTTAGTTCTACTACTGCTACGACTACTGTTACTACATCTTCTATACTGTTAGTTCTACTACTGCCACTACTACTGTTACTACATCTTCCATACTGTTAGTTCTACTACTGCCACTACTACTGTTACAGAAAGCGCGTATAAAAAAAGCTCAGCGTGCCCTAAAGGAAAGAATCATGTGTTAAAGTGATGAATGTATTACAGAACAAGTAACAGTTACAAAAAATGACGTATGTACGCCAATAAGAAGCAAAACTCAAGACATAATATGAACAATGTCTTAGAAAACACACTCAAAAAGTCTGTTTAGGACTTCTTTCTCATCCAAAATGAATGGACTTGATTCTTCTAGTGGGTACATTAACCCCAAAAAGTGACAAAAACAAAACTGAACAAAGCAAAAAAGCCCAGAAAACAAAACACCCAAATCCCCAGCAGCAACAAAACCCATCAATACTTGACCTCGGACATGCATCAGCAGAGCTTGCTTTTTCTTTTCTTTTTCCTTAATTTTTTTTTAAAAAACTGACTGATGATTTTTACTGACCCCTGTTATGTTCTGATGTTGAATAAAAGAAGCAGCAATTGCTTGGTTTATTTTTTATGAATACAAAATGTTGAAAATTGTGATTATTATTGGTCATCATTTCCTCCATCAAAGCAGGTAGCTAGCAGGCTGCAGGCTCCCTGTCCCTCTGCACTATTACACGGTGTTTGGGCGTTTCTTTCTTTCTTTCTTTAGTAATAAAAATAAATCTTTTGTGGGATGACACATGCTTAGGTCCTTTGTGAGCAAAGTCACTTCGGTTCAGCAATATTGTATCAATACTGATTGCGAAGAGACAGGTTTAGTAAAATGATAGGTACATTTACACCTATAGAGTATGGGAAGTAAATTGCGTTGTATTGTATTGTAGTGTATTGTATTGTATTGTATTGTAGTGCAGTGTAGTGTATTGTAGTGAATATCACTTTCAGTCAAAGCAGGTTTTTTTCTGCGAGAAATTCAAGGTACTCTTCACGGGAAGAGCACATCGCCACAAGAGCAGTACAGTAACATCATCATCATCATCATCATCATCATCATCATCATCATCATCATCAGCAGCAGCAGCAGCAGCAGCAGCAGCAGCAGCAGCAGCAGCAGCAGCAGCAGCAGCAGCAGCAGCACTCCACTGACCAAGATGGTTGTCTGGGGGACATGCGGGATGTGTTGGCCGATGATTTACACCAAGATTCCAATCTCTGAGAATGAGATCCGTCACTGTAGAATGCCTTCCATTGTCAGTCACTAGCTTCAGTAATGGGGCCCTAGGGGAGCGAAGCATCAGATACCTCAGCTTCTCCAGGGGCCAGCATATTGAGGGCGGCGCCCATCTCCTCTCCCTCGCTGCTTTACCTTCCCTGACCCTAAAAAGGCAGGTACCCATTTACAGCTAGGTGAACTGGGAGAACTGTACTGAAGCCAAGGCGCGCAAACGGTCACCCATCCAGGTGGTAACCACGCTCGATGCTGCTTAAGATTAGCTAGGGGAAAGCGAGTGCTCTGACCACTGAGCTATCCTGTGCCCATCTTCAGTACAAACCTTTAAGTTAACAACCGCTCAGAGGATTCACTGTATGAGGGCTGAAACTGTGGAGTCACGTTCGCTCTGCTTATCATTCTTCTTTCTATGATCTTATTTCTATTTATTTTTAAAAAATTGTATACCTCTTCCACTTTTCGTAAGAGTAGGCCATTGTGTGCCGGTGGGAACAGATGACAAAATTTACAAAACCGCATACATACGGGGACTGGATGTAAAAAAGCACATGAGTGCTTATTCCATTATCCTCAATATAAAAGAATAAAATAAATAAATAAATAACAATAAGTCACGGCAAAGATCATCATCGGACGAATCTCAGAGGCAGTGGACCAACAACTCAGAAAGGAACAGGCAGGTTTTCATTCAGGAAGAAGATGCATAGACCAGATCTTCACCCTGCGCAACATCATCGAACAGTGCACGGAATGGCAGAGACAGCTGTATATCAACTTCGTAGACTTTGAAAAAGCCTTTAACAGCATTCATCGAGAAAGTGTATGGCGCATACTCCGAGCATATGGAATTCCACAGGAGATTATCCAAGTCATTAAGAGCTTCTACAACAACTTCACGTGCAGCAAAACCAGTTTCAGTGTACAAACCGGCGTCAGACAAGGCTGCCCCATGTCAGCACTACTCTTCAACCCGACAATTGATTAGGTAATGAGACAGACAACAGATGACCAGTCACGGGGCATCAGATGGACCCCATTCTTAACGCTTGAAGACCTAGATTTTGCCGACGATCTGGCACTGCTCTCACATACCCACCATCACATTCAAGAGAAGACATCCCATCCCGTCTCAGCACTTTCGCACAGCAAGTAGGCCTGAAAATCAGTCAGAAGAAGACAGAGGTGATGACACTGAACGTTCAGAACCCCTCACCGGTCACAGTGAATGGAGAAGATTTACCAACAACTGAAGAGTTCACGTACCTCGGGAGCACTGTTAGACATGACGGCGGAGCAGGCAGCGACATCAAGAACCGGATTAGCAAAGCAAGAAATGCTTATAGAAATCTGAACAATGTGTGGAAATCGTCCCAGTACAGCACCAGAACCAAACTAAGACTACACCAGAGCTGTGTACTTTCCACCCTTTTGTACGGCTCGGAGTGCTGGAGGATGACTGAGAGTGACCTCGATAAACTATCCACATTCCACACGAAGAATCTCAGAAGAATCTTGCGCATCTTCTGGCCTGAGACCATCTCCAACCAAGAACTTTTTGCCAGTTGCAACCAAGAAAGCATGGACAACATCATCATGCATAGGCGATGGGGATGGATAGGGCATATCTGCCGTCGGGAACAGGGAAACATCGCCCGAACAGCCCTCCACTGGACACCAGAGGGAAAACGCAAACGAGGACGACCCAAGAACACTTGGCGTCGGACTGTCGAAACAGAGCTGAAGACCTTCCAACATACCTGGGGAACCATTCGGAAGCTGGCCCAGGACAGACAGGAGTGGACAACATTTGTTGCTGCCCTACGTGCCAATAAGGCACAAAGGCATTGATGATGATGATGATGATGATGATGATGATGATGATGATGATGATGATGATGATGATGAAGAAGAAGAAAGAAGAAGAAGAAGAAGAAGAAGAAGAAGAAGAAGAAGAAGAAGAAGAAGAAGAAGTCACGGCAAATTTCTCTGCGTGAAATTCGGGCTGCACTCTCCGGGGAGAGTGCGTCGCCACAAGAGCGGCGCCACCCACTATTTTTTTCTTTTCCTGTCTGCAGCTCTATTTGTTTCCCTATAAGAGTGGCTTTTTTCGACATAACTTTGCCAGGGACGACTCTCTTGTTGCCGTAAGTTCTTTTACGCGCGCTAAATAATATTCTGTAACACACAGGACCTCGGTTTATCGTCTCATCCGAAAGACTAGCCCCAGACCATCACTCATGGATGGGGTTGGGGGGGGGGGGAGTTTCGGGCCCAAACGGGGATCAAACCACCGCACACTTCCTAACTGAACTTTACGCTTTCTAGGCAGGCGGGTTGCCTGCAGACCCCCGATCCTCTTACCCGATGAAGACGGCCTGGAAGAGCCAAGTCTCCGGAAAGAATTTGCGCACTGTGTCCTTGGCCCTGTCTGAGCCTGTGCTGCCGGCTTCGTTGTTATCTTCTCCAGGAGGAACCTTCTCCAAGATGATTATGTGCTCTTCACATAATAATTATTATACACATCACACAGCGTCTCCCTGCTACACACAAACCTAAAGAGAACAATGAGTGATGACTGTGACAGCGTCTGTCTGTCTGCCTCTCTCATCTATCTATCTATCTATCTATCTATCTATCTATCTATCTATCTATCTATCTATCTATCTATCTATCTATCTATCTATCTATCTATCTATCTATCTATCTATCTATATATCTATCTATCTATCTACCTACCTACCTATCTATCTATCTATCTATCTATCTATCTATCTGTCTGTCTGTCTGTCTATCAATCTATCTATGCATATTTTGTCAATCTTTTGTCCCTTCTTTGAAAAGTCAGTCCTTGACAAACCCAATCTTCCCTTTCTCTCCCTCTGTGAGTGTATGTGTGTGTGTGCACGCGTGCGTGCGCGTGTGTGCGTGCACGCATGTTTGTGTCTGTCTGTCTGTCTGTCTGTCTGCCTGCCTGCCTGTCTGTGTGTGTGTGTGTGTCTGTGTCTATGCACGTGTGTTAGCACAAGCCCCTTTTTCATGGCAAGTTTCTCACGTATCACAAGTGCCTGTCTAGATCACGGCAAGCAGGTGAAAGGCTGTCGTTTTCACATTGGATGTTGGCCGCAACCCCACGCCTGTGTTCCACACACCAAAAGTACAGGAGAAAAAAACACCCACAACCTGTGGTCAGTACAACCTAGTCTCTGGGATGAGGTATTAACACTGAAAAACAGAGGACGATGATAATGATGAAAACAATGATAAACCACCACCATCGCTGAAAAAGAAAACAAAATAACATTCTTTTGTATAAAATACACGTTCCTCTCTGTGATATTCTGATGATTGTACTCAACTAATCGTGTCGCCTAACATCATAATTTCGGCATTTTCCTCCTGTTTCCAAAACTGTTCACGGCCTTAGTCGATATTCTCCCTGACCGAGTGGTTAAGTTAAGACAGTTTGACTTCAGTCTCATGGGTCCATGAACTCGTGGGTTCGAACTCGTGGGTTCGTTTGGTGAATTAAGGGTGGGGATTTTTTCGATCTCCCGAGTCACCTTCAAGTGCATACCCATACTCTCCTTGTGTCTATCTTACCTGCTTGATCCACCCTGCAATCTCATTTGAGCAAAATTGCCTTGCGCTGCCGTTAAACACCTGACAAGTCAGGACCAGTGCGTCCGATTTCGGCGTGACAGAGAATTGTTATCTTTTAAGTCTTTAAGGAGAAAAGGTAGGAGAATGGACCAAGAAGGCAGAAAAAAGACAACAAGAAGGTGACAGGAAGAAAAAGAGCGAGACAGAAACAAAGAGACGGGTAGAAAAGAGGGAATTCATGGCACAGAACTTCAGAAGGCGGGTATGGTATTTATACTAACGAACCCCCGGCATCCCCACGGGGGCTTGTGCTGCCTTAAGCTGACCCCTTTATTCCCTTCTTGCTGGAAGGACTAAGGACAAGGAATGGACACAGGTCAGCATGCCAGCAGATCTTCTAGCAGCTGTCCAGCGAAATGGAGATATTTCACAACGTCTGCCGCTGACGTCCAGTCCCCATGATGACCACAACGGTCAAGAGACTGAGTAAGTGAGTGTGTGTGTGTGTATATATATATATATAATATTATATATATATATATATATATATATATATATATATATAATATATAATGTGTGTGTGTATGTGTGTGTGTATGTGTGTGTGTGTGTGTTTGTGTGTGTGTGTAATCAGTACCCCTACTCTGCAGTGCTGGAAACAGTTGTGTACGATTCATCTCTAACATTTTTTACAGGTTGCCTCCATCTCCTTCTGTCCTCTTTTCTTGGTTTTTCCAGCTGAAGAGAAATACTTCCTTTTCAGGATACGCCAAATCATTGGCAGTGAGATGTTAGAGACCTCAGCTTCTCCAGAGGTCAGCATTTCGAGCGCGGTGCTCATCATCTCTCCTTCGCTGCTTTACCTTCCCTGTCCCTAAAGAGGGCAGGTACCCATTTACAGATGGATGAACTGGGGGACTGTACTGAAGCCGAGGCGCACGGACTGTCACCCATCCAAGAGGTAACCACTCTCAACGCTGTTTAACCTTAGCTTCGGGAGAGTGAGCGCTCTGACCACTGTGCTATCCCCTCTCCAGCTTATTAAGAGATCAAAGGCATTTTTTCACCCTGGAGTCAACAGTTGTTTTGATTCCAATTCTCAGCAAGTTTTCCAGATAGCTTTATAGAAGAAGAATGCAAAGAAGAAGAATGATGCAAAGAAGAAGAATGCAAAGAAGAAGAATACAAAGAAGAAGAATGCAAAGAAGAAGAACGCAAAGAAGAATGCAAGAAGAAGAAGAAGCAAAGAAGCAAAGAATGAAAGAAGAAGAAGAAGAAGAATAAAGAAGAAGAATGCAAAGAAGAAGAAGAATGCAAAGAAGAAGAAGAATGCAAAGAATGAAAGAAGAAAAATGCAAAGAATGCAAAGAAGAAGAATAAGAAGAAGAAAATGCAAAGAAGAAGAAGAAGAAGAAGAAGAAGAAAAGAAAGAAGAAGAAGAAGAAAGAAGAAGATGAAGAAGAAGAAGAAGAAGAGAATGCAAAGAAGAAAAGAAGAATGCAAGAAAGAAAGAAGATGCAAAGAAGAAGATTGCAAAAAAGAAGAAGAATACAAAGAAGAAGAATAATGCAAAGAAGAAGAATGCAAAGAAGAAGAAGAATGCAAAGAAGAAGAATGCAAAGAAGAAGAAGAAATAAAGATCCGCACATACAAATACACGCACAACGTAAAAAACCAATCCAAAGACCTAAAGGGATTAGGTGATGCTGGGATGGTATAATATCCCGCTCCAGCAAAAAGGCAGGGCAGAGATAAAACTGACTGAGCATGAGTTGGGTTTAAAATTTTTTTTTCTATAGAGCATCCAGGTATGCAACCTACACCTGCATCTTTCACCCTGTGTTTTTCACCCTATATTTTCACCCTGTCGTTTTTCACCCTGTGTTTTCATCCTGTGTTTTCACCCTGTGTTTTCCCTTGTGTTTTCACCCTGTGGTTTCCACAGTGTGTTTTTCACCCTGTGTTTTTCACCCATCTTTCAATCGACTGTACACAGCTGTTTCCAAAATGGCATAGAAACACACTCTATTTTGCCTCCGCGTTCCAGAAGGGAGGAGGGGGGTGGGTGATGGGAGATGGGAGGATGGGGAAGTGGAGGGGAAGGAGGACAATTTTAGGGTGTCCCATAACCTATCAGGTCGTAGGGGAGCGAGGCGTCAGAGACCTCACCTCTCTAGGGGCCAGCACACGGCAACCTGGAGTTAACATCAGTGCAGACTCCACTCCCCCCAAAAGTCCTTCGGATGAGACTATAAACCGAGGTCCCGTGTGCGAACGCACGCAGAACATCTTGCGCACACGTTAAAACCCGTTCCGCTTTTCGGAAGAGTAGGCCACTGTGTGCCGGTGGGAACGGATGACAACATTGACAAAACTGCATACACACGGGGACTAGATGAAACCCCCCCCCCCAAAAAAAAAGCGCATGAGTGCTTGTTCCATTATCCTCGAAATAAAAGAATAAAATAAAAGAAATACAACAACAAAAAAGAGAGAGAACTTCCTTTGTTGTCTTTGGTGTCGCGCCCTCTTACCCGATAAAGATGGCGTCGAAGAGCCAAGTTTCAGGAAAGAATTTGCGCACTCTGTCCGGGCCCTGTTCTTCCTTGGGGGCTCCCTTAGTCGCATCTGGCACTCCTCTGTTACCAGTGCCGCGTGTGCTCACGCCGAAGGTAGCAATACCTACTGAAAGTAGGCATCCCATAATAAGTCAGGTCCAGAGGCTGTGTATACAATATTAGTTAGGCCGCGGAGGTGGCGAGGGGGGGGGGGGGGGGGTGTGGTGAGGGAAGGAGGCGTAAGTAAGTGTGCAAAAGACATGAATGGATAAATCACAGCTATCCATTGTAGGAAACTAAACAACTTCATGACCCAAACATGTTGGTCAGAGTTGGACAACCCATTGCTTTATCAGGTGTGTCTGCTCTTTTAAAGAGTAAGTAATAAAGTG
Source organism: Rapana venosa (assembly GCA_028751875.1). NCBI lineage: Eukaryota > Metazoa > Mollusca > Gastropoda > Neogastropoda > Muricidae > Rapana > Rapana venosa. The sequence continues at coordinate 67,979,162 of CM054141.1, forward strand.
TGTGTGGCACTTTTCTCTTCTGTATCTCATCTGTTCCCTCCTCTCTCTCACTCATCATGTTTTCGTCTCTAAGTTCAATCCTGACACTCATCTCAAACTTTCACGTCTATCGCAGTAAGTGTCCATCTTCCCTCCTGGGCGAGTCCTGCTCCTTTTCTCTCCACACTCCAGCTTAGTCGTCCGTCTGATCTCACTGCTGTCCATCATGACCTGTCATTCTGTCTTTCTCTCTCTCTCTCTCTCTCTCTCTCTCTCTCTCTCTCTCTCTCTCTTCTGTCTTCTCCTGCTGCTGTCTGTCTGTCTGTCTGTCTGTCTGTCTCTTTCTCTCAAAATTCTTCTGTGTGCATACATGTGTGTTCAGGTGTGTGAGCGCATGTGTGTGCATACACAGAGTGGTGTGTGTGTGTGTGTGCATGTGTGTGTGTGTGTGTGTGTGTGTGTGCGCGCGCGGGCATGCGTGCGGGCGTGTGTATGTGTAATGTGTGTGCCTGCGTGCGTGCGTGCGTGCGTGCGTGCATGATAGTGTGTGTGACCATTTGATAAGTGTGCTTCAGCATATTGCAAGCCATAACCAATCACCGGTGAGAGGTTAGTTTCATTTCTGAAGTCACCTTTTGCGACAGATTCATTCGTGGACTAAATGAAGCGAAACAACTGGACCCCACCACCACTGATCCCAAAATGTCCCTTCGCTTCTTCAGTCCTCAAATCCCCCGTGGGGATGCCGGGGACCTGTCAGTATAAATAGCATCCCCATATTCTGGAAATTCTGTGCTAGAAACTTCCTCTTTTCTATCACTCCATTTGTTTTGCCTTGTTCCTTTTCTTCCTGTTACCCCCTTCTTGTCTATTTTCTGACTTGTTAGTCCATTCTCCTGCCCTTTCCCACCCAGAAAGAATTAGAAGGAAACCATTCTCTCTTATGCCGAAGTCGGAAGCGCTGGGCCTGACTTATCAGGCGCTTAATGGCAGCGTGACGCATTTCCGCTCATATAGCTTAACAGACAACAATAGTAGCTGTCTGAGTGTTCGACGACGAAGAAGAAGAGAAAGAATATGGTTAGATTGAATGAGAGGAAAGGATAGACTTACGCACAAGTGGCGGAAGCCACAGCAATAAGTTGGTAGGTAATTTTGAGAACAAGAATTTAGAACAGTTATTTCTTTTTAAAAAAAAAACCCCTGTGCTATGACTGGCTATATTCTTAACAACAAGCGCAAGACCAAAAACAATAACAACAAAAACGATGATGATGGTGATGAAGAAGATGATGATGATGATGATGATGATGATGATGATGATGATGGTGGTGGTGATGACGACAACAATGATGATGAGGCTGTTGCTGCTGATGATAATGATGATGACGATAATGATGATGACTACGATGATGATGAGAATGAAAATAATAATAATAGCAATGAGGATAATTGCTGTCCCAAGAGCTTCGTGACGACTTAACAGCACCGTTCATGAAAAAACGACCGCAATGGGATTTTAAAAAAAACCCACACCCAACAACAAATAATACCAATACTGTCGTTAATACTATCAATCATTGCGACTAGTACTGTTACCTATGTTTGTGTTGTTGTTTTGCTATTAATCCTCTCTTGCTGAAGTTATGCCTGTTACTGTTGTGATGGATGATTCGTTTTTGTTATTGTTATAAAAAAGGGAAACACGAATAAATCCTGATTCCTTCAACGTGTTCATTAGTCGCTTCTGAGCAACGTCCTTCGGAGGAGACTATAAACCGAGGCCCCGTGTGCGAACGCACGCAGAACATCTTGCGTACATGTTAAATCCTGTTCCGCTTTTCGTAAGAGTAGGCCATTGTGTGCCGGTGGGAACAGATGACAGAATTTACAAAACCGCATACACACGGGAATGGATGTAAAAAAGCACATGAGTGCTTATTCCATTATCCTCGATATAAAAGAATAAAATAAATAAAAATAAAGGCTACTGACTTACACACACACACACCGAGTCACACACACAGTCACACAGACACACATACACACCAGAGTCACACACACAGTCACATACACAGTCACACAGACACACATACACACGCATACTCACTCACTCACTCATTCACACACTCACACACACACAAAACACACACACACACAAAGCAGAGAGAGAGAGAGAGAGAGAGAGAGAGAGAGAGAGAGAGAGAGAGAGAGAGAGGAGAGAGAGAGAGAGAGAGAGAGAGAGAGAGAGAGAGAGAGAGAGAGAGAGAGCGAAAGCGAGAGACAGTCAGACAGACAGACAGACAGAGGCTAATATCACTACAGTATGAGTGAAAGGTGGTTGGTGTGCTACACGGAAAGATAACTATACAGATGTGGCCTTTATGAGTGTCTGAACTATAGATTGCTGATGAGCTTGTATCATTGTCAGATAGAATTACACATTTCCTTGACTATTGTTAAAGACTCGCGCACGCCTGCGCCAACACACACGCACGCAAACGCACACACGCACACACAGAGACCTATACACATACGCACACGCACACAGACATACACACACACGCACGTACACAGACATACACACACGCACACAGACACACATACACACACGCACACAGACACACATACACACACGCACACAGACACAGACACACACACACATACACACACAAACACACACTCACAAATGCACACACAAAACACACACACACACACACACAAACACACGCATACAAACACACACTCAGCATACACACTTTCTCTCTGTGTATCTGCCTCTTTCGCTGTCTGTCTGTCTGTCTATCGATCTACCTACCTACCTACTTACCTATCTATCTGTCTGTCTGTCCCCCCTCTCTCTCTCGCTCTCACTCTCTCTCTCGCAGAACATCTTGCGCACACGTTAAATCCTGTTCCGCTTTTCGTAAGAGTAGGCCATTGTGTGCCGATGGGAAGAGATGACAAAATTTACAAAAACGCATACACACGGGGACTGGATGTAAAAAAACACATAAGTGCTTATTCCATTATCCTCGATAATAAATATTCTCTGTTGCAGGGCTTGTATGAACAAATGTACATCTTTCCTCCCAGTCACATCAGGCTGTACTGGATGTACTCCGAGTCAGCAAGTACCCCCGTTGTCCTCAATGAAAACCAAACTTTACTGAAGTCTTGACAAATAGCAACCTTTGTGCTTGGGACGGAATTGAGAGAGTAGGGAAAGGAAGGAGAGTGCAGAGAGAGAGAGAGAGAGAGAGAGAGGGAGAGAGGGAGAGAGAGAGAGCTTGGAACGAATTTTAAGAAGGATAGATAAATAGATAGATAGATAGATAGATAGATAGATAGTAGACAGACAGATAGATGATAGATAGATAGATAGATAGACAGACAGAGAGACATAGATAGATAGATAGATAGATAGATAGATAGATAGATAGATAGATAGGCAGGCAGGCAGGTAGGCAGACAGTAGATAGTAGGTAGGTAGGTAGATAGATAGATAGATAGATAAATAGACAGACAGATAGATAGACAGACAGACAGACAGATAGAGATAATTAGATAGACAGACAGACAGATAGATAGATAGATAGATAGATAGATAGATAGATAGATAGACAGACAGACAGACAAACAGACAGACAGATAGATAGATAGATAGATAGGTAGGTAAATAGATAGGTAGGTAGACAGACAGACAGACAGATAGATAGATAGATAGATAGATAGATAGATATGTAAATAGATAGAAAAGAGAGATAGGTAGGTAGATAGATAGATAGGCAGATAGATAGAAAGATAGCGAGGCAGTGAGAGAGAGAGAGAGAGAGAGAGAGAGAGAGAGAGAGAGAGAGAGAGAGAGAGAGAGAGAGAGAGCAATACTATATTGCAGACACAATGCAAGGCAAGAGACTTTGCCTTTAACCTGGGAACAACCTTATCAAAGCATACAAACACTGCTATACCTTGCCTTAGAGCGAAAATCTGCGTATATGGCCTTTTTAATATTATGAATCGGGGTATGATGCAGCCGTACTCTGTTTCAGAGGAAAAGCTAGTGATACGCTTTGCATTTTATCGCCAAGTATAGGCAGACGAGTTGGAAAGCTTGAGAAAGAGAGCGAGAGGGTGAGAGAGAATGAGAGAGAGAGAAGGAGTGAGAGAGAGAGAGAGAGAGAGAGAGAGAGAGAGAGAGAGAGAGAGAGTGTGTGTGTGTGTGTGTGTGTGTGTGTGTGTGTGTGGTGTGTGTGTGTGTGTGTGTGTGTGTGTGTGTATCTTCAGTTTAGCGTCTATTCACATTTAGTGATTTAGAGTGTGTGTGTGTGTGTGAGAGAGAGAGAGAGAGAGAGAGAGAGAGAGAGTGTGTGTGTGTGTGTGTGTGTGTGTGTGTGTGTGTGTGTGTGTGTGTGTGTGTGTGTGTGTGTGTGTGTGTGTGTGTGTGTGTGTGTAGAGTGTGTGTGTGTTGTGTGCGTGCGAATGTGCGTGCGTGTGTGCGCTCGTGAACGGGGTGATAAGGCTGGATGCAGATTACGAGTATACCTTAACCTAAATTTGTGGAAAGCCATTACTCTGACCACTGAGCTATCTATTCCTTTTGCGCTTAAAAGATCAGATCCTGTGTGGATCGGGGTATAGAGGTGACGCACCCGTCTACATAGCGAGATGTCTCGGTTCAATTCTGCGTAAATTCGAATTTGTTCCACTAGACTAGAGTGGTGAGCTGGTGGATGGGTGGTCTAGAGGTAACGCGCCTGTCTAGAAAGCGAAAAGGCGGGTCGGAAGTGTGCGGTGGTTTGAATCCCGTTTGGATCCGAAACTGTTCCCCCATCCATTAGATCATGAGTGGTGGTCTGGGTGCTAGTCTTTTGGATGAGACGATAAACCGGGGTCCCGAGTGCTACACAAAATTATTTAGCGCACGTAAAAGAACCCACGGCAACAAGAGAGTTGTCTCTTACAAAATTCTGTAGGAAAAAGCCACTTTGATAGGGAAACAAATGCAGTTGCAGACCAAAAAAAAAAAAAGGTGGCGCTGTTCTTGTGGCAACGCGCTCTCCCGGGAGAGAGCAGCCCGATTTTCACGCAGAGAAATATGCGTGACTTAAAGTGGTTTAAAAATTTTAAAAAGCTAAGTATTCACATGAGACGATAAACCGAGGTTAAGTGTGCAATACATTTAGCGCCCGTAGAAAATCAACAACAACCGAGAGTGTTATTTCATGTCAAATTCTGCAGAAAACAGCCAATTTCTCAGGGAAACAATTTCAATGGCAGACTGGAAGGAAAAGATGGCGCTAATCATGTGGCGACGCTCTCTCTCTCTCTCTCTCTCTCTCTCTCTCTCTCTCTCTCTCTCTCTCTCTCTCTCTCTCTCTCTCTCTTCTCTCTCTCTTGGGAAAGTAATACGAATTTCACACCCAAAAATCTGCTGAGACTGAAAGTGGTACACAGAACAACAATCATACAGTAGGGAAGGAAAGTCAGCAAGGGAGGGAATGCAGGAAATACTCTCCTCACGTAAGCCCTTGGGTGGGGGGGGGGGGGGGGGGGGGGGGAAGAAACCGAGAACATAGACTAGACAGGCAAGAAGACAGACAACAACACACAGACAAAGAAAAACACACACACACACACACAGATCGACGTTTGACGAACGCCATAGCCGAGTGGTTCAAAACCGTTCGACTTCAGTCTCATGGCTGCATGAAGTCGTAGGTTCGAATCTCGGGGAGGTCTGGTGAATAAAGAGTGGGGATTTTTTTTACGATCTTCCAGGTCAGCTTGTGCACACCTGTCAGTGCCTTCGTTTCCGTCATATATATATATATATATATATATATATATATATATATATATATATATATATATATATATATATATATATATATATATATATATATATATATATGTGCCCACCTTCATGGTGGGCAAAAACGATCGCATACGCAAAACCTCACCATTGAGGAACCCTCGAAGCTCTATCCTAGAAACGACAAAAGAAAACAAGGCCAGCAATTTACCTTTCCCCTCACCCCCCTCCACACAACACAACACAACACACACACACACAACACACACACACACACAACACAACATACACACACACACACACACACACACACACACAACATTTTCCTCTGGAGTTAACCTCAGTGCAGACTCCACTCTCCCAAAAGTCCTTCGGATGAGACTATAAACCGAGGCCCCGTGTGCGAACGCACGCAGAACATCTTGCGCATACGTTAAAACCCGTTCCGCTTTTCGGAAGAGTAGGCCATTGTGTGCCGGTGGGAACGGATGACAAAATTGACAAAACTGCATACACACGGGGACTGGATGAAAAAAAGTACATGCATGCTTATTCCATTATCCTCGAAATAAAAGAATAAATAAATAAATAAATAAATAAAATAAACACACACACACCACACACACACACACACACACACACACACACACACACACACACACACACACACACACACACACACACACACACAGATGGTCTAATATCACCTTGAGTGAACAGACGTTAAATAAAAGAAAGAAACACACACAGATAGATAGATAGATAGATAGATAGATAGATAGATAGACAGACAGACAGACAGACAGATAGATAGATAGATAGATAGATAGATAGATAGATAGATAGACAGACAGACAGACAGACAGATACATACATACATACATACATACATACATACATACATACATACATACATAGACAGATAGGTAGATAGGTAGATAGATAGATAGACAGACAGATAGATAGACAGACAGACAGACAGACAGACAGACCGACAGACAGACAGATAGACAGATAGATAGATAGACAGACAGACAGACAGACAGACAGATAGACAGACAGACAGACAGACAGACCGACAGACAGACAGACAGATAGATAGACAGACAGACAGACAGATAGACAGACAGACAGATAGATAGACAGACAGATAGATAGACAGACAGATAGATAGAGCTTCTGGCATCTTTCCGGACAGAGCAGGGAGGCCTGCTTACCCCACCAGGGCCAGGTCAAACAGCCAGGTCTCGGGAAAGAAGGAGCGCACCCTGTCCACGCCCATGTCCGGGTCTGACTTGTCCTGCTCGCTCTTCTCTCTCCTGCTGCCTTGGCCCGGGACCATTGTGCGCGTGGAGCCTTTCCGCTTATAGTGACCTTTTCCGTCTGACCTCAGGGGGAAGGGGATGGGGGGTGGAGGTGGGGGGTAGAGGGTGGAGGGGGAATGGGGGAAGAAAACTTGATGTGAATTCCATATTTTAAAAAAAAAGATATCATGATGGAATGATAAAAAAATCACTTGAATGGTTTAGATGGGTTTACCTTAAGTAGACAGTCATTCTTGCAGCGTTTGTGTGGATTTTGTTGTTGTTGTTGTTGTTGTTGTTGCGTGCACGCGTGCGCATGCGTGCATGTGTGTGCGCGTGCACACACACACACACACACACCACACAGGGGATGGTGGGAAGAAGGATGGGGGGTGGGGGGGTGGGGGTAGATTGGATGAGGGAGAAGTTGGACAGTCTTACATGCGCCAACAAAAGAGCCCTTCACATGTATTGTGATGACGTCACGTGCATGATGAATGGCATGAGGTTGTTCATCAAGGAAATCAACTGATCAATGCTTGTTGTACTTATTTATCAAGGAAATCAACTGATCAATGCTTGTTGTACTTATTCATCAAGGAAATCAACTGATCAATGCTTGTTGTACTTATTTATCAAGGAAATCAACTGATCAATGCTTGTTGTACTTATTCATCAAGGAAATCAACTGATCAATGCTTGTTGTACTTATTTATCAAGGAAATCAACTGATCAATGCTTGTTGTACTTATTCATCAAGGAAATCAACTGATCAATGCTGCTTGTACTCATTTCATGTGTGGGTGCTATGTTGTTTTTTCTGAACGAATGCCATTTTGTTTCAACCAAAAGAGACAAACTCACAGACAAACCTAAGGAAACAATATCTCACAGGACTGTCCTGGCTTTAGTGTAGGTCATATTGTAGGAACTAGGCAACCTCATGAGAACAGAGAATGGAAGAACATTAATCAGAAATTAAAGATCAGATCTTAAAAACATCTTTGGAAATCAAGAATGGTGACATGAAGAGGAGAGAGAAAAAATGTTCATTTGTACTATTAGCTGATTTTTTTTTAAATGTCCCACAAATCAGAAAAAAGACCTAATGCATTACAGTCATATATGTAAATATTTCCCCCGACCAATCCGCTTTGGACAATCCTGATTTATAACCAGTTGCTCAATGTACCAATTCAAAATGAAGGATGTTTTGGAATCATGCTGTCTGATGGAGAGGTAAGGGGCTATCATTAAACAAAACAAAACAAAAATAAACAACTCCCCAAAGTAGCTTGACTTGATCAAAATCGTAGTTAACAATGAATTTCATGAGTATTGCACAGTTTTGATCTTAACAGTTGGTTTTAACAATCTTTCTTATTTGAGATCAACCGACAGCCTTTCTTTTAAAAAAAGTTAAGAAGCTAACTTCCAACTTTAGATCAACAGCTCACGTCAGTCCTATCCACAAGAAAGCCTTCACGGTATTTTTTTTGCTGTGTCATGTCCGCCAAAGTTTAGGAAAAAATGTGCGCATAACAATATCTACTAGATCTTACCATTGAACAACATTATAATCTTCTACAGTCTGGATTACTTCTGCTGATTCCACTGCTTGGTGGCTGCTACGTACCTATAATGATCTGCGTTTTTCAGGAAATAAAAACGGTAAAGGTGTCCTATAACCTCTGTGGTCGTAGGGGACCTCAGCTTCTCCAGGGGCCAGCATACTGAAGGCAGCGCTCATCTCCTCTTCCTCGCTGCTTTATCTTTGCTGACCTTAAAGAGGCAGGAAACTATTTACAGCTGGGTGAACTGGGGGACTATACTGAAGCCAAGGCGCACAAACGGTCACCCATCCACTTGGTAACCAAACTCAATGCTGCTTAATCTTATCTTGAGGAAAGCGAGTACTCTGACCACTGAGCTTTCTCATCCCTTCCGGTAATCATTCAGTCACAAAACAACCACTATAGGTCACTGAAGCAACCCATTGTCTAGAGGACAACTGCATAAAAATGCCAGCAACCAGACCTAAAGTTATATTCAAGGATTGTCCTTAGGCTGTTTTTGCAGACTATCTTTTTGATCATACTCAAGCAGTTTTTTTTTTCAAAAGTGAAGAATCTGACAACAAAAGAATTCCTGTCAGTATTTTTCACTGTTCCTTGCAGTATGGTCTTGGAGAGCCCATCTGATCTTGTCACATGTCCACACCAATTCTTTCCTTGACTGTGCAGGGGAAGAGAAAGCAAGACAGGATGAAGAAGAAATGGGCAGACAACATCACTGAATGGACTGGGAAGAGCTTCTCCACAACCCAGGCACTTGCACACAACCGCCGTAAATGGAGCCAGCTGGTGTAACGTTCGTCGCTGTAGTGCCCCTACGACCCCGGAGGGGGATATGGGAGCAGATGAGATGAGAGATTCATCACTGCTAGATACCAGGCCAACCTTATGTCTGGTTTACATAACTCACGTTGTGAAATGCTCTCAATCAAATATCAGACTCGTTGCAGATGACACCAGACACCAGTATCTCCCTAGCTCCTGATGTCCCTGGTATTTGCGCAGAGATTCTTAGTATAAAGCTTGAACACGGGAATTCTTGCGCAAAGTGCAGAACAGTCAATATCAATGAAGAGAAAACAGAGCTCTTAAGTTTTCTAAAGGTGTATACTCTGGGTTTATCTGTGGCATAGATTTTATGACAACATAATTGCAAAGTACTGACAGGTGCAAACAGTTAGGCCATATATAGAATGACACTGTAACAGGGGAAGTGATGATATAAAAATGGTATTGTGAATGGAGTGACATATTGAAATAGTATTGTGAATGGAGTGAGCACATTCAAATATTACTGTGTGGAGTTGGCACATTGACAAATTACTGGGCTATGTGAGCACATTGAAAAGTTACTGTGTGGAGTGAGCACATGGAAAATTGATTGTGTGGAGTGAGCACATTGAAATATTAATGGGCTATGTGAGCACATTGAAATATTACTGAGTGGAATGAGCACATTAAAATGCTACCGAAAAAGGAGTGAGCACATCAAAATGCTACTGTAAAAGGAGTGAGCACATCAACATGATACTGTAAAAGGAGTGAGCACATTGAAATGCTACTGTAAAAGGAGTGAGCACATGAAAATGCTACTGTAAAAGGAGTGAGCACATTAAAATGCTACTGTAAAAGGAGTGAGCACATTAAAATATTACTGTAAAAGGAGTGAGCACAATAAAATGCCACTGTAAAAGGAGTGAGCACATTAAAATGCTACTGTAAAAGGAGTGAGCAGATTAAAAAGCCACTGTAAAAGGAGTGAGCACATAAAAATATTACTGTGAATGGAGTGAGCACATTAAAATATTACTGTAAATGGAGTGAGCACATTAAAATATTGTAAATGGAGTGAGCGCATTAAAATGTTAGTGTGACTGAGTGACATATTGAAATATTTCTGAGTGGAATCAGCACATTATATATTAATATATTGCTGTGAGGGGAGCGCGCACATTAAAATATTGCTGTGAATGGAGCGCGCACATTAAAATATTGCTGTGAATGGAGCGAGCACATTAAAATATTGCTGTGAATGGAGCGAGCACATTAAAATATTGCTGTGAATGGAGCACGCATATTAAAATATTGCTGTGAATGGAGCGAGCACATTAAAATATTGCTGTGAATGGAGCACGCATATTAAAATATTGTTGTGAATGGAGCGAGCACATTAAAATATTGCTGTGAATGGAGCACGCACATTAAAATATTGCTGTGAATGGAGCGAGCACATTAAAATATTGCTGTGAATGGAGCACGCATATTAAAATATTGCTGTGAATGGAGCGAGCACATTAAAATATTGCTGTGAATGGAGCGCGCACATTAAAATATTGCTGTGAGTGGAGTGAGCACATTAAAATATTGCTGTGAGTGGAGTGAGCACATTAAAATATTGCCGAGTGAAGCGAGCACATTAAAATATTGCTGAGTGAAGTGACGAGCACACCAAAATATTACCGTAAGCGGAGTGAAGACATTAAAATATGACTGTGAGTGAAGTCAGCGCATCAAATT
>CM054141.1:67995350-68000350 GCA_028751875.1 Rapana venosa
TTTGTCTGTCTCTCTGCTTGTGTTTGACTGTTATCCTCTGGCAGTTTGTCTGTCTGTCTGTTTGCCGCTGTCTGTCTGTTTGTCTATTTGTCTGTCTGTCTGTGTTTTACTGTTTGCCTCTGGCAGTTTGTCTGTCTGTCTGTTTGCCGCTGTCTGTCTGTTTGCCTCTGTTTGTCTGTCTGTTTGTCTGTCTGTCTGCTTGTCTGTCTGTCTGTCTGTCTGTTTGCCTCTGTATGTACTATGTCTCACTTGTTAACGATTCTCTGTCCTTCGAGTGTGGTCTGATTGCTACTTTCTCTGCTTGTTTGCATGTATGTTTTTATGCTTTATTTGTTTATTTTTTCGGAAGGCAGGAATCTGCTGACGTTTAAAAACGAATGTTTATGCTTATTCTATTGCCCTCTTTATGCAAAACTTGCTCTCTCTCTCTCTCTCTCTCTCTCTCTCTCTCTCTCTCTCTCTCTCTCTCTCTCTCTCTCTCTCTCTCTTCTCTCTCTCTCTGATATTAAAACGTAATCCTTAATATGAAGACTGCCTGTAAAAGAGCGCGTCAGTGCTTATCCGTTATTCTCGAAACATAGAAATCTGCCTTGCCCTGCCTATCATATCCTATCCCATTTCAAATCTGATTTCGACCCGTCTTCTTTCGCAGGAGCAGAAAACCAGGAGCAAACACACACACAGAGGTGAGTCACTAATGAAGTGAGCATCACTCTCCGCCACGCTGTACTGGGTTAGTAGTGCATGTACCCGATCAGCACCATGTCCCACAGCCAGGCCTCTGGGAAGAACGACCTCTCCCGTCGGGTGGCACCATCATCATCATCATCAGCAGCAGCAGCAGGGATGATGGTACCCTGTGTCTCAAACCCGCACCCGTAATCTTAGCGTACCCGACTGCTGAAGCAGCCACCCGCATCCTCATGACTCGCGGACCGTCGTGGAAGAGGAAGCGACCTTGTGTGTTGGTTAAGAGGTTAGATGGGGGTCACACACAAAGACATGAAACGTAAACCAAACATATAAACAAAACTAAAAGAAACACGCCCCCACCCCACACACACACACACACACACAAATTAAACAAACAAACAAAAAGAAACGAAAAACAAAACAAACAAAACCACAAACAAACAAAAATTTAAATAAGAGGCAAACAAAAAACCAACCAAAACTGAAATAAACAAGCACACAAGACAAAACATCAAGTCAACAAGTAAAACAAAACTAAACAAACAAAACAATACCAAAAGAAACAAGCAAAGAAAAGACACCCAAAAATGGAAGCCTCCGTTTGTGCTTTGAAACACAAAGTCCTGTCTAATACATACACTCACACACCTCACAGCTTCAGGAGGAAATGATCAGTGTGTGTGTGTGTGTGTGTGTGTGTGTGTGTGTGTGTGTGTGTGTGTGTGTGTGTGTGTGTGTGGTGCGTGCGTGCGTGCGTGCGTGTGTGGTGCTGCTGCTGTGTGTGTGTTTGTGTGCATGTGTGTGTGTGTTTGTGTGCATGTGTGTGTGTGTGTGTGTGTTTGTTTGTGTGTGTGTGTATGTATGTGTGTGTGTGTGTGTGTAAAACAACATCAAAAACAACACCGACGATGGTGACGACTGCAACAGCAGCAGCAACAACAATAACAATAACAGCATCAACACATTAAAGCAACAGTAGCAGCAACAACAATAACAATAACAGCATCAACACATTAAAACAACAGTAGCAGCGACAGTACAACACAGCACGGGAGGCAGCAGCAGCAAAACAACACCCAAAAGCAACAACAACAACAAAAACGACAACAATCATACGACAATGAAGAAGCACAATGTTAAGGGTAAATCACCAAAATGTTAAGGGCGAGTCACCAAAATGTTAAAGGGTGAGTCACCGAAATGTTAAAGGGCGAGTCACCGAAATGTTAACGGGTGAGTCACCGAAGTGTTAAATGGTGAGTCACCGAAGTGTTATATGGTGAGTCACCGAAGTGTTGTATGGTGAGTCACCGAAGTGTTATATGGCGAGTCACCGAAGTGTTATATGGTGAGTCACCGAAATGTTATATGTGAGTCACCGAAGTGTTAAAGGGTGAGTCACCGAAGTATTATATGGTGAGTCACCGAAATGTTATATGTGAGTCACCGAAGTGTTAAAGGGTGAGTCACCGAAGTGTTATATGGTGAGTCACCGAAATGTTAAATGGTGGTCACCAAAGTGTTAAATGGTAAGTCACCAAAGTGTTAAAAGGTGAGTCACCGAAGTGTTAAAGGGTGAGTCACCGAAGTGTAAAATGGCGAGTCACCAAAGTGTTAAAAGGTCTCCAAAGTGTTAAAAGGTGAGTCACAAAGTGCAAATACCACACGCGCACAGCACGTGGTAGTGTGTGAATGCACATCTCTGATATTGTCGCTGTACTTGCATATAACTGTCTATTCTGGAATCATGTGAGTGTCATTGCATTGATTTTCAGTGGGTTACCAGTTAAGGTATCGACGATTCCTCACAGGACTAGTGTTTGCAAGACTTGCAAAGTGGAAAACGTGATCACTAGAAAAAAACACCCTCCTATTCAATGAATCATTAGCATTATCCCTACTTCTAAAATTGTTCGTCTTCGTACTAAAATCAGACAGATCAATGACTTAACATTGAAACAACCACACGCTCATGCATGCACACGCACGCGCGCGTACACGCACACACACACGCACGCACGCTTGCACGTAAGCACGCACGCACATACATACACACACGCCGCGCGCGCCCGCGTGCACGCGCGCTAGTACGTGTGATCACAGTGTTAACATACACACACATACTCACTGCCATACATAAACCAATGCATGCCACACGTTTACACACAAATTCAATATTACTCATCATCTGATAATTTTCATGCTAATATATACAGTATCAAACATGAAACATTATTACTGTGTTTGTTTTAAATGAGGAAAGCATGATCAGTAAAATGCATTTCAAATCACGAAACAGCAGTATGAACAACATAATGCACTATGTTAACTAAGACAACATTCATAAAAAACCAGTAATGATTGAGATGAATGTCATTTAAACAAACAAACAAACAAGCAAACAAACAAAACGATCATCATCAAACACTTCGGAATCTTAAAGAGAGTTTTGTTATGTCCTTATGTGGCTATTATCCTTAAGTGGGCAGGCTCATTGCAGATAAGAACTCCTACCCAGATCTCAAAACATCCTGTGAAAATTTCCAGAGGCAAAACTTAACAAAACTTCTTCATATGCTTATGAATTTCTTCCTCTTTTAAATCTGACAAAATCAATGTCAGATTCCTCAGTTTTGTACAGCTAAGTTTCTCAGAGCTACTGACTGAAATTATCCTAGAGGGCTTGCGCTGGCCTCAAAATGTTAAAATCTTGTGATTGCCTTGGGTTCAAAGACTAACTAAAAAAAAATTTTATTCAGGTTTTTTCCCAATCTATCTATCCGTTTGTTTGCTTGCTTGTTTTTGGTTGAATCGTATAAATCATAAACGCTGAATACAGACCACAGAAGCACAAACGTAAGGATGACATTTCAAACAGTAAAACATTGGTATCAACATGATACAAGCGCACACAGAATGCACACGCGCACGCATTCACGCACTTGCGCGCGCACACGCACACACATACACACACACACTCATTCACTTACTCACTTACTCAGTCTGGCTGTCTCTCTTTCACACACACACACACACACACATACATACATACACACACGCACACGCACACTCACACACACATACACGCACGCAAGCGCGCACGCAAAACAGAGAGAGAGAGAGAGAGAGGAGAGAGATAGAGAGAGAGATACAGAGAGACAGACAGAGACAGAGAGGCACACACAGACCGACAGACAGAGACTGAGAGAGACAGACACACAGACAGAGAGACAGATAAAGGGAACGGGGATTAAACACACAGACATAAAAGACAACAGAGACAAGGAAGCAACTGAATCAACATACCACACACAACACAACACAACACAACCACAACACAAACCACAACGTAATACAACAACGCAAACACAACCACAACGTAACAGAACACAAACACATCACATGACAACACTACACCACGGAACGGTAAATCAGCACCTACCTCCAGGCTTCTCATACAGATTGCCATCTGTGAGCATAGCTACTCTGGCATCCTGAAACCAGTCATGATTGGATTTGATTTGATTTGATTTTGGTCATTGTTTTCCAAATCAGGCACTGCTGTGCTCCCCTTCCTATCTTTTTCATTTGTTTTATGTTATGCTATTTTATTCTTTTAATATCGAGGATAATGGAATAAGCACTTCTGTGCTTTTTTTTACATCCAGTCTCCGTGTGTATGCGGTTTTGTAAATTCTGTCATCTGTTTCCACCGGCACACAATGGCCTACTATTACGAAAAGCGGAACAGGATTTAAGTGTGCGCAAGATGTTCTGCGTGCGTTCGCACACGGGGCTTCGGTTTATAGTCTCATCCGAAGGACTTTGGGGGATAGTGGGGTCTGTACTGATGTTAACTCCAGGGGAAAATATCCCCTTGAACAGGAATCGAACCCGGGTCGTCAGATTGCAATGTTCTAACCGCTAGACTATCCCGTCCCCCAACGAGAGAATAAAAAAGAAAGAAAGACAGACAGACAGACAGACAAAAAACCAGAAAGAAAGAAAGAAAGAAAGAAAAGAAGAAAGAAGAAGAAGAAGAAGTTAGTTCTTTAGTTTAACGTCCTTCCACTTATTAGTAATATCAGACGGGAAAGTGTGTGTGTGTGTGTGTGTGTGTGTGTGTGTGTGTGTGTGTGTGTGTGTGTGTGTGTGTGTGTGTGTGTGTGTGTGTGTGTGTGAGGGGGATGGGTGGGTTGGGGTGTGCACATAGCTAATTATCCGCATTAAACAACTATAAGAAACACAATTAAAACCTTAAAACAAGAAAGTTGAAGGGGAAAACCAGCTTAAACACTAACTTTGCA
>CM054141.1:68005350-68010350 GCA_028751875.1 Rapana venosa
ACATGACAATACCACACACCCCAACACCATAATACAGTACAACAACAACAATACATGACAATACCACACACCCCAACACCACAATACAGTACTACAACAACAATACATGACAATTCCACACACCCCAACACCACAAAACAGTACAACAACACAATACATGACAATTCCACACACCCAAACACCACACCACAACCCAACCCAACTCAATCCATCCCCAACCTAACACAACAACACATTACCACCTAACCAACAACAACAAAGAGTTAAAACATTCATGACATCATCAGCAACCCCACCAAAGGGGAAAAGAAATAGTGACATCATACGGGGGAAGGGAGTGTGATGTGGTTAGTGGGGTGGCGCTGCTCTTGTGGCGACGCGCTCTCCCCGGGTAGGGCAGCCCGACTTTCACGCAGAGAAATCTGCTGTGACTTAAAGTGGTGTAGATAGATAGACAGACAGACAAACAGACAGACAGACAGACAGATAGACAGACAGATAGACAGACAGACACAGATACATAGATAGATAGATGGTCGGACGGACGGACAGACAGACAGACAGACAGACAGACAGACAGATAGATAGATAGATAGATAGATAGATAGATAGATAGATAGATAGATAGATAGATAGATAGATAGACAGATAGATAGATAGAATTACAGATAGATAGATAGATAGACAGATAGACAGATAGATATATAGATATAGAGAATTACAGATAGATAGATGGACAGACAGATAGACAGACAGACAAAGGGACTGACCATGTCCTGGGTGATGTCATTGCCAGACTTGAGGAGCTTGACGCTCTTGTCAATGGCCAGCAGGAAGACGGTGGAGTTGGGGAGGGTGTTGACCTTCATGTCCACCTCCTCCCCGGGCTTCACCTTGGCCTTGCTGTAGCTCAAACTCATCTGAAACACAAGACGTTAACGGTGGTGGTGGTGGTGGTGGTGGTGGTGGCTACAGCTGTCAGTGTTAGCTACTACTTTTAGTGGTTAGAACATTGCGCTCGGAATCTGACGACCCGGATTCGATTCCCGTTCAAGGGGATATTTTCCCCTGGAGTTAACATCAGTGCAGACTTCACTCTCCCCCCAAAAGTGCTTCAGATGAGACTATAAACCGAGGCCCGTGTGCGAACGCACGCAGAACATCTTGCGCACACGTTAAATCCTGTTACGCTTTTCGTAAGAGTAGGCCATTGTGTGCTGGTGGGAACAGATGACAGAATTTACAAAACCGCATACACACGGGGACTGGATGTAAAAAAGCACGCAAGTGGTTATTCCATTATCCTCGATATAAAAGAATAAAATAAAATTTAAAAAATAAATAAACTCTCAACTGCTATCCATTCCATCCCAGCTGGTGCTGATTTTCTGAGGAACTGACTTGTACTTGGTACCTGGTGAAAGGAAGTATGTTCTTTCGAGCCAGAAGGCCCATAGAGCCGGAGCTTATCCCGGTTTCTGTAGCGTTAAGCGAACTGATGGTTTTTCACCACCCCTGTGACAGGACGCTAGTCTGTCGCCAGATACTTCCCCAGCAGAGCTGGTACCCACTTGTACACCTGGGTGGAGTGAGGAAAATAGGAGTAAAGTGTCTTTCCCAAGGGCACAACACCGAGCCGAGCGGGGATCGAATGGTGAAAGGAAGGGGCTGACCTTAGCACTGGGCCATGGGCCTGGACCCTGAACTGAGTTAGTTTTGATGGATTTGCGTGCTGTGGTGGTGGTGGTGGTGGTGGTAGTTATGGTGGTGGGTGGTGGTGGTAGTTATGTAGTAGTGGTGGTGGTGGTGGGTTGTGGTTGTGGTTGGTTGTGATAGTGGTGGTGGGTTGTGGGTGTGGTGGTGGGTTGTGGTGGTGTGGTTGTGGGTGTGGTGGTGGGTTGTGGTTGTGGTTGTGATTGTGGTGGTGGGTTGTGGTTGTGGTGGTGGGTTGTGGTTGTGATTGGTTGTGGTTGTGGTTGGTTGTGGTTGTGGTTGTGATTGTGGTTGTGGTTGTGGTGGTGGGTTGTGGTTGTGATTGGTTGTGGTTGTGGTGGTGGGTTGTGGTTGTGATTGGTTGTGGTTGTAGTGGTGGGTTGTGCTTGTGGTGGTGGGTTGTGGTTGTGATTGGTTGTGGTTGTGGTGGTGGGTTGTGGTTGTGATTGGTTGTGGTTGTGATGGTTGTGGTTGTGGTTGTGGTTGTGATTGGTTGTGGTTGTGGTGGTGGGTTGTGGTTGTGGTGGTGGGTTGTGGTTGTGGTGGTGGGTTGTGGTTGTGGTTGGTTGTGGGTGTGGTGGTGAGTGGTGGTTGTGGTGGTGGTGGTAGTGGTGGTGGTGGTGGTAGCGGTGGTGGCTTGTGGTTGATATGGTGGAAGTGATATGCTTTTTCTGTTGTTGTTGTTGTTGTTGTTGCGCATTCTCCTGCTTAACACCCCGGAAGGGTTACCCAGAATAATCACTCTCTTTTCTTTTACCACACCTGGGACTCACTGTGAGACCGTAAGACCTCACTAGACGAGAAGTGTGCAGCGTTTGGCTGTTTCGTCAAGTACCTCGCCGCTGTCATGATGGCATGCGGCTAGAATTCCACTTCAGGGGCGGAAGGAAGGAAGGAAGGACGAAGTTGGGTTTTTTTCAAAGAAGAGTGCAAGCTGTTGTGTTAAGAGCTTGGGGATGAAGACAATGTCAATGTCATATTTCTGAACACAGCCATCTTTTAGTGTAGGCTTTGGCGCTTCGCTTACATCAACTTATGACTAAGCTTTTGTGTCCAAATTACGCGCTTGTGAATAAAACAAACAGGCCAAACCAAAACCAAACACAAAACAAACTAAAAGACCGAGCCAAACCAAAGCAGGCCAGCCTGCAGCCATGACTGACCCGAGGTTCTGCCGACGTGTTCAGCTTCAGCGACAAGCTGTCCGCCACCACCTCGCCGTCACTGCGAAAGTAGAAGGCCAGAATGCGGCAGCTGGGCGCCATGTTGGCCGTGACCCTGAAGGTCAAGGTGAAGTTCTGTCGTTTGTCGTCCACCGCTGTACCCTCGGATTCGTTCATCAGCATTCCTTTGGCGTACAGCTGGTGTGCGCGGAGAGCAGACAGACCAGCAGGGTTCATTGCAGCTGTGTTTGTTTTCAGGTTTTAAAAAAATTTCGTATATTCATGCAGGGATATGTAGATTTTATTATGAAAGAACAAAAAACATAGGTGAACACCAGAAACTGGCAGGTGGTATTCTATGATAAAATTTCAAAGCAGTATCCTAAAGCCAGAAATAAAAGGTAATTTAATTTTTTTCATTATTTCAGAATCTTCAGTCATGTTTTATTTGTTTTTTTGTGTTTTTTTCAAAAGAATATTGAAAAAGCAAACAGCATTTTGTGAACTTTTTTTTCTGTTTGTCGAAAAAAAGAGTTGTTCGTTCTTGAAACAGTTTTGGATATTTCGCATAATATTTCGGCGATAATTGTTCTTATTACGTGATCCATTGAGTGTTGAGAACAGTGGGCTGCTTTTGTCAGAACCAAGCAGCCAGCTCAGACCGGAGTTCTACTGCGTTATGATGTCACAGATGTGTCAAAACTGATGCTGTCGGCACAGCAGTGCAGCATCCTTATTGAAGTGTGTAAACGCTACAACACAGAATAGTCAGCACATTGGTGATAGAATGTTCATAGACAAAAACAGAGACAGGGTCAGGGAGACAGAGACAAATTAATGTCAGTTCTTATCTTTCAGATTTGATTTTGTAGCAGTCTTGAATCCAGCATATTTCAGACACAAAGCTTAAAAAAGGATATTGCCTGGTTAATGTCTCGGAGTAGAAATAATTCAATTCAATTCAAATCAAGCACGTTATCATCTCACAAACAGAGAAACTCATGTAGGTTACAAGCCGTACAGAAAAAGTAAACAGGAAACACATTAATTTTATCACAGAAAATACTACCACACAGTATACAAACATTAGCACACACACCCACACACACCTACACACAATGCCGATACCAGCACATTATCATCTCAATAAACAGATGACTCCAGGTAGGTTACAAGCCATAATTATCGATAAAGACAGACAAGCTGCATGACTATAGAGGAAAGAAGTCAGCAAGTAACTCTTGGTGTCTGACCTGATAGAAGAGTTTCTTGACAGGCTCCGTGGTCTTCACCAGCACTGTGGTATCATGCCCAGCCTGCAACAACCATCCATTCTTGGCTCCGCTCATTCTGACAACATGTTCTCATGCACTTTATATGGGGGACAGAATAGCCTGCTGGTCAGAGCGTTGCGCATAGCGCTCGCGCTCTGCTGACCGGTGTTCGAATCCTGTTCAAGGGGATTATCCCCCTGGAGCTAACATCAGTATGCACTCCACCCCCACCCCCAACCAAAACAAAGTCCTGCGGATGAGACTATAAACCGAGATTCCGTGTGAAAACGCACGCAGAATATCTTGCGCACACGTTAACACCTGTTCCGCTATTGTGTGCCGGTGGGAACGGATGACAAAATGACAAAACCGTATGCACAATGGGATTGGATGTAAGAAAGCACACGAGTGCTTATTCCATTTTCCTCAAAATAAAAGAATAAAAATAGAATAAATGCATGCGGATGATAAGTGAAGCGGAATAGCTGGCGTCTTCAGCAGTCTGGTATTGTTGGCAGTAGGGAATGAAATGATTACGCATTTTGCCTTTTTTTTTTTTTTTTTTTTTTGATTGGCAGGATTGGATGATGTTGATGTTCAGCTTAAGATGACTGTTATTGGAGTTGCTAAAATTAAATGAGGTGACAGCCCTAATTTGGCTTTAGTGGTCAGTAGGGCTACTTACAAACAACACAAAATGACATGAAATGCATTCTACTGGGGACGGGATAGCTCAGTGGTCAGAGCACTCGCTTTCCCCCAGTCAAGGAGTGGCAGCATCAAGCGTGGTTACCACTCGGATGGGTGACCGTTTGCGCGCCTTGGCTTCAATTCAGTTCCCCATTTCACC
>CM054141.1:68015350-68025350 GCA_028751875.1 Rapana venosa
AAGTGGGGCTGTTCTCTGAATTAAAAGTAAGTGGGTGTGGTCAGTAAATTAGAGCTAGGTGTGGTCAGTAAATTAGAGGTAGGTGTGGTCAGTAAATTAGAGCTAGGTGTGGTCAGTAGATGAAGATTAGAAGTAACTTTTCTCAAGGTCAGAAATAGACAAGGCTTTTCTCAAGGCAAAGAGGCATAAACTAAATGCTGTTTTCTAGTGAACACCAGATGTTGCTTTTTCTAGGTTAAAATTGATATGTGTTTTTTTCGTTCAGTTTAAAGTGGTTGCAGCCAGTAGGTTAAAAGGGTGTGGCTTTTCTCTCAGTTAAAACAAGGTGCATGCAGATTTCCCTAGGGCTTAAACTAGGAGTAGCATTTTTTTCTGCATTAAGCGAGGCTTCTCTCTAGGGTAAAACTAGGGGCTGGTTTTCCTTGGGTTGTAACGTGTAGGTGTTGTTGGTAGGTTAACTAGATGTGGCTTCTCTGAGGGTGAGAACCAGGTATGGGTTTTTCTTGAGGAAAAACCTAGGTGTGGTAGTTATTTACGTGTGATTTTCGTCTAGGTTCAAACTAAGCATGACTGAAAGCTAGGTGCAGTTTTGCTCTGGGTTAAAACTAGCTAGGGTTTTACTCTGGATTAGAGCGAGATGTGACTTTCTCCTAGGTTAAACCTAGGTGAAGATGTTCTTCAACTAACTCTAGGTGCAGTCTCTCTCTCTCTCTCTCTCTCTCTCTCTCCTCTCTCTCTCTCTCTCTCTCTCTCTCCTCTCCTCTCTCCTCTCTTCTCTCTCTCTCTCTCTCTGGATAGCCTGGTGGTTAGAGTGATGTATTTGTGATCTGCTGACCCGGGTTCGATTCTCGTTCAAGAGGATTTTTTCTCTGGAGTTAACATCAGTGCCGACACCACTCCCCCTAAAAGTCCTTCGGATGAGACTATAAACCGAGGTCCCGAGTGCGAACGCACGCAGAACACCTTGCGCACACGTTAAAACCCGTTCCGCTTTTCGGAAGAGTAGGCCATTGTGTGCTGGTGGGAACGGATGACAAAATTAACAAAACTGCAGACGTACGTGGACTAGATGTAAAATAAATTAAAAAAAGCACATGAGTGCTTATTCCATTATCCTCGAAATAAATGAATAAATAAAAAAGGAGTAAAATAAATACAAGAATAGATAAAAGAATAAATCAATACACAGCACCAACGCAGCACTACGCAGCCCAGCAGCACGGTGTCACAACCCACCTCGATATTCAGGCTGGTGGTGTTGTCAGGCACCTCCACCTCCAAGGCCAGGTAGCCATCGGCCGTCAGCTGCTTGCTCACCGCTGACCACTTCTGGTAGGTGGGGCGAAAGTAATCGTGCCCAGGCCCTGGCAGCTTCTTGGCCATTTCAGCTTCCTTAGGGCGTGCAGAAGAGGGCATGATGGTGGTGGTGGAGGTCTTGGTGGTGTTGTCGGGAACAGGGATTTTGAAGGTGACGTTGAAGTCCACTTTGATGTCCTTGTAGTTGTTGAAGAGGCTGCCGTCATATTTCAGCACTTTCACCTGAAAGAGAACCAAAATGGAGGTCATTTTTACACGCTGGCTGAAAACGGTGAAGGAGTGGAGAAAGCTGGTAGCAAAATCTTCAGTGCTGCCCCAACGGGATAGGTGAAGGTGGTATGATTGTAGGCTAGAACGATCGGTGAGAAAGCGAAAAGCCCGGGTTCGAAGCGTGTGATGGTTCGACTCCCTGTTTGTGCTCGAAACTTTTCCTCCCATCCACTAGACCGTGAGTGGTGGTCTGTGTGCTAGTCTTTCGTATAAGGCAATAAACAGACTTCCAGTGTGCAACAGGCATTTAGCGCACGTAGAAAGATCCAACGTCCGAATTCTGCAGTAAAAAGCCACTCTGATAGATACACAGACAGAAAAAGAAAAAAAAATGATAGCGCTGCTCTTGCGGTAATACGTTCTTCCTGGGGAGAGCAGCCCGAATTTCACGCAGAGAAATCTGCCGTGACTGTAAGTGGTACACAATAACTACAATACAACTGTCGTTCCGAATACTGAGTCCAGGTGTATAGTAAAACACACAAAACAGCAGAATGTCCCACATTTCATTTTTCACCAGGTGGGCCGAGGCTCGTGCCACAGATTTCTGCCACAGGAAGGGAGGCCACTTTTAAGGTCGGCAGGAGGCAGTGTGTATTTTTTCAAACATTTTTTCCCACCTCAAGTGGTAATACTCCAACCAAAACCAAAACCAAAACGCAAACTAACGTGATACGGCCACGTCACACGAACATCTGGACTGGCCAAGACTGTCCTACAGGGAACAGTACAAGGAGGAAGACGAAGATGCAGACAGAGAAAACGATGGGAAAACAACATCAGAGAGTGGACTGGAAGCCTTGAGTGGAACGATTTGCCACAGAGGGCAGAGGACCTGCGGGGAGTGGAGGAAGCTGGTTGCAAAATCTTCAGTGGTGCCCCCACGGTCCACGGGACTAGGGGATAGGTGAAGGTGAAGATGTGACTCCCAACCAATCACGTTCACAGCCCCGCCGACCACAGAGGCCACAGTTATCCGGACTGTCACCTCGTCCAGAAGTGCCCCTACTGTCTTTTGAGGCTGTCGGAACACGAATGAGCAGTGACCCCACCGCTCAGCTGGGCGGCCAGCGGTCAGACATGTCTCTCCAGCACTCTGCACGCTGCAGGAAATGTCCAGCAAAACTCAGTACCGGCATGATGACAGTGTGGTGAGTCACAATGTGTTGCTTTGTATTGTATTGTATTGTATTTATTGTATTGTGTTGTATTGTATACCACTTTAAATCACAGCAGATTTTTCTGCATGGAAATTCGGGCTGCTCTTCCTGGGAAGACCGCATCGCCACAAAAGCAGCGCCACTCATCTTTTCTTCTCTTCCTGTCTGCTTGTGTATTTGTTTCCCTATCAGAGTGACTTTTTCTACAGAATCTTGCCAGGGACATCCCTCTTGTTCCCATGGATTCTTTAACGTGCGTTCAACGCGTGATGCACATGGGACCTCGGTTTATCGCCTCACCCCAAAGACTAGCACCCTGACCATCTCTCACGGTGTAGTGGATGGGTGTTGGGGGGTGGGGGTGGAGGAGTGTTGGGCACAAATGGGGATTGACCCACCACACACTTGAAACCCGGACTTTTAACGTGGTTGGTTGGAAGGTTGGTTGGCTGGTGGATGGATGGGTGGATGATTGGTAGGTTTGTTGGTAGGTTGGTTGGATAGTTGGTTGGATGGATGGATGGATGGTTGGTTGGTTTGTCAGTTGAACTGTTGGGCGGTTGTTGAATGTTGAGTTAATTGATGGGTTTGCTGGGTTTCCTGATTGCTTGCTTGCTTGCTTGATTGCTTGCTTGCTTGACTGACTGTCTATCTGTCTATCTTGCTGTCTGTCTGTCTGGCTGGCTGGCTGGCTGTTTGGCTGGCTTACCTGGGCAATGTACTTGAGGCCGGGTTTGTAGGTGTTAGGCGTGGTGGGCAGGAACTGGATGTCGGCTTCCTTGCTGACGAAGCGTAGCTCGCTGTCTGTGCCCATCTGCTTCTTGCTGCGGGAGTCGGTCACGTTGACCATGACCAGGAAGGTCTTGTGTTGCAGCAGACTGTCCGTCAGGTTCACCTTTCTGTATCTGTACTCCGTGTCCCAGAGCAAGTGCAGCATCTCCGACTTGTACACTTTGAAACGAAACTCGCCTTCTTTGTTCACCTACCACCAACAAACCAACACACACACACACACACACACACACACACACACACACACACACACACACACACACACACACACACACACACACACACACACACACACACACACACACACACACACACACACACATAGACAAACTAAAGTAAATCGAGAAAATGATGATGAAGGAATACAGCCTCCCCCCAAAAAAAAAATTAGAAAAGAAAAGAAAGGAGAAAAAGGTGCTATGGTTTGCTTTTGACACAGGTTGGGAGATTTATTTTATTTACCAAAGTGGCTTTGGGGACGGGGTTGGGGGGGGGGGGGGTGATGGTATTCTCTCTCTCTCTCTCTCTCTCTCCTCTCTCTCTCTCTCTCTCTCTCTCTCTCTCTCTCTCTGTGGCGATGGGGGGGGGGGGGGGAGGGGTTGTGCGTGCGTGCGTGCGTGCATGCATGTATGGTGCGCGCGCGCGTCTGTGTGTAATGATAAAGATATGACAATAATGATAATGATATAATGATGACAGTGATAATAACAATAATGATGATGATGATGATGGCAGCATCAGCAATACCATTAATGATATGCTAATATAATCGATTATTTGTAACACCTTATCTCATAAAAGCTCTTGGCGTTTACAAAGGAAACCATTCACAAGAGAAGGAAAGATAAGACAATCCGAAATAAATAAATAAATAAATAAATAAATAAATAAATCCAAAACAGCACTGGCATGAGAAGCAGCCTACGCGTGCATGCTCACCCTCCAACCCCCCTCTCTCTCTCTCTCACGCACACACGTACACACTAATGCAGAGTCACACCACACACACACACACACACACACAGAACATCTTGCGCACACGTTAAAACCCGTTCCGCTCTTCGGAAGAGTAGGCCATTGTGTGCCGGTTGGAACGGATGACAAAATTTACAAAACTGCATACACACGGGGACTGGATGGGGAAAAAAAGCACATGAGTACTTATTCCATTATTCTCGAAATAAAAGAAAAATGTAAATAAAAGAAACACGACACAACACAGCACAATACGAAGGATCGACAAAACACGAGAAACAGTTAGGAAAAAAAGCGACTGTGTACATTTTCAGAAAGCCATGATGAATTACCCGTACCGTGCCGATTTTCTGCAGTGTGGGCTGTGTACGGTTTTTGTATCTGTCATAAAAGTATTTCGATTTGATCGTCACAACCACATCGGCCTTCGTCAGAGGTTTGCCGAACGTGTACCTGTCAACAGAAAAAAAAAGAAATTTTTAAAAGACAGAACCAGTATATTTACAAAAACAGCAACAACAACAACAACAAATTTGAGTGTCAACAACAAAACTTTCAAAGGACAAAAATCAGAACGTCAACAACCTAAATTTCAAAGGACAGATTCAGAATGTCAACAACAATTTTAAAGGACAGAATCAGAATGTCAACAACAAGAACAATCTTAAAGGAGAGAATCAGAATGTCAGTTACAAGAACAAGCATTTTATAGGGAAGATTCAGAATGCCAACTGCAACAAAAACATTTTAAAGGACAGAATAGAATGTCAAGAACAATTTTAGCGGATAGATTCAGAATGTCAACAACAACAACAACAATTTAAAGGAAAGAATAAGAATGTCAACAATAATTTTTTAAAGGAAAGAATCAGAATGTTAACAATATATTTTCAAAGGACAGAATCAGAATGTCAACAACATTTTTTTCAAAGAACAGAATCAGAGAGTCAATAATAATTTTTTAGAAGGACAGAATCAGAATGTCAACAAACAAACCTATTTTGAAATGGGAGAATCAGAATGCCAACACAAAACATTTTTAGGGACAGAATCAGAGTATCAACCACACTTTTTTTTAAAGGACAACTGCATTGTGTTGTGTTGTGTTGTGTTGTTTTGTGTTTTGTTTGACTGCCGTATATTTTATTTTGTAGTGTTGCATTGTACTGCACTATACTGTACTGTACTCCACTACACTGTACTGTATTGTACTGTACTGTATTGTACTGTACTGCACTATACTGTACTGTACTGTACTGTACTCCACTACACTGTACTGTACTGTACTCCACTACACTGTACTGTACTGTACTGTACTCCACTACACTGTACTGTACTGTACTGTACTGTACTCCACTACACTGTACTGTACTGTACTCTACTGTACTCCACTGCTCTGTACTGTACTGTACTCCACTGCACTGTACTGTACTGTACTCCACTACACTGTACTGTACTGTACTGTACTCCACTACACTGCACTACACTGTACTGTACTCCACTGCACTGTACTGTACTGTACTCCACTACACTGTATTGCACTGTACTGTACTCCACTACACTGCACTGCACTGCACTGTACTGTACTGTACTCCACTACACTGCACTGTACTGTACTCCACTACACTGCACTGTACTGTACTCCACTGCACTGCACTGTACTGTACTGTACTCCACTACACTGTACTGCACTGTATTGTACTGTGTTCCACTACACTGTACTGCACTGTACTGTACTGTACTCCACTACATTGTACTGTACTGCATTGCTGTAATGTCTTGTGTTGCATTGTGTTGTATTGAAGTGAATTGGATTGTACTGTAGTGTACTGCATTGTATTAAACTCTACTGCATTGTACGGTATTGTGCTAGATTAATACCTTTTGTTTCAAATGTCTCCACAAATCTGCACCCTCTTATCTCTGTAACTGTCTTCACCCGTACACTCCATCTCGTTCCCTTCGTTCAGCCGCAGATACTTTGCGCTTTAAAACTCCCAGATTTAAACAAACCACTGTTGGCCGTCGCTCTTTCTCTGTTTCTGGTCCGTCCACATGGAAGGACCTCCCTCCCACTTCGCCAAAAGCCTTCATTTGATCTTAATTTTTTTAATTTTTACATTTGATACTTTTCAAATCCAGCCTCAAAACGCACTTATTTTCTACCTGAGATCTTCCCCTATTATCTGTTCCTACTATTTAATAGCTACCTTTACCTCCACCACCCCATTAAGCGTGTTGAGCTGTATGTGTGTGTATAAATTTGATATTTTGTTTATCCTGATATTTGTGGACGGTTGCATGCGTGTGAATGATTTGAATGCAAGCGCTTCGATTTGTTTACATTACAAGATTCAGCGCTGTATAAATTCCATACATCATCATCATCATCATCATCATCATCATCATCATCATCATCATCATCATCATCATCGTCATCATCATCTTCGTCGTCGTCGTCGTTGTTGTTGTTGTAGTAATTATTATTATTATCATGATGATGATGATGATGATGGTTAGTATTGTATTGTATCGTGTAGTATTGTATTGCATTGTATGGTACTGTAATGTTTTGCACTGTATTGATTCATATCGTATCCTATTGCATTGTATTGTGTTTTATTACATTGTATTATATTGTAATATATTGTATTGTATCGTATTGTATTGCATTGTATTGTCTTGTATCATATTGTATCGTATTATACTGTAATCTACTGCAATGTATTGTATTATATTGTATTGTATTGTATTGTATTGTACTGCATTGTATTGTATTGTATCGGAATATATTATTCTGTAATGTATTGTGTTATACTGTACTTTATTGTTTAATATTGTATTGTTATGTATTGTTGTGTGTTGTAGTGTATTGCACTGTATTGTATTGCATTGTACTGTATTGCATTTACTGAATTGCATTGTATTGTATTGTACTGTATTGTACTGTATTGTATTGTACTGCATTGTACTGTATTGCATTGTATTGTATTGTACTGTATGCATTGTATTGTATTGTATTGTACTGTATTGTACTGTATGGTATTATATTGTACTGTACTGTATTGTACTGTATTGTACTGTATTCTATTGTACTGTATTCTATTGTACTGTACTGTATTGTATTGTACTGTACTGTATTGTACTGTACTGTACTGCACTGTATTGTATTGTACTGTACTGTATTGTACCGTACTGTATTGCACTGTACTGTATTGTACTGCACTGTATTGTACTGTACTGTACTCTGTACTGTATTGTACTGTACTGTATTGTACTGCACTGTATTACACTGTATTGTACTGTATTGTACTGCATTGTACTGTATTGTACTGTACTGTATTGTATTGTACTGTATTGTACTGTTTTGTACTGTATTGTAATGATTGTACTGTTTTGTACTGTACTGTATTGTACTGCATGGTACTGTACTTTACTGTATTGTACTATATTGTATTGTACTTTACTGTATTGTACTGTATTGTACTGTATTGTATTGTTGTGTATTGTACGGTACTGTATTGTACTGTATTGTACTGTATTGTACTGTACTGTATTGTACTGCATTGTACTATATTGTACTGTACTGTATTGTACTGTATTGTACTGTATTGTACTGTATTGTACTGTATTGTAATGCATTGTACTGTACTGCACTGTATTGTACTGTATTGTACTGTATTGTACTGTACTTTATTGTACTGTATTGTACTGTATTTTATTGTACTGTATTGTACGGCATTGTACTATATTGTACTGTACTGTATTGTACTGCATTGTACTGTATTGTACTGTATTGTACTGCATCTTACTGTACTCTATTGTACTGTATTGTATTGTACTGTATTGTACTGTATTGTACTGTAGTGTACTGTAGTGTATTGTACTGTAATGTATTGTACTGTATTGTACTGTATTGTAATGTACTGTACTGTACTGTATTGTACTGTATTGTACTGTACTGTATTGTACTTTACTGTATTGCACTGTGTTGTACTTTACTGTATTGTACTGTACTGTATTGTACTGCACTGTATTGTACTGTATTGTACTGTCTTGTACTGTACTGTCTTGTACTGTATTGTATTATACTGTATTGTACTGTATTGTACTGTACAGTGTTGTACTGTACTATATTGTACTGTACTGTTTTGTACTGTACTGTTTTGTACTGTATTGTATTGTACTGTATTGTATTGTACTGTACTGTATTGTATTGTGCTGTACTGTATTGTACTGTACTGTATTGCACTGCACTGTATTGTACTGTATTGTACTTTACTGTATTGTACTGTACTGTATTGTACTGCACTGTATTGTACTGTATTGTACTGTGTTGTACTGTGCTGTATTGTACTGTATTGTATTGTACTGTACTCTATTGTATTGTACTGTATTGTACTGTACTGTACTATGTTGTACTGTACTGTATTGTACTGTACTGTATTGTACTGTACTGTATTGTAATGTACTGTATTGTACTGTACTGTATTGTACTGTACTGTATTGTAATGTACTGCATTGTGCTGTACTGTATTGTATTGTACTGTATTGTATTGTACTGTACTGTATTGTACTGTACTGTATTGTACTGTATTGTACTGTATTGTAATGATTGTACTGTATTGTATTGTACTGTATTGTATTGTACTGTATTGTACTGCATTGTATTGTACTGTATTGTACTGCATTGTATTGTACTGTACTGTATTGTACTGTATTGTATTGTACTGTACTGTATTGTATTGTACTGTATTGTATCGTACTGTATTGTACTGCACTGTATTGTACTGTATTGTACTGTACTTTACTGTATTGTACTGTACTGTATTGTATTGTATTGTACTGTATTGTACTGTACTGTATTGTATTGTTCTGTACTGTACTGTATTGTACTGTACTGTATTGTACTGTATTGTACTGTACTGCATTGTACTGTATTGTACTGTATTGTATTTTACTGTACTGTATTGTACTGTATTGTACTGTACTGTATTGTATTGAATACACTTTTCAGTCACGGTAGATTGCTCTGCAGCAAATGCAGGCTGCTTTTTACAGGGAGAGCACTCACCAAAAAAGTAGCAACACCCCCCCACCCCCACCCCCACCACCCTCTTCTTTTCTTTTAGTCTGTGTTTTCTGGTCTCCGTGTGTATTTGTTTCCCTAAGGACGTGGCTTCGTTTCTAAACAATGTATAACATTTTATTTTTTTCCAATTTGCAAATTTAATCTTTGTCATGATTGCGGGTCACTGAATTTGATTTTGAGCAAATAGGCTTAGTTCTGAATCGAACATTTTCATGTCGTACTCTCTGTTTTTTACCTGTCTGTCTGTCTGTCTGTTTCCTTTACACACGCACACACACCACAATCTGACCAACACACACAGACACACACGCACACATACACACACACGCGTGCGCGCGCGCACGCATACACACAAAATACACAACACACATCGAAACACAACACACACGCACAC
>CM054141.1:68030350-68032850 GCA_028751875.1 Rapana venosa
ATGCTGTTGCTCTTCTGGAAAAAGTATCATGCACATACTTGATTATGTCTAACGGATAGTCCTCGTTGTTGAAAAACTTACTCACATTCTCGTTGTTATTATATTATTCATTTGTTTATTTTTAACATAAGATAGAAATGTTTTTATTAAATCGTCATATAGTTTACAATCATCAAGCAAGTGATATTCGTCTTCCATTGTGTTACACCACTTATATTTTCTCTTTTCTCTCGGCATATTTGTATATCTCCCTTGTTCTATCATTAAATCATGGGAGCTGGTGCGAAATCTGCTGAATATTCATTCGCCTGTGGTTTTCAATCCTGCATATCAATAGATATGGTTACAATCTATGAATATGAGAAACACAACTGTAAAAATTCAACTTAGAAAATGACTTTTTTTTGGTTGATTCCAAAACACTCTGTACATTTCTTCAAGTTTTTCTTTTATAGCATAGCATAATCTTTTGATTTTCAATGTACTGTGATTAATCCACACATGTTTGAATCCAATCTTGTGAATTATTGTTTTGATTTTATAAATTCAGTGATCTTTTTTCATTATTTTCATGCATTTCATTATATATCAATTACAAATAACTATTTTCGTTTGAGTCTCTTACGTGAACCCATTATTTTTTGTGTGGCTGCTGATGTATGCTCTTTCCCAGCCCTGTCTGTCTTCTGTATAGTTCATCTTTCGGCAACTCCAGCTGTGTTCTCTGGGTAGGAAGTGGTCGTCTTCTGTGTTCTGTGCTTCCATCTTACCCTGGGCCACAGTCTTCATGACATGACAGCTCTGATGTCTCACAGCATGTCCAGAATATTTCCTTGTCCTTTTCTTAACCAGACCGAAAGGTTCAGGTTGTTTGTTCAGGTCTTCCAGAATGATTTAGTCAGTACGTGTTTCGGTCCAGCTTGTTCTTAGGAGTTTTCTGTAGAACCACATTTCTGCACTTCTATTCTGTTCTCTTTTCACCTGCAGCTTTGAGAGTCCACCCTTCTCTTCCATGTAAAACAACTGGCCAAGAAAGTGTTGGCAATATTTTAAGATGGAGCTCATTTCGTAAAAAACTGTCTGTGCAAATGTTACTTTTTTCTTCCCAGAAAACCAACAATACACAGTGGAAGAGAACTCGCCAGAACGTGACGTCACACAATCTCACAGGGGGACAGAACTCACCAGAACGTGACGTCACACAAATTGACAGAAGACAAAACTCATGAGCATGGTAACGTCACACAAACTGACAGGGGCAAAGAACTCACCTGCATGGCGACGTCACACAAACTGCCAGGGGCAAAGAACTCACCTGCATGGTGACGTCACACAAACTGCCAGGGGCAAAGAACTCACCTGCATGGTGACCTCAATCTTCCAGTCGCCCTCAGGTGCGTGGCTGGAGGTGGGGATCATCTTCTCCACCACCCCCGTGTTCTGGTACCCCCTCACCCCCCGCCACATCTTCATTGCGTTGTCTACCGGGTCCTGCACATGTGGCCGTAATGTAGCACAGTATGAAGAGAGCAGAGGAGAGGAGAGTAGAGTAGAGGAGAGGAGAGTAGAGGAGAGGAGAGTAGAGTGGAGTAGTGCAGAGTAGAGTAGAGTAGAGGAGAGGAGAGTAGAGCAGAGTAGAGCAGAGTAGAGGAGCAGAGTAGAGTAGAGTAGAGGAGAGGAGAGGAGAGGAGAGAAGAGTAGAGGAGAGCAGAGTACAGTATAGTAGAGTAGAGTAGAGTAGACCAGAGGAGAGGAGAGTAGAGGAGAGGAGAGGAGAGCAGAGTAGAGTAGAGTAGAGTAGAGTAGAGTAGAGGAGAGGAGAGGAGAGCAGAGTAGAGTAGAGGAGAGGAGAGGAGAGCAGAGTAGAGAAGAGTAGAGGAGAGTAGAGTAGAGTAGAGCAGAGCAGAGTAGAGCAGAGCAGAGCAGAGTAGAGTAGAGCAGAGCAGAGTAGAGTAGAGTCTAGTAGAGTCTAGTAGAGTCGAGTCTGGTATAGTATGGTATGGTATGGTTTGGTATAGTATGCTATGGTATGGTATGGTATGGTATGGTAGAGTATAGTAGAGTGCTGTGCAGTGCAGTGCTGTAGGAAAGAGTAGAGTAGAGTATGGTATGGTATGGTGTAGTATAGCATTGCATAGAAGAGTAGAGTAGAACAGAGCAGAGTAGAGTAGAACAGAGTAGAGGAGAGGAGAGCAGAGGAGAGCAGAGTAGAGTAGAGAAGAGCAGAGCAGAGTAGAGGAGAGGAGAGGAGAGTAAAGGAGAGGAGAGTAAAGGAGAGGAGAGGAGAGTGAACTGGGTGTGCTATGCTGTTCTGTGCAGCTGTGTTTTTGACTGTACGGTACTGCGTTCTATTCTATAATGCACTGCACTGTGTATATGTTACTCCACTACTGCCACCCATCCTTCCTTCCCCCTTCCCTCCCCCATCGACCCAGTTCTTTGAATTGTCTCACACATACATACATACACACACACGCACGCGCGCGCGCGCACGCACACA
>CM054141.1:68037850-68047850 GCA_028751875.1 Rapana venosa
TTAACCAAAACAAGAAACAAAACAGAAACTAAAACCTCGCCTCCATTACTTGCTAATGACCATATCCAAACCGTGTCGCAAACCAAGCACCACAATCTTGTCGAGGTGGAACAAGACAGCTAGATTGTTTCACACCACCACCAACTCATAATTGTCCCACCCCTCCTCCCCTGTAATTCTAACACACCTATTATCAGAACATTCAGGAATCACCAACCG
Organism: Rapana venosa; assembly: GCA_028751875.1. Lineage (NCBI taxonomy): Eukaryota > Metazoa > Mollusca > Gastropoda > Neogastropoda > Muricidae > Rapana > Rapana venosa. The sequence continues at coordinate 68,038,070 of CM054141.1, forward strand.
TACCCCAAGGTACCATGTACCACTCCTATCGCAACGATTGGCACGACCACCACCACCACCACCATCACGACTTGTGACACGATCAGTGATGACTGCTATCTTGTTCTGTGCTAATTGCATTGCAGGACTCGGGACTGACCAGCTGATGAAGGTTCTGTAACTTGCTATCAGAAGGAGTAGAAGGTGGCATGAAGGTTAATACGTGCCTCTGCTTAACAAGTACACTGTGAGGTTCTGGGTTCGATTCCCCGCCCGGCCTTGCCCTTTCTCCCCCAGTATTGACAAGAAAATCGAACTAAATGCTTAAGTCCTTCGGATGGAACTATAAGCCGAGGCCCCGTGTGCGAACGCACGCAGAACGTCTTGCTCGCAAGTTAAAAAACCCACCAACAACAAAAAACCGTTCCGCCTTTCGAAAGAGTAAGCCATTTCGAGGCGGCAGGAACTAATGACAAAATCTTATAAAAAGAGAAAAAAACACGCACGCATACAGGTGTGTTTAAACACTATCCCCGAAGTCGGAATGCGGATACCTAAATGTGTGTGTGTGTGTGGAGGGGGGGGGGGGGATGGGTTGGCGGACGGTCGCATACGCAAAAAATCTAACAATAATTAGTTAACCTCGGAGCTCTAGCCGAGGAACAAAAATTCAAAACCAAATAGAAACCTTGCTATCATCATAGCTGTTGGTCAGTGCAAATGGGCTTTTCTATGGTTTTAAAAAAGGTCAAGGTGTCCCGTAACCTGTAAGGTCGTAGGGGAGCGAGGCATCAGAGACCTCACTTCTCTAGGGGCCAGCATATTGAGGGCGGTGTCCATCTCCTCTCCCTCGCTGCTTTACCTTCCCTGACCTTAAAGAGGGCAGGTACCCATTTACAGCTGGGTGAACTGGGGAAACTGTCCTGAAGCCAAGGCGCGCAAACGGTCACCCATCCAAGTGGTAACCAAGCACGATGCCGCTTAACCTTGGCTGGGGGAAAGCGAGTGCTCTGACCACTGAGCTGTCCCGTTCTATGGTGTAGGTGACCAAATATTTTGACTTTTTGTAGTTCTATAAGCAACATTCACATCATCACCACCACCACCACCACCACCACCCCAACAACAACAAAAGCGACAGCATTATATTAATGCAATATAATCACGCTTAGTGTAGCTTATGATAGTCCTGTAAACAACGTTTACAACAACAACAACGACAACGACAACAGCAACAGCGAGAACAACAACAACAAAACTGACATGACACATAATCTGACTTGAAACTGTGGTAAGCTCGGAAAAGCCTCTGTTAATGTTACAATGGAAGCAAGGATATTATGCTTTTGGTACACGTTATGTACGAGTCAAAATGCAAGTCAGTTATCCAGTTTAGTACAGACATTATTGCATAAACCGTTTATCACACGAATATTTTAATCAGATCATCTGAAACGCAATATGAATACAATAAATGAGATAGGTTTGAGTAGGTTTTGATAGAACCAACTAAATGTATCAGAATTGCAGTTACAATTGGTTTAAACCCAAAGTCAAACAATGCGCACGTGACACTTTATCGATTAATGGTACACAGCAGTAAATACATACAATTTTATACGAATTATTGAATGTTTATAACAAAACAAATTTGTGTTGGAAATAGCATACTCTTGTTTTTGTTTGATTTGCTCAGGTTTGCACAACAGGGGACGCGATAGCTCAGTGGTTGGAGCACTCGCTTTCCCCTAGCCAAGTTAAGCAGCGTCGAGCGTGGTTACCACTTGGATGGGTGACCGTTTGTGCGCCTTGGCTTCAGTATAGTCCCCCAGTTCACCCAGCTGTAAATGTGTGCCTGCCTCTTTAGGGACAAGGACGGTAAAGCAGCGGCGGAGAGGAGATGGGCGCCGCCCTCAACATGCTGGCCCCTAGAGAAGTGGGATCTCAGACACCTCGCTCTCCTACGACCTTATAGGTTATGGGACACCCTTGCACCACAAACAACAATTTACCTATCAAAACCCACCGTTTTGAAAGATATCACACACAAAAAGAAAGATACTGCAGAAAATGTGATAATGGTGATGTTGGTGACAAAACTTATTTCTTTTTCATTTGTCCAATCTTGAATGAAACTCGTAAAAAAAGTCACACAAATAAAATGCTTAACATCCAAATATTTTATAAAAGTATCATCCCGCCCCCTCCCAACAAACAGGAAGACTCTGCTCAATGTTGTTAAAATGATTTATTATTCATGCTATCGGAAATAACATATAAAACACGTTCAAAGAATTTGAAACCTGTAAGTAAACAGAACTGTTGTCTATGACATTGTCTTAAAATACTGAGGTGCACTAGTTCATGACCATTAAGCTGTTCAGTTATGACTGTGCTTCTTGATATTAAAAAACAAAACAAAACAAAACAAAGCCCCTCTCTCTCCAAAAATTGTTTATATTTTTTGTATCTTTATAAACTGCAATGTTAAAAAAAACTGAATAAAAAAGTTCGACAAACAAAACAAAACAAAACAAAAACAAAAACAAAACCCTCTCCATATTGCTAAAGGGATGACAGGAAATGAAACTCCTAAACAACAACAACGCCAACAACAATACAACAACAATGGCGGTAGCATCACTCGTACGTACCCAGGCATTTTGTCATCAGCGCTGTGGGTGTGCCCGTGATGATGCCCGTGATGCCCGTGATGCCCTTGGAGAAGTGAACTCCTGAGGCAGTCCGTTTCTGGAATGTGCGGCACAATGCACAGGAGAAGCACCAGCAGCAGCTGTGGCGCTGTACGCGTGGCGCTCATGGTGGTGTGGGTGGTTGTTGGGTTATGTTGTCTCTCCGCACAGCGCTGAACAGCTGGTCAGCAGTGTCGCGGGGAAAAGAGCACACGGCAACCCACTTCTCTTTGGAGTCAGAGTCTGGAGACCAAAGAACGAAGCACGATGATGATGATGATGATGATGATGATGATGATGATGATGATGATGATGATGATGATGATGATGATGATAACGGTAAGAAGAAGAAGAAGAAGAAGAACAACAACAACAACAAGAACAAGAACAAGAACAAGAAAGATATGCTCAGTCCTCTCTCCATGTCTACTACTACTACTACTTCCAATAATAATGATCATGATAATAATACTACGGATAAGAATAATATTGAAACTACTACTACTACCACTTTGCAGACGACCTGGCCCTGCTTTCCCACAGCCGCCAACAGATGCAGGACAAGACTACAGAGCTAGCAGCCACCTCATTACAAGTTGGTCTCAAGATCCATGAAGGCAAAACCAAGATTCTCAAGATCCACGCAGCGAGTGAGGACCCAGTCACACTAAATGGGAAGGAGCTGGAAGAAGTGGAGACATTCACGTACCTGGGTAGCATCATTAACATGCAGGGCTGCACAGACGCAGACGTCAGAGCAAGAGTTGGCAAGGCGAGGGCAGCGTACTTGCAGCTGAAGAACATCTGGAGCTCCAAGGTGGTGTCGACCCGCACAAAGATCAGGCTGTTCAACTCCAACGTCAAGTCAGTCCTACTGTATGGAGCGGAGACATGGAGGACAACAAAGACCACCATCAAGAAAGTGCAGACCTTCATCAACAGCTGCCTGAGACGAATCCTCCAGATCCACTGGCCCGACACCATCAGCAACGCAGACCTGTGGCAACGTACCAACCAGCTGCCAGCCGAGAATGAAATCCGGCGCAGGAGATGGGGATGGATCGGGCACACCCTGAGAAAGCCAGCCAGCAACATCACAAGGCAGGCACTATCATGGAACCCCAGGGCAAACGAAAAAGAGGAAGGCCAAGAAACACCTGGCGACGCAACCTTGAGGTAGAAACCAGGAAGATGGGATATACCTGGAGACAGCTGGAGAGAATAGCCCAGGACAGAGGACTCTGGCGGACTGTTGTCGGCGGCCTATGCTCCAGGGGGAGTGATGGGCCTAAGTAAGTAGTAGCTACTACTACTACTACTACTACTACTACTACTACTACCTACTACTACTTCTACTACTACTACTACTACTACTACTACTGACGACGATGATGATGATGATGATGATGATGATGATGATGATGATGATGATGATAACAACAATAACAACAACAATTACTACAACGACGACGACGACGACAACGATGATGATGAAAATTAAAAACCTCCTAGTCTTGCTCTTCCCCCTCCTACAGATTTATATAACAGAAACCAACCATCCCAACACAAATTACCACAGGCTTCTATATGAAAGCACAGGCTCATAAGTATAATAACAAGTATGCAGAGAACCAGGCGGACGGATCACATCGAAAACATGGACAGAAAAACTCTTTGGGGGTAAAGATAAAGATGATGAATATGTGTGTGTGTGCGTGCGTGCGTGCGTGCGTACGTGCGTGTGTGTGTGTGTGTGTGTGTGTGTGCGTGTGTGTGTGTGTGTGTGTGTGTGTTGTGTGTGTGTGTGTGTGTGTGTGTGTGTGTGTGTGTGTTTATTCATTTATCTCGAGGATAATGGAATAAACACTCATGCGCTTTTGTGTGCTTTGTGTGCTTTGTGTGCTGTGTGTGTGTGTGTTTATTCTTTTATCTCGATGATAATGGAATAAACACTCATGTGCTTTTTGTGTGTGTAAGTAAGTCTTCAATTTTAACGTCTTTCCACTTTAAGTGATACCAGACGGCCCTAAAATAGGAGACTGAATGAAAGAGAGAGAGAGAGAGAGAGAGAGAGAGAGAGAGAGAGAGAGAGAGAGAGAGAGATAGATAGATAGATAGATAGATAGATAGATAGATAGATAAATAGATAGATCTACTCTGTGTGGTGGTGCATGGGTGTGTATAAGTGTGTGTGTGTGTGTGTGTGTGTGTGTGTGTGTGTGTGTGTGTGTGTGTGTGTGTGTCTGTGTGTCTGTGTGTGTAATAAAGAGTAATAAGCTTTGTGTGTGTGTCTTCAATTTTACGTCTGTTCACTTAAAGTGATATTAGACGATGGAGGCAGGGCGGGATTTGGTGGATGGGGGGGGGGGGGGACATAATGAGATAAGGGCTTTAAGTAGAATAGATACGTGTTGGTATGAATGCACATTAAAAGATTATTCCAATCTATATAAATAGTATGTTGCAAAAAACATGGCGTAGAACTTCAAAATTTGACAAAAACCCACAACAATTGAAAAATACTCTAATGTTGGAAAACAAACAATTTTGAACTACTTGTAACGGCAGCTGTGAAACAAGCAAAATGTAGATTCCCACGACCATACTTTACAAAAAAGAGAATACTGGGGATTGCACAGAGACAAGGCTATCTCACATAATAACTCTGGATTGGTTAAAACTTCCTGCAGAGACTTATCTTGAAATGATGGTAAAAACGTTTTGTGTGTGTGTGTGTGCGTGTGTGTGTGTGCGCGCGCGCGCGCGTGCGCGCGTGCGTGCGCGCTGGCGCTGCCCGTAACAAGCTTCAAGCTGGTGTGGAGGTGGTGCAGCCCTCGACACAGGACGGGCTAATGACACGGGGAGGGTGTGGCCCTTCCCCCTACCTGACAGCCTTCACACTTCACTTCCGAACTGCGTTGATGCTCGGGGACAAGGGTTTACCTGGCAGCTCGCCCTGTCTTGGGGAGTGCACAGCACTCAGCTTTCACATGCCACACTTTGTGCAAGGAGAGAGTGTAGTAGATTTGTGGTATAGAGACAACATGGCATGTGTAATGCGGATGGATGTCTGGATAATATATGTATGAATATAACAACTTTTTTTCCCTGAAACTTTGAAACTTTTTATAGAGGGAAAAGGATAAGCACATATGATGGCTGCCCTTAATCAAGAAAAATGATAATTGGGTGTGTATGTATGTATCAGCCCCGAAACTTTTCCCCCATCCATTAGACCATGAGTGGTGGTCTGGGCGCTAGTCTTTCGGATGAGACGGTAAACCGAGGTCCCGTATGTTACACATAATTATTCAGCGCACGTAAATATAAAAAAACAACCCACGGCAACAAGAGAGTTGTCCCTGGCAAAATTCTTAGAAAAAAGTCACTCTGATAAGGAAACAAATACAGTTGTAGACAAAAACGAAACAAACAAAAAAAAAAAGGTGGCGCTGCTCTTGCGGCGACGCGCTCTCCACGGGGAGAGCAGCCCGAATTTCACGCAGAGAAATCTCGTGACTTGAAGTGGTATAAATAAATAAATAAATAAATAAATATATATATATATATATATATATATATATATATATATATATATATATATATATATATATATATATATATGATCTTGCTTGGGTGACATATGAGGCTGATTGTGCGGTAATTATGGCATTGTTGTAGATTTCCTTTCTTGGGGAGGGTGATGATGAGTGACTGTGTCCATGGTGTTGGCCATTTTCCTGTCTGCCAGATCTTGTTGCAGATTCTTAGTAGGGCGCTGATCATGGCTTCCCCTCCAGCTTGGACCAACTCAGCTGGAATGTTGTCAGCCCCTGCTGACTTCCCCTTTTTCAGCGATCTGACTGCTGTTTCCACTTCTTCTCGGAGGATAGGGTGACTGTCTGTGTCTTTGCTTTCGGGTACATTAAGGACTTCTGGATCTCCTGCGGTTCTATAGTTATACAGGTCGGAGCAGTATTCTGTCCATCTGTTCAGAATGTCCTGGTCGTCAGTGAGACACTTCCCATTTTTGTCTTGGATTGTTAAACCTTTTCTCTGTTTCGTGCTAATCAGGTCTTTCACCAGCTGATATGCTTTCTTGCTATTGTTTTTCTTGATGTTCTCTTCAATGTCTTGGCACTGTTTACCGATTCATTTCTCTTTTGCCTCCGTCATGGACTTCTTGATTCTTTTGTTGACTGCCCTATATTGTTCTGCTCTTTCTTTGTTTCATTTTTCTTTTTCTTCAACTCTCTACGCTTGTCGCATAGTTGTAGGATGTTAGGTGTGACCCATGGTTTTTTGACTGGTCGGTGTTTGCCAAGAAGCTCGTTTGCTGTTTCAGTCACTGCTGTATTGAAACTATTCGTCAGTGTATCTATGTCTGAGTCTATCACAGTGAGTGCTGCAAACTTTCCACCTATCCTTGCTTGAAAAATGTCTAATACCTCTGGGTCCTTCAGCTTCTCGAGGTCAAATTTGATCCTGATGTTGTTCCGCTTGTGGATTTTCTTTAGACGTAGTCGGAAAGTCATCATCACAAGATCATGATCAAGGTCATGCTGCAGATAATATTGAATAGACTGAAGCCACAAGCAGAGACCATCATTGCTGAGGAACAAGCAGGTTTCAGAGCAGGGCGCAGCACAACAGAACAGATATTCAACCTCAGAATACTATGTGAGCGGTACCTTCAACATCAACAAGACCTTTACCACGTATTTATCGATTTTAAGAAGGCATTTGACAGGGTGTGGCATGCAGCTTTGTGGGCAACCATGAATTTGTACAGCATCAATGCAAACCTGATCAGAGTCATCAAACAGCTGTACAGCGAGGCCACCAGTGCAGTGTACTACAACAACAACATTGGAGAATGGTTTCGAACAACAGTTGGAGTAAGGCAGGGCTGTCTACTCTCACCCACTCTTTTCAACATCTTCCTTGAGAGAATCATGGCTGATGCACTGGAACATCATGAAGGATCAGTCAGCATTGGTGGCAGAACGATCACAAACCTCCGCTTCGCAGATGACATTGATGGAATAGCAGGATAAGAAAAAGAGCTTGCCAGCCTAACAGAACACTTGAATAAAGCCTCCAAAACATACGGCATGGAAATCAGTGCAGAGAAGACCAAACTGATGACTAATAACACCAACGGCATTAGCACTGATATCAGGGTTAATGACCAGAAGCTGGAAACAGTTCAAAGCTTCAAGTACCTGGGAGCCATTGTATCAGACCAGGGATCCAAGCCAGAAGTAGTATGCAGGACTGCACAGACAATAACAGCTTTGTCAAAACTAAACACCATCTGGAGAGATAAGAATATCTCACTTATCTCCAAGATCAGACTAATGCGCTCCCTTGTCATATCCATATTTCTGTATGCCTGTGAATCATGGACCCTGACTGCAGATTTGGAGAGAAGAGTACAGGCAGTGGAGATGAGATGCTTTCGGAGACTCCTTGGCATCTCCTACAAAGACCACATAAGCAACGAAAGCGTGCATAACAGAATCCAGCAAACCATTGGACCCTATGAGAACCTTCTAACGATCGTGAAAAAGCGTAAACTTAAATGGTATGGGCATGTCACAAGATCCCAAGGAATTACAAAGACAGTTTTGCAAGGCACTGTCCAAGGAGGAAGAAGAAGAGGCAGACCAAGGAAGAGCTGGGAGGATAACATCAGCGAATGGACAGGCCTAGAACTCAACAAAACCCTGAGAAAGGCAGAACAGAGAGAGGAATGGAGGGAACTGGTTGCTGAGTCTTTATATATATATATACTCCGCACTTTTCTCAGAAAGTAGTAGTGGAGGAAAGCAAGTGCAGATAATCAGTTACAATTTCTCTATCATCCTGAAAATGATTGACCAAATATTCAATTAATCTCCACTTTCTTCCTGAAAGTATTGACAGCATTAGCAGATGTGCTGGTTATCTTTAACAACACATAATTATAAACCAGCAGTTGTCAAATATTAAAATCTGCAGTTTATGCAACAATAACTTTTAAAAATCGGAGTATCCTTAAGTTTTGGAAAGCTTCGTTTCCCAAATAACAGATGTTTTAAACATGTGCTTTCTGTAACAACCACTTTTAAAACGCAGATTTTTTGGGGGTGGTCCTACTAATTGAAGTAAAACCCATGTAGTGTATGTAATCAAACATACTTGTGCCCCCTTTTGCAACAGAAGATGATTATTTCAATTCTCCATTTTCCATCACAAGCCATTCTCACATCTGCTGTTAATATCACAACAGCCAATATAAAAAAGAAAGACAATTACAAATTCTCACTTAATATTTTGATCTAAAAACAATCGATATAAAAATGTTTCATCGTTGGAAACTTAAATCCTAAATACAAACCCACCGAGACAAACATTTCAAACGATGTTTTTTGTTGTTGTTGTTGTTGTTTTTTGTTTGTTTTTGTTTGCTCCTCGGCTAGAGCTCCGAGGCTCACTAATGCTGAGATGTTTGCATTCGGGACCGTTTTTGCCCTCCACGAAGGTAGCTGCATTCTGACTTCGGGGATCAAACATTTAATTTCTTTAACTTGACTCTGTTTCAACAACAATAACACAGCAACAACAACAAGAGCAGCAGCAGCAGCAAGAAAAAGTTAAAAACATAGACGTAGGTCTGAGAGCGTGAAGGCTTTCCCCGCATCACCGAAACTGCACACGTGCACACACAGTCATGCAAGACTCTGGACTCGGCATCTTAAAACTGTAAGGTCGCCGGGCTTGCGTAATTAACTATTAGAGAAAGACTGTAAAGGAAACAATTTAGCAGACATGAATAACCTTGGCGTCATTAAGATTTTTTTTTTCCCACAGTACTATTAACACTTTCAACTTTCTGTATATCAATCCACTAGACGATCTTTCATAGCAAAGTTCTTGGTCTTTCAAAACATGAAATAATACGCATTTCCAAATGTCTTAAGTACCAGTTCTTTTCACTCTGTAACATACTATGAAGGGATGTTAATTTGTGCTTTCTTCACCTTCACCTAGCCTATAGTCTAGTAGAACGTTGGAGGAACCACTGAAGATTTTGCAACCAGCGTCCTCCACTCCTCGCGGTTTTC
>CM054141.1:68052850-68060350 GCA_028751875.1 Rapana venosa
GAGCACAACGCTCTAACCACTAAGCTATCCTGTCCCTGTTTAGCTTCCATCTCGTGGGTCCATGAAGGCGTGGGTTCGAGTCTCGGCTGCGGGGTCTGGTGATTTCAGAGTGAGGATATTGACGATCTCCCTGATCAACTTCAAGTGCAGGTCTGCCTGTGCTTTTATTCCCTTCGTGTACAGACGCATGCAGATTAAATAATTATGCACGTTAAAGAATGTCAGCGTTCCTTAGGCTACAGAAACATACATACTCAGCACTGGGAAGTTGCACTTTTTGTGCACAAAGGCTGTCTGTCTGTCTGCCTGCTTGTCTTTCCCTCTCTGTATGTCTGCCTGTCTGTGTCTGTCTGTATGTCTCTGTGCCTGTCTGTCTGTCTGAGTGTCTGTTTGTCTGCTAGTCTGTCCCTTTCTGCCTCTGTCTGTCTGTCCCTGTCTGTCTGTCTATCCCTGTCTGTATGTCTGTCTGTCCCTGTCTGCCTGCCTGTCCCTGGCTATCAGTCTGTCTGTCTGACTGTCTGCCCGTCTGCTTGACTGTCCCTGTCTCTGTTTGTCTGTCTGTCTGTCTGTCTGTCTGTCTCTCTCTCACACACATACACACACGCACACGCACGCACACACACACACACACACACACACCACCACCACCACCACCACCACCGCTGCCACCACCACCACCACCACCACCCCGACAGGAGCTATTCAGCAGAGGATTTCGGTGAAGAAATCGGTGTAGGGCACGAGCAGGTATGGCGACACTGCTGCGCGTCTGTAATTACCCAGATCGCTCAGGCTTGGACATGGCCCAGCATTGCTGTACACCCTGTACCAGTGTTCATTAGCGCTGGCAAGCCGTCATTAGTCCTGAAAGGTAATGGCTGGATCTGCCTGGTGATTCTGCGGAGGTCAACCGAGCACTCATGAACCCAAGCGGTATAAGTTGTTCACCCTTACTTCTGAGTGTGACCTGTTTTTGGGGGGTGGGGGGGGGGGGGGGGTTGTGAAGGGATTAACCTGATTCTCAATCAAGTTAAATAAAAGAAAATGCCGCTGTCTTTATGGACCAATATGAATTTCACTGTTGTTGTTGTTGTTGTTGTTGTTGTTGCTTGCTTGTTCCTTGGCTAGAGCTCCGAGGTTGACCAATGGTGAGATTTTGTTTATGTGACCGTGGGTGGTTTTTTGTTTCCCTATAATTAAGGTAGCCGCATTCTGGCATTGGGGATTAATTTCACTTTTTTTTTCGTTCCTCGGCTAGAAACTCCGGGGTTGTTCACCGATACTGAAATTGTACATACCTAACCGTTTTTGCCCACCATTAAGGTAGCCACATTCTGACTTCAGGGATTCATTTCACTTGACTTCTCCCTTAACTCTTGAGTTTTTGGAGGCACTGCGCTGAATATTTGTATTAAGTGTGTTGTACGTAGGCTTGCTGAACCCTGTGGAGTCTATCCTTCTCCAGGCACAGCGTGCATGCTAGGTATATGATGGCTCGAACACTGACTGGTTCAAACCCGGAGCTAGCATTCATGATGAAGATGTCCCATAACCCGAAAAGAGAAGGGTTTCATTAGGCTCAATCTGCCCATGGCATGTTTCCTGAAAACTGCAAAGCAGGGACCCAACGATTCCTTTAACAAGTTGAGGGACAAGTCCGTGAGTCTTCTTCTTCCTCCTCCTCTTCTTCTTCTCCTTCTTCTTCGAACCCTCAGACAGCAGCTACCGTTGTCTGCCATATGAGTGAATATGCGTGCAGTTGCCGTTAAGCGCCTGACAAGTCAGGCCCAGTGCATCCGACTTCAGCATGGGAGAGATTAATATCTTTGGAGTCTTTCTGGAAAAAGGGGCAGGAGAACGGACCAAGATGGCAGGAAATAAACAAAACAGACAGAAGGAGGTGACAGGAAGAAACGGAACGAAGCAGAAACAAAGAGAGGGATAGAAAAGAGAGAGCTCCTAGCACAGAATTTCCAGACGGTGAGGATGCTGTCAATGCTGACATCGCCCTTGCATCTCCACGGGGGAGTTCCGTGAGTGATGTGGGGGGTTGCTGGGGGAAGCGAGGTGAGGGAGACCCCAGCTTCTTCAGACTGTGCATTACGAGGGAGGCGCCTGTCTCCTCTCCCGTCCCCCCCTCCCCCCCTCGCTGTATTTATTTTATTTTCTTCTTTTTTTAAAATTTATTTCGAGGATAATGGGATAAGCACTCGTGTGCTTTTTTTACCTCCAGTCTCCGTGAGTATGCAGTTTTGTCAATTTTATCATCCGTTCCCACCGGCACACAATGGTCTACTCTTCCGAAAAGCGGAACGGGTTTTTACGTGTGCGCAAGATGTTCTGCGTGCGTTCACACACGGGACGTCAGTTTATAGTCTCATCTGAAGGATTATGAGGGAGGCGCCTGTCAGGTCTCCTCTCCCTGCTCACTGCACAGCCTACACCTTCTCCCTCCCCACCTGATCTGATTTCGGGGTGGGGTGCACTATTGTGCAGTGCAGTGCGCGTTCTTGGTCTACATTTAACGCTGGATGATTCAAGCAAACCCCAGAAACTGGGGACGACCTGTCACTGCACGATACAGCTTGTAATAATCATAGACCCCACAGAGACCAAGACTGGTAATAATGACAGGTGATGGTATGTGTATATACGTAGTGCTCACTGCAGTACCATGTTGTGGCTGTTAGTCCCATCACATCTGTTGAGAGGGGCGAGGTAGCAAGTGTAGGATAGGGGGGGCGGGGTTAGGCGTGACAACGATCGATGTAGGAAGGGACATACTTTAAAGGAACAGGCACTAAGTTGATCACGTAAGATTTCTTTGTTTGCTTTTCTTTTTTTGTCGTTCTTGGTGGTGGTGGTTCCCATCTGTCCACGAAAGGTACCAGAGGGTGGAAGGTAGCAGGTGTGGTGTGGGAGAGTAGGGGTGGGGAAGGGGTGGTGTAGGGTTGCTGACGATTTAAGTGGGGACAGAGAGTGAGAGAGAGAGAGAGAGAGGTGTCAGGAACTAAGTTGAAACAATAGGAACTATGTTGATCTCATCACTTACGTTTCATAACTGCTTTTTCTTTATGCTTTCAGATTATAACACGAATGGTAATAACAGTAACAATTACAAGTAATTTTTTTCAAATAATCATCGGTGTTTCACTCATTGATTCTAAATCACTGATAAAATTAAGGAGTAAAATGCGTCTTATAAATCAAGTAACCATACTCAAGTCTGCAGGGGATCATTTTTCAAGTGTGAAGAAATGGGTCAGGTGTTTGGAAACTTCTTTTTTTTAAAAACCAAATTCACCCAGTTGCTTGTTGTAGTCATGTTCATGTATTGGTGCTACGTTGTTCTGAACGAATACAATGTTGTTTAGACCAAGTTAACTATCCATACACTGGTCTTGATTAGAGTGTTGTGGCCATTTTCTTCAGCAGTCAGTTCCATCAGGCAGGCAGTCTTCAACAAGCTAGGGGTTCAGTTGAGAGACTCCACGATGAAGCTGAAGAGAGCTGGGTGTTGCTAACCATAGACTATTGGAAAGTAGTTTTCTGTTGGTTACATACGGCAGACAGACATCTGAAAAGATGAAGGCACATCCAAAGTTGTTCTTGCCCATTCCCCAACCAACTACACACCCTGGGGGTCACCCAGACTACGCACTTTGTCTCTTTCCTCCCACCTGGGAATCATTGTGTGACCCAAGTACAACTGAATAAGTTTGGGTATGTGACTGTTTTCAAAATTGTTGCCATGTGGGCATCCAAACTCCTACTTCAGAGGATACTAACAACAAAAAAGTAAGCTTTTATCATGTTAATCTGGACAATCGTGGCTGCGAAGTTTGGACTCTTAAAAAGCTGATTGCTAAAGAATTTGTGGCAGGAGAGATAGATGTTTCTATTGGAAACCATAACGTGTCAAACGAACAGACAGAAGAGCCAACGAAAGCGTCCTAGAAGAACTTGACACCACCAACGTAATACCAGCAGAAATCAATCAGAGAAAACAAAACAAAGATACACTGGTCTTGAATCACGCCATAAGAAAACAAACTTCACGGCAACCATTTTTCACAGAGAAACAGATCAAATCAAATGAAATAAAATCATTTTATTTCGAAGATAATGAATAAGCACTCATGTGCTTTTTCTTTACATCTGGTCCCCGTAAAATGAAAGAAAGGCAAACCTCCTGACTTAAACACAGAGAACACAACCAGAGCATCAGTGGCCTGAATTACCAACAGAAGCTCTCCACAAAAGTCGGGCAAAACTAGAGCCATTCCTGGGGCAAGTGGAACTGCAGCGTCAGGGGGTGCAGCAGTCAACAGGGAGCCTGGTAGATAGCACCAACAGGTGACACAGGTAATAATAATAATAATATATGGAATTTATAAAGCGCTGAATCTTGTAAAAAAACAAACAAATCGAAGGTAAGGTAAGTGAGACACAAGCAGAGGCAGGTACGTGCCCCTTTCCTTAAAATACTGTCTTTTGTTCAACTGTCAGATAAGATTATGATGGCTTTGCTTTATTGGTACAATAACAGAATGACCATTCTTCTTCTTCATTGTCGTTGAACGCTCAGACAGCAACTATTGTTGTCCGTCATATGGGCGAAAATGCGTTGGGTTGCTATTAAGAGGCTAACTAGGCAGTCCCAGTAAATCCAACTTAAGCGTGGGAGAGAACTGTTATCTTGTAAGTCTTCCTGGGGAAAAGGCAGTGTTTCTAACTTTAAAAGTATTTGAAGCACGTCTGTTTCTCTTCTGTGAATTTGTTTTTTGTTCCTCTGCTAGAGCTCTGAGGCTCTCCAAAAGTGAGATGTTGGTGTATGCGACTGTTTTTGCCCACCACAATGGTAACTGCATTCCAATACCGGGAATGTCTAAACATTACAGTGTCATGGTTTTTTTAAAAACTCTTGTCAACCATGCTTACCGGCAAGCAGTTGCCTACTGAAGGACTTTAGGGGGAGTGGAGCCAGTACTGATAACTCCAGGGGGAAATCTGGACTGGGTGTCTCGGTGAAGGCTCAAACCTGGGCCACCCAATTGTGAGCACAACACTCTAACCACTAGGCTATCCCGCCTCAATGGATGATGATCAGAAGAAGTTTGCTCATGGGGCTTATCAAGGCAAGGCAAACTCCCCTGGAATGGATAACATCCCAAGTGAACTCAGACCCTTCCAGTTTTACAACTTTTATAAAGCCATGTAACAGAATTTGGGAGACTGGCTAATAGCCCAGAGTGGAAGCAACAAGAATTTGTCATGCCCCATAAGGGCGGGAATACGAAAGACTGTGGCAATGACAGAACAATCGCCTCGATAAGCCACATGAAAATCAAAGGAAAAGCAAGCAAAATAACACAAACAACTGGAGTTCTCCACCCTTCCCCTGGCTGCACTCGACGCAGTTGTCTCCATCACTGCTGCTGTTGGTAGGAACTCCATGCAAAGCCATCATCCTCATCTGCAGCCGATACATATTCCCCCACCTTAAGGCCTTACCGCCTACATCCTTCGCCATTCCCTTTCTTAATACCACATGACAGTCTGAGAAATAAGAGAAAGACACCGAGAGAGACACACTCAGACAGAGAGAGAGACAGAAAGTGGTTGTCAAATCTAACAGTTTGGAAGATGTTGAAAGCTCAAGAAAGACAGCAAACAAACAAACAAACTGCCACATGAATAAAGACAAAGGCATCAGAGGGCCAGACTTTTATTGTACCATACACATTCTCAAAATTTAAAAAAACAACTGAATTTTGTGTGCAATCCAATGTTGTTATTTAGTTGAATATCATCAGACAGATTCACACACACACACACATATACAGACAACCTTCAAAATAAGACAGAACATACAAGTGATGGAAAACAAGGGCCTGAAAATGACCACACAGTTAGTATGAAATCATCTTCAAGTGGCATAATAAACAATTGCTTATCAGCAGCTGGCATTTTGCACTTTACACAAAGAATCTGAAGAGCGGAGGTGACCACAGGGTGGCAGAGGCCAGACTACCAACGTGCACACAGCTGCCAGCTTTCACTAGCTGAGAGGTATGTTTTTCTACAACTGACAGGAATTCTTGAGTGGAGCAGCATTACATGTCGCGTTACAGTTACATCAAAGTTCTTCTTCCTTAATTCTGCTCATAATTTTCCATTTTCATCCACTCAGCTGACACACACACACACATTTTTGGCATCTTTTCCTATTATCCTGTTCCTTGGCTAGAGCTTTGTGGTTTACCAATGGTGAAATTTTGCATGTGTGATGGGTTTTGCCCACATTGAGGGTAGCCATACCAACTTCGGGAATGTGCGGCAAAGCATGGTTCTCTGCACGTTTTCCCTGTCATCCTGTAATGTTGTCCATCTACCTTTTCTTTCGTTTGTTTCTTTTATCATGCAACTCATACACAATTTCAATTTAGTCAGATTACAACTTATGATGAGTTCCATGTCTGATGATGCAAAAGAAACAAATTTACTTGGGATGAACATGTTAAGAAATATAGGACGCCTCCCACAATTTGTGGAAGAATACATAAACCTTCAGAAGCCATAAACACAGCAGCCATGCAGATCTGAGTGAATGTCCTCACAAGTTATTTTAGTCATCGTTGTTGTTGCCTGTAGAGTGTACTAATGAAGCAAAGAGTGATAAAAAATCAGGTGAAACAAATTCTGCCAAACACAGAGGAGTTGACAGCAGCAGGTGTGATTTAAAAACAAAACAAAAACTGAAAAAAAAATAGACATGAACTGTTCACTTGTTATTAACGACTGGCACTTTCACAGTTTACGCTCAATTGAGCCACAAACCTCAGGGCATATTCTGCATCTCATTTCATTGTTTTTCAACCTGGAATCTTACATCCACCCTTCACAAACATACCCACAACATCCTCCAAGCATAACAACATGAAGAAAAGTTGATAGTTTCAATTTTTATTCATGTATTTGTTACAGACATAATTATGTACCACAAACCTCAGCAACACCACTAAAACAAAGCTAAGTCTTTGACATAAAAGATCTTCCATTTCTGATCAACTGTCTTCTGTTCACTATACTTTCTAAGTGTAACAGCAAGATAAATTTAAAACCTGCAATCATATGGGTGCAACAATACATGCACACAAGACTTAATATATTCTTCATTATCTTGTTATTCTGCACAGCCACCTCAGTCATCCAAGCAGTGAATGATAACGTGCTTTACAAGACAATGAACAAGAAGGCGTACACGGTATTCCCATTACACCAACATACCTTACCACCACAAGAAAACCTCTCCCACATGCACACTTACAAGAAAACTTTGCTCCCACACGCACACATTTACAGGCCAAAAGTAATTCCTCCAAAGTGTAAATTAAAATGGAAAGTTGGGATCTATATACAGATAATGAACACAGCAGCTCTGATAACAACACAATCTTAAGAGCTGATGCCGTCCATGTACAAAATGAACAGCTCTGC